>VZTX01013891.1:123577-231876 GCA_013400915.1 Pardalotus punctatus
GGCATCATAACAGGTAATTTTCTTAATTATAAACTGCCAAAGTTCTTAAGAATTGCAGTGTGCCAGCACCTCTGCAGCACTGCGTAAGAAGAACACTTCCAGAAGGCTGAGGGAGGGGATCCTGTCCCTCTGCTCAGCCCTACTGAGGCTGTATCTGGAGGGCTCAGTCCAGTTTTGGGCTCCTCACTGCAAGAGAGACATGGAGCTCCTGGGCTGGGTCTAGCAGAGGGTAACAAAATTATTAAGAGACTAGAGCATCCCTCTTACAAGGAAAAGCTGAGGAAGTTGGATCTGTTCAGCCTCAAGGAGAGACAACTGGGATGGGACCTCACAAATGTCTATCAGTAACAGAGGGGAGAGTGCCAAGAGGATGGACCAGGCTCTGCTCTGTGGTGCAGGGCACCAGGACAAGAAGCCATGGGCAGAAACTGATGCACAGGAAGTTCCACGTGAGAATGAGGAAGAACTTCCTTCCTGTGCAAGTGACTGTGCCCTGGAACAGATCGTTCAGAGAGGGTATGGAGTCTCCCTCACCGGAGATATCCCAGAACCATCTGGACACAATCCTGTACAATGGGCTCTATGATTTCCCTGTTTGAGCGCGGAAGTCGGACCAGATGACCCCCTGTGGTCTCTTCCAACCTCACCCAGTCTGTGGTTTTGTATTCATTCAAAAACATGTGCACATAAACCTTAACAAAATTACGTAGTCAAATCTTTAACATGGAATGACTCCCCTATATTCTTGTCAACAAAACCCAACAGGAAATTACGGTCTTTGCTTATAACTTCTGTCATGTAGTAGACAGATGCGTAACTTATCTGTGATCAAGCAATGGGAATTTCACCCTGATCCAGAACAATGTGAGTCGTTTCTACATATTTTTCTCATTTTCTGTATCATATTACTTGCTGCTCATGTCTAACAGACTTTAGTGTTCTTGCATTAGGGCTGAACAGCTGAAACCCTTGAGATTTAGGAATACAGATTGGATTTTTTATGATAGGCAATTCTTACATATCTGTTTGTCATTTGGTTTTATTTGCAATTCAAAAATATTTTGTCAGAAATGTTTAAGAAAATAATTACCTGGACTGGATAAACACACGACTCAATAGCAGATTATATTCTAGGTCAGCTCCAATACATCACGTTTATAGCCTCATGAGGTGTTAGCAAAATAAAGGAAAAGGTAACTTCAAGAAAGGAAGCCTGAACAATACATATACACCTTCTTTTTATTTTCTTTTTTCTTTCTTCTTTTTTCTTTTTTTGTTAATTACAATAAAAAATAAAGCTAAATCCCATGTTACTTTTTCTAGACAAACTGTTCTATTTTTCCCTGTCTTCAGTGACTGACTTGGTTAATTTAGAACATGATGGCTTCCTGTGCCAGGACATTGAGTGGGTCCTGTGACAAAAGGCTCACAAATGTTCACTCACTTTGTCTGCCCAAGTCATTAGAGCATGCTACAGTCTTGCATACCCTTTTAAGGGAAGAAAGATGTGGCTTGATGTTCATTTTCATAACATACTTTAACCTCTGACACTGTGCACACAAACTGGCTCCATATAAATCAATAACCCCAGACAAGAGAGTGCTGAAGGGCACACACACACACTGCTAGCAGGACACACAGAGTCTGAAAATGAGTAAGGGACATATTCTCCAAAAGGAAAAGGAAAAAAATCCACACGTGACTAGGTTGAGGATGGATTCATTATTTAACAAGTAAGCAGAGAGAACTAAGAAATGGGTAGACCAGTATTTGTGCTACAAGAATATAAAGGCATGTGGGCTGCATGCTAGTGAAAGACTTTAAGGCTTGCAGCTTCAAACTACACTTAGCAACCGTTAAAGATTTCTAGGCTAAAATTCTGAGGTTGTACCTCTGCTTTCCACAGAAGATAAGCTTCTATATTTCCCATAGAGACGTTTGCCACACAGACTGCATGTGACACACAAGTACTTCCTTGTGCATTCGCCAGTCTGACAATTTTCTGTTCCCTTTACATCTTCTGGCTATCAGGCCAGCTGTGTTTCTGAACTGCTTCCATACCATTTCTAAATTATATGAAAGAACTAATCTAAAAAAAAAAAACCAAAACCAAAAAAAACCTCATGAACGTTCAATATTTACGTTATCAAAAAAATACAGAGCCCAAACCTAGTAATCATTCAATACCAATCAAATCAATAAAGGGTAACAGTATTTAAAGACACAGATAAAAAAGCAAGAAGCACACCACACTGATCCTCACAGGAACTCCATTGCAGTCAATGGTGTAATACCACTCCATTGCCCACAGCATCTAACGATTTTTGAGGATGCTTAAAACTCTCAGAAAAAAAAAAATAAAAAGAAAAAAAAAAAAGAGGTGGAGAGGATACACATTTAAGTTCAGTAAGTGCTCCCTAGAAATGCAGTCTCATCAATAAAAATAATTTGAGTTTGTGAACAAATATTACTTCATAGGTTTTTCACGCCAACCATGAGGCAAAAGAGCATTAAAGAAGGTTTTGATGTTGCCTAAGTATAATAGAACTTCTACCAAGAAAAGGAATTGGGATATGAATTTACAAGAACATGCTCAGTGCTTCTCAGTGTTACATTTGTCTCCTTCCTTTCTCAGCTTCACTAAATTATTAACAGAAATCTAATCCGGCGCCAGATAACCAAACCAAGAATATTTGTTGGAAAGTGAAATGGTAAAAAGAGAAAGGCAAAGGCTTTTAGAGTTAAAACAGAGCACAGCTGTTATGCATGTGCACATACATGTATTAATATACATATTTATACATAATATGTGTATTTAAAGATGTATACTGCATACATGCATGCACGCACACCCCTACACAGGAAAACTAACAAATACCCACAACATATGGGGAAGTACAGGTGTGCATCTACAAGGCAGTTTTATAGCAGCATGATTACCTATTTTAAACGATAACACAGCCACACAAACATTTTGCACTTACAGTAAATTGCAAAACACAATAAATGCAAACAAACATCTTGCTTCTGGACCAGTACTGCTAACACACCAATGTTCAGAAACCGTTTCCCCTGAGTAAATAGATTTGTGCAGCGTAAACACTGTGGCAGGCTCAGATGGGCACTGGAATGGACGCTCAGCTGAAGGCTGGGGACTTGGTAAATTTTTGGCATGTGAAGTATCAGCTATTACAGACAGCAGGGACTGCTCTTGGCAATGATTGTAAGTGGCAGGAAAAAACAAACCAAACATAAACACCTTCAAAGGTCCTCTTTTCCCCCCGCTTCCAGGTGACAGAAAGAAACCATAACTAAATAATCTGAAATCAATATGCATACTTGGTCACAAGGAGAAAACAATCACTAACAATGCAATGGTAAATCAGTTGAAATTGTCTTGAAATATTTACATGCATTTTGAAACCTTTGTTTTATCACAAAATGAATTTTGAATAGCTGCTGTTCAGTTAGACAACCAAAAGGTACATAACAAAAGGGAAGCATTTAAAAAATGGTCCTATTCTGACAAGCTACCGAAAATCTGAGTTCCACCTCACTAATTTTTTTAATAGCTTATTTTATTCTCATCCTCGGCAATTAGTAAAGGTTCTGTGGAAGAGACATTTATTCATTAATTGGGGCATCATATAATACAATTCAAATTTATGTTTCAATGTGTTGGCAATGTAGAACATTGTCTGTTTGTGCACACAAAACATAACAGATTTTTAACTTGTAAATTAATAAAATCAAATAGAGTACAAATATTTTTGATTAACTAAGGTGAATCACAATGCTCCTTAAGAAGTTTATAAATGTAATTATAGAACTGATATAGGAGAGAAAAAGTCAATTTTCCAAGAAAATAAACAAAAAATTAGGCTGATAAATTTGGAATTAGAACAAATTAAATTAAATTCACTGAATTTTCATTTTCTTCTGTAAAAATTCCAACTTTCACTTGAAATTAACTTATATGTAGGAAGCCTTTGATGCATGAATTATTCTAAGAGGAGTTACATGCATGAGTAAACTAAAGACGTCAAACTCCACAAGAAACTTAAAAAAAACTTGACTGAAGGCACCCTGAATTTTTCCTTACTTTTAGGGAAGGTATGATTTTGCTCAGAATGGATAGACATTTACCTCCTGCACTTTAAAGAACTGCTTTTCAGACCTCCCGCTCCTTCCCTCCCTCCCTCCCTGTCTCTCCTTCCATCCTTCCCCACTCCTTGCCCCATTGGCAACAGAAAGAGCCAAATTGTAGGCAGTTAAATTTGCCCGTAAGTGATGGTGGTTAGAGTTGGCCTCAATTTCACTTGAAGAACTCTCCTGAAATGAACTGTTTTTCTAGTGCCCTTGCAGTTTTCTGGAGACGTTTCCTTTTCTGCAGGAAATTTCAGGCTGCACAGTTTACCCAGTTCTGGTTTGTTTTTTTTTCAAGTATATGCTTGTCAAAACTAAAGCAGCAGTACTTTCAGAGAGGCTACTTGCTGTTTGTCCTCAGTGTCCTGGAACCTGACCTGAATTCCTGACAGCAGATAGCACCAGATTAAGTTAAATGAACTTCAGAATGCAAAGCCCATTTTAAAATGTTAGGTCCCAGTTCAGCATTTTTCAGGTTCTGGTCATCCAAAAGTAATGTGAAGGCAGGGAAGCAGGGTAGGGAGGGTATCCTCATGGCCCTTCTTTAGGGATTTCATCAAATAGCAGGGGATTTGTTTTCAGAGCTCAGTTATATGAACCTGGCAGCACAGAACTATAAGCCTATTTAATATAGCCCATCTGCTCTTCAGAGAACAGGCTGATTTGCAGCTTTGTACTGAACAGTACTGATGAGCCACCAATTCTTCCTAAAATCTTTTGGTGTTCTCCACAAAATCTCTTTTGTCTACTTAGATGGGGCTTGAGAACTGAAGGACAACTGCTCTGCTTTTTGCTTTTTCCAAACCCACCCATCAAAATAGTCTTTTTCTACTTAGATGAGCCGAGCAAAAGTATTTTTCTGTTATAAACAGCAGCTGGAAGGGTGAGCTTCCAGGAATCACTAACATTTTTAAGTGTTCAGATATTTTCCTCTCCCTTTGTATAAATATTTATACAACAAATACTGAATAAATATACTAAGTCTACAGGTCTTTTCTTTGTTTCTCATAATTCTCAATTGGTTTCATATGTATTTAATTTTTAGTCTTTCAAAAAAACAGAAACTGTAGGCTTTATATTCTTAATTCTGATGGAAAACATCTTGAAAAGTACTAGATCTAGTTCACTACATCACTCTTAATGAGCTGAGAAAGAAAATACTTACAAGCCTCTAAACAAAGATTATTTCATATTGACTATGGAACACTAATTGGCATTAGCTAAATGTTAAAAGCAAAGGCAAACTAAAATTCAGAAGTCCCAGCTGTACCTATCATTCTTTTTACATTAGTCTGGTGCTTGTCATTAAGAGCTGGCTGGAAAATTCTGATTTTTTTATTAGCAGCAATATTGGCACCAAATTGAATGCATACATAAATCTATATGTGTACACACTTTCTCTCACACGTATCTAGACTGATTTGTGCCAGTTTTGAGACAAAACAGTGGTAGGAGTCTATAGGTAGGTGTCTATATTTCATCTAATGTAGTTCCTCATAGCCCATCATTCGAAGATTTAGGTGATGGAGAACAAGATTTATGAAGAAAGCAGGTAAGATGCCTGGATTTCATACTCTCCTGCAGTTGGCTGTGAAGTTGTTGGAGAAGTCTTAGCCTTGACAATCTTTTCTTTCACAAAGAGAAGGGTAGTACTGAAGATTAACCTTGACCTTTCATGCACCTCATTAATGTTCTCACCACTGGGTCAGCCTCTGTCCCTGTCTCTAAACCCAGAGTTCTAAAACCCCAGTTTTTGGAAGGATAGTAAAAGGGGAAATAATTCTCTGGGAATTACATTATCCCTATTCTTTTTGCTCATACAGGCTTTTTTTGATTGTTTTACTCAGCAGATATAATCAATACTAGACCCTTTTAATAGTTATTTAGACACTCTAAGGGGCAGATGATGATTAAATGGTTTAGGAAATGTCACTGGCTTGGTGAATCTCAGACTTCTAGGTGCTTTGACATTTGTGAAGAGCTGTGTTGCACAACTCAGAAAGAACACTGGGGATTAGAACCTGGACTCTTAAAAATTCAGAGCAGAGGAGCTGCTTTTTAGTACTGGGATTGTGCTTAGATACAAACTTAACATCAGTACTGGCAACAGCTGGAATGCTTCTATTTAAAATTATATACTATGCAGAATGGCATAGTTCTTTGAATATTCTTTATAATCCAAATATATGTGTTTGTCATAAGGTAATTATACAGTGCGAACATCTCTCTCGCCCTGACATCATTCTGCTAACTGTGCTCAAGCACTAAAATATATTATCTGCGCTTTCCTATGTGTCTGGCTGGATTCATACATGCTCACACATTCACATTAAATTCTGTCTGGTTGATACTAATTACATTAAAAGTAAAGCTAAACAGCAGTAAAAATAGTTTGAAATTTTGAGCTTTAAAGTGTAGTCTTTTGTTTATGATATTAAGTTGTTTGCTTGTTTCTTTGTGACCAAAGATGTGTGGGAGATTCATAATAAGTTATTACCCATGTACAACATTTTGTGTCATCTGTTCCCTGTACCTCTTATCAAGGGACTTATCTTAGCCCCCACAAGTGTATTCTACTTCCTACACATCAATTAGAAAATGACATATATCTTAATCGAGGCTATTACAATACATGTCTAAAGCAAATAATGAAAATATTTTTTATTAATTTATCACAATTGTTGGCTTTCTAACATAGTAATTTTTTCTAAACTATGGTATTGCAACCCTAACCATCTTTTACACATGGGCAATGAAGGTAATGCACTCAGAGATAATAGAAAAAAAAGCCTTAAGCTACATTGATCAAGGCTACACACCATTTTTGTTACTATATTGCTTTTGCAAAGATAAGCATGCTTCATTTTGCTAATCTTCAATCAATATACAGCAAGCCAGATAAATATTTTCTATTTATTACTCTCCAGAAGCACCATAATCAGGAGACCTTAAGTAAAACTACAGTCCCCTCTGGCTAGTCCTCCACTGTAAAGCAAATGTGGTAGGCGTGGAAACAGAGGACAGAGGAACTTAACTAACAGTGGGGGTTTATATTTCCAAGAACAAAGCTTTGCAGGGATACCAGAGCTCATCCTCAGACCAGATGCAGCACAGCATGACATTTGGTTTAGCTCTAGACTCTACAAGTGTGTCTATACTGTTCTCTTGTTCACCTCTAGATACAGCCAAAACTACTTATCCACCCATCTCAAGTTCTGTTTAGGGTCGGTTTTACAGTTCTCATCTTTTCTTAAAAGAAATCAGTTTGCTTTTTTTTCTAATCATTTTCATCTTTATTACAGTTCTGGACTTGGTTTCTCACAGCATTTTCCAGTTCTTAAAACAGGAACTCAGTCAAGATACCTACCAGGACTGGAAAGCTTAAAAGGGTGCATAACCAGAAAGGAGAGCCTAAGGAAACAAGTGTGATTTTCAGAAAAGTCTGTCTAGTCCTAAAAGTGCTTTTGGGTTTGCCAGCAAAATTCTACTGCTTCTCACATCTACCACTCCCCACTCATCTTCCCATACCACCACGGCATCTGAGCCACAAACACCAAATGGAAAGAGATGATGTACATTGACCTGCATTGTCCCAGAAAATGATGGCATTACTGACAGAAATTTGCATGCAGTGTCTCTTTTGGAGGCTGTCAGAGCTCCTGTCCCAGACTGGGTAAACAACACCTGGTCTCTGTAGCAAGTATCTGCTACAGGCTGCCCAAGAACCCTCCAGCATCCGCCACAGCAGCCTCCAACAGGAGCTGGAGTTGGCTGTTGTAGGTACACAACATCTAAGCCATATGTTGAAACACAGCAATGGTTTGCTCAGCCTAGGAGATTGGAAATGCTGTGTTTAGACTGCTTCTTACTTTACCAAGTTTGCACCGGGATGGCTAGAACCTAAGATGGAGCCAGGACTTCTGTTCTTTGGCAGAAACGTACTTGAAAGCTTTCATTGCATTACCTAAGTTCACATATAATTAAGAATGCTCTTTTAAAGCTTGGGCATTGTTACCTCAGACAACTCAACTCTGGATTGCTCACCTTCCTCAGTCTTATGTTATTTATAACCTGAATGCTACAAAATTATTATTGCAACCCCTATTCAGAAGTAAATGTAGTAGTAAATCTCCAAATCCAGTACAGTTCTATTCGATTCTCCGGGCAGCAGACACAGGCAAACACCGAAACACATCAATGACATCAACACCCATTTTTCCCCCTACCTAGCTGAACTCCGGCTATTTGCCTCTTTTCCTTGGTGTGAAAAATAAGCTGACAGGTAGAAATGAGGAGTAAATACTGGGGCTTTTAGCTTGAGAATGGCTGCTGGAAAGGTTGGTTTGGAAGCTTTTGTTTGAGATGGTGTATTTAGGCCCTGCTTACCTCTAGCTCTGGCAGAATGTTTCACAAAAAGTAATTCACAAGACTCTCTGAAAACTGAAGTCTGCAGGAATTAAACAGTTCTTCCTCCTCTCCACGATATGATTAGCTGTCTCTGAGGAGTGAGTGACGACGTCCCTCCCACTCAGCAGCTTCCGACTGACATTTCACTAAATAGAACTTGAATCTCAAAGGGCTGATCTGTCAAGCAGTTTCAAACTAGAAAAGATCAGGCAGGTTCAGCTTCCCCCCTCAGTTACATCCTCATTTCTAATTTTCACATTTTATGCTTCATGCAAGTGTTAATTATAGAGATGAAAGTCAACTTGCCTTTCTTCATCCATTCTTAGCACGTACACAAAATGAAAGTAGAAGTACACATAAAATTTGCCAAAAAGCAAAAAAAGCTGACTACAGCTTGAGGAAAGTAAAACAGCACTGATTGATGCAACACAGATAATCATCATCATCATCCTTGTCAGCTTCCTCATCTAATGTTGTAGGATTTTGTTATGCAAAATTGCTGACTTTTTCTGACCAGAGCTTATGTAAAATCAGATTCTGAATTCTGTTAGATTCTGTATGACTAGTAAAGTCCTCATGGAAAGCCAATTCATACTATAGTTTATCACTGAAAGAACTATGGCTTTCATACAAACAAGAAACTTCGTGTCAAAGCCTCAAAGGCAATTAATCATAATGATTTTATATTTCCATGAGTCTCCATCAAATGTAAAGCATTTTGTTTACCTATAAAGTGATTTATGTAATAAAGAGATAAATATTTGAAAGTGGTGTGTTACACTGTAAAAAATACCCTTATTCAGAAAGACAAGCATTTATACACAAGACAAATCCACCAGTGTTACAAATGGAGACAGGAGCTTAGATAAATCTCTAACTTTTGCCTAGGCCTTTGGCAGGAGGCAAGAGCTCTTATTGGGGTGGCCAGCATCCCAAGACCCGGTCTTGTTCGCAAGTTCTTTTAATAATGGCCTATTAAGTCTAATACAACATAAATTATCATTTATTAGACACAGAAAATAACAGACATAACACCTGGGACAAAACTACATACTACACAGGAATAAAATAAAATAAATTACTAGTAGATAAAATGCAATGCACAAAAAGGTACCTGTTATTACAGCTAAAAAGGAATAATGTAACTTTGCAACCAACGTATCTTACCAACACCAATTCGGTGCTGGAGTATACTTCAGAATCCTTTCACTCAATTCTTGAGAAAGTAAGCAGCAGAGCTTGGGTCCAAACTCTGGGGAGAAGATCCTGGACATTTCCAGAGTGTGTGCAAGAGACTTCTGCCTCTGTGATGACTCATGTGTCTTTCTTAGTGTAAACATGTGTCTTTCGGTCACGTACTTATTTCTTTTCATCCCTTTCCACATCCACTCTCCATACCAAGATATGGATTCTTGGTTGGAAGCCCCAGACTTTTGGGTACCAAGAGATAATCCCTTGCAGGGCTTTTGGCCCAGCCTGAGTTATCTATGCACCAGCCATGTGGTAGAGGGAGGGGGGAGGATGTCCTGCCACAACCAGGTACTAATTAATTCATTAGGAAATCAAACTCCTATGATACTAGAACGAGAGCTGCACATTCCCTAATAAATCCAGTATTTGCAGGAAAAACACAGGACTGTGCTGGTCATCCAGAAGCCCTTTACAAATCAGAATGCACTTTCTGTACATAACAGATGATTATGAAAGATGGATTTACCATGAATGATGTGACACCACCACCATTTAATAAGTATAAAGTTCAGTGCTCACTGCAATTACCCCGTATTTGGGAGATGCTGGCTTCATTCCCATATCTATCTGGTCTATGGGAGAATTCAACCCTACATGTTGTATTTCCTTTGATGATTATCATAACTGCTACAATAAGAGTCATTTTGGACTAAGCCTATTCGATTATTTTTTAAAGCTCTCACTCTCTGCTGTTGAAACTGTTCCAGATATTATAAATAATTACACATTCATTAGAGAATTAATACATAAACATCAGGCTGGAAGGCCTTTCTCTGATTCTGGAGCTTTTTTTCTGCCTCTTACTAAAAAAAATTAAAAAACCCATTCCATCATATTCAGTCAGAGAGGAAAAGTCTGTCTGCCTGGTAGGATGATGAAGGAATCTGCAGCAATTTTGTTTTAACATTACATTGTTAGCACAAGACTGGCCAGACACAGCAGCCTCACTTTTTATATACATTTACAGCCATCATGTAAATTCTCCAAAGACATAAAATAGGTACTCCAATGCATACTGAGGTATTATTACAACATATTATGGCACATCCTCACTACCTTAACTCAGGGCATTAGTTAAGACATGCATTTATCACTATACCTTTGTTGCAGTACATATTAGTCAAAAAAAGGCACATTTTCCTAAGTCATCAGCTACCTGGGTTGGTGACTACTCTTTTTAATACTCCTTCACAAGTGATGAAAAAATTTGATAGGAAACAGTGCGGTAATTTTTAGAGACAAAATACGAAATTTTCTTTTTTTCAGGTGGTAATATTTCAGTTCATGTTATGGAGTTAGGTGGGTAACTAGTTTATTTACAAAATGAAAGCTACAGGCATAATATTCTTCTTGAAAGTGAAAAGGAAGCTTAAGTGGTCATATCCTGAGAACTAGAGCACTGTGAACAAAATGATTTCCGAAATTTCTGTGTGTATGTATATATTCACTGCAGAGGGCACCTTGCGTTTTTAGAGTAAATCAAGACAAATAGTCTTGTCTAGTTAACCACTAAGGCAACCTGGGTTTGGGTATGGGGTTGTTTTTTGAGGAAAGCAAACAGGGTTTTAGCAAAAATGTTGTTGCATATTGATAAACCAGTAACACAGCAGAGAAAGAAGTTTGTCTCCCACTTTTTGTTAGTGCCACACAAGCAGTGTCAGACCACCCTGTCACAGTTAAGCACAGAAAAATTACCCAAATGCAATAAGCAGCATTCTAGAAAGTGCTGTAGTAGCTGGCACATGATTTGTAAACACCTTAAATTTCTATGAGTCTATTGCCTCCATGGACTTCTCAAGGCAAAAGTGCCAAATGAAGATCTTTTGGGACTGCATAGCTTTAGATGAACCTTTACAATTTGTTGTGCCTGAACTGCACTGACTCTCCAAATAGGCAATGCACTGGACCAACGCTTCTGGGAATACTGGGTAGAGCTGACGTTTTTCCACTCCAGGAAAACAACTGCCTTCCTTAAAGAAGTAGAAGAAATAAGAAAAATGTCATCCCTTTATTGCACTACCTTTATGTGTCATTAAACCAGTGCAGTATGGTACTTTGTTCTTTGCCTTTTAGAAAACATTGTTCTGCACTTTGGCAAGGTGCTGTTATCAGTGAAAATAGCAGGATATTGGTGGAGGGCAAAAATTGTAATTTGAGATTTCTTTGTGTTTTGCATGGATATTGCATGCTGCTAACAATGTTTTGCTCTATTAAAAGGAATGTATCAACAGAAGAATTAATGCTGACTCCCAGGATGAAATGTGGGGAACTGCTGGAGTTGTGCATTCAGCACTCCTCCCTTTCCCTCAAAAAGCTTATCAACATCTGAAGGCAATTTTTTTTAACATGCTGTGTCATGCACATTATGCCCACACAAGGTATGAATCATATAAGATTAATGTAATTTTAAAGAAAATACAGTTACATTATATTAAGCCAAAATTATAGTTTAATAAACTATGACATGAAATATATTAAGCAGCTTTAGAGTGAAAAAAACACAAAAACTTACTGAACTTTTTGGCCCAAATTTTTAATCTATGCAGCCTGGTCAAAATCAATGAAACACACTGATATTTAAAGAATCTCAAAATTTTACTCCAAGAGCAAGCCCAAATAAAGCAAAGAGGAGGAAAGCATAACCCTGTAGTATTTTGGAAAATAGATTGGCATCTTAAGATTCTCTGCATTTTAGGAAGAAAAAGACCTCTCAAAAATTCTAATGCTGACATTCCTGTATGTACCTCTCTTTTAACCACTGGAATGCATGAAGTAACTGCTTTGGGCAGTGGAATTTTCTTCAGCTGTCCTGCAGAGTCAAAATGCCTCATCCATACTCTTTCCTCGGGTCTAACAAGTGTCCCTACCCCAGAGTCCCCTCTGACACTGATCCCTCATGCAGCAATACCGATGTTTCTTGCAATGCACTTGCTTTTGCCTCAGGCAGAAGAACACCATCAACACAGTTTCCATGCTGATCCTGACACATAAAGCCTTAAACTGATTTGGGCCACCATGATTACAGAAGAGCCATGCATCAGAACTCAGATCAATTTTTTCTTCAGTACAGATTGTACAGGTAGCTTTAACAAAACAGAAACTTTGCTAAATACACACACGTGTATGTATATTTATGAAGGAGGACATATATATATATATATGTATGTATGTATGTATGTATGTATGTATGTATATCTGACACTCACAACAGTCATCGAGGAACTGGTGTCCCAAGGTCATACAGCTTTTCCATTTCTCCCCAGGTTTACAAAATAAACATCCCTGAAACATTTCTCATTGTACCTTGAGCTTACTGTGCTAACAAAACTCTAGGCATCAGCAGCTACTTGACTGACATTTTATAAACACGAGTGAGATTTTTGTATCTTGTATTAATTCTTAATGGTTACATGTACTGAATTCAGATCACAGCTTTCAAAGTTAGAAATGAGACCTGCAGTGCATATAGAAGCTGTCTTCTACAGGATATCCATAAGGGATATTCTACTGTAATTGATTTTAACTTTACAAGCCATATTACTTCAACTGTAAAAGCTGCTATCAGAACTAAAGGAGCAAAAAAAGGCTAAATAATGAAAAGAAAAAAAACCACAGCCCCACAGCCATGATGAAACTCTGAAGAGGCATAAATATATTTATTTTTACCTGGCAGACTAACTGCTACTTAATGGAGAAAATTTTTGACAGATTCTGCATAGTAAGTGACTACCATGCATACACTGGAGCTGTGGAGGGCTTTACCAATTGCTAAACTCTATGACATAAATTTCTCCCATTTGTAGAAGCCTTTGCAATCCCTCAGCTAGCTACATGAGAGAGAAAAAGAGGAGACGAAAACAACCCAATAAAACACCCACAGTCTGAAATTTTGTTTCTTTCTTGGTATATTCCTTCTGCACGGCTTTCCTTTTGATTCATTACCAAGGCATGACAGACTGTGCTATTAAAAATGAAGCTCATCCCCCTTATATAAAATGTGCCTTAGCTGTATGCTTGCTTGGAAAACATTGCTGTTCTTTAGATTCCAACTTGCAAAATGGAAAGTTCAATTTTTAGTAAATGTGTCAAGTACTACTATTAAGATAGAACAATTTGCAAAATGATACCATGTGCCAGATTTTTTGAAAAAATTCACTAATCCAAGCCATTAACAAACACTGCCCTAGGTTTTTTTCCCATCTCTTATACCTCTCATGAAATCATTAAACTTAAATGGAGAAGAATATGACATGAGAGGATGTTATGAGCTGTTGAATTAAGGAGAAACTGCCTGCTTTGAAGACATGTTCCTATAGAGCACAGGTTGACATAATGAATATGAACTTTAACTACCATATAAAATGGCAAATTCTGGGTTAACTTTTTGTGCATGTGTATACCTGAAATTTAACATCAGACAAGCACTTAGGTAAGAGCAGTAACTTAAGTGACAGCTTAGAAGCTCCTTCAGTCAACCCAGACATCCTTCACAAGATTTCAAATACTATTCCTAGGTTCTGTAGATTGTTTTCTAGCAAGTATCATCTACTATCAGAAATTAGTATGAGATGTGCTTTTAGTAATTTAGGTATTTAAAAAAACCAAAAAAAATCTGTAGGTTTCAGCTGCAAAGTGTGTTTTAAAGTTCAACAGTGACAGAAATTGGTAAAAACAGACTGATGGGAAAAGCTACTATTTTCATTCTGCAGTGAAATATTTATCATGACTTTTGCCCTTTCAACTAAAAAGTTTGTGTGCAAATGCACTGGAGCTGTCTGAAGTTTATGTTCTCTGCAGACTTCCAAAACCACCTGACATTTGTCTCCTTTCCTCAACTTTGTTAGGAAGATTTCCAGAAGAAATCCATAGCACTCTTCTTACGGACTGACAAAGAGCGATCCTGGAGTGACCCATTCTCTCTCTCCACATAAAAGTTCAAGCGAGCTCATCAGTTGGCTACTTGCTGGACATTTGTTATAATTGGGGCAGTTCATATGCAAGGCATGTTGGAATTAGATTGGGGGGGGAATATATAAAATGTGTGTAAGAGAAGTGTGTAAATATAATATGAAAGTTTTTGAGAAAAAAAATGCTGGCTTTATATGCTTGACTATAAAGAGAATGAAATACAACACAACAGACTGTAATAAATGATAATTTCAGCACAGAAGAATATGGATTTACTTATTTCTCACCTACATCAGTGAAACATAAAAAACCACCCTCCTGGCAACTAGAATATGAGTTATTATCTATACAGATGATTTAGCTAAGGTGAGATAAATAAGCTTTCAGGGGGAAAAAAGAGGAAGAATGAGGTTTCTGAGAGAGAAAAAGCCTTTCAAACCATGTCATATCCCTTGACAATAAAGTTTTTTATAACGTTATTGCTTTACACAGTAAAAAATGAGGATATTGAGATATAAGGATGTCCTATCATGTAGTGCCTTTCCATAAGAAGAAAATTAGTGTGCTGTGCGAGGTGTTAGGATAACTGGATGGGAATTCAGGCAGTAGTTTGCACAGAGAGGCTAGAAGGAGCAAGGAGGAAGAACAGGGCATTTCACAACAGCATCCAGGTGTGATGGAAATGTTTCAGGACTACTGTGCCTGTGTTTGTTTTTTGGTGAAAAAACAAGGCCTAAACTTGACAAGAAAAACCCAAATACTTATTTATTGCCTCTGAGCCTACTGCCTGACTACACTACCAACTCTTCATTAGTTTGGTTTGTTGTTTTATTTTGTTGTTCATTTTCCCTGAGATAAAGAGAACTGCCATCTCTGCAGAAATGCCATAACTCCGCGGTGTAAATCAAGAGGCAGAGTACTGAGAGCTTTTGGAAACACTAGGTAGCCATTGGACACAACAGAATATAACTCCTGGAAGACAGCCTTGAGCACCTAGTCCAGGCTGGTCAGGGGAAAAAATTAGCAAGCCAAAAGGAAAAAGAACAGTCTGAGTGAACACTTCATCTCAATAGTCTGCAACAGGGGAGTGTAGCTAACAGCCATGGCATTTCTGCACTAGAGTTCTGCAGTTTGAAGGAAAAACTACCATCTCTTTCTTTTGGTCTTATTAATGTTTAATGCCATTACTTGGTTTACTGACTGATGAAAGGATTGAGCCCTAAAGGTATAGGGAGTTATAAACCACATCTTATTAAAGGGGAAAAAACAGTAAGTTTAGCGTTTTCCAAGTATTCTCCCACATAACTAATAACCCCATTGAAATCTTACTGAGCTAAGAAGAGTTTGTGTTATATTTTCTCAAGAGAAATCACTCTGTTTTACCTAAAAATAATGGATTAGGAGGCCAGTCTAAGATCTTATCAATTATTTTTGCTTTGCAGTTGCCACACACCTGGGGAAGTTGCTGTCATCTGCTCATGTTCAGCTGGACTTTAAGAAGGCCGAAGAGCTTTGTGATTTTAAATATCATATCCTTGGAAGTAAATATCTCTTGCTAAATCTTATTTTAAGATTTTCCTTTAGAAGTTTCTTTTCCTAAGACAGATCTTGGATGCAAAGACAGAGATGTGTTGTTATGGCATCTATTTGCACAAGTTAAACAGAAATTATAACACTAGCAAAGCCCTTGCTTGAAAGTGGAAATTCAAATTGCACTGCAAAATACTGCTTCTACCAAATATTCAGAAGGAAGATGCCTGCATTTTCAAAAATTTGCATTTGCAATAGAGAAACACCAGCATAGAAAATAAAAGCTCTCCAAATTCAAGTAACTGGCTGATGAGTTGACAGACACTGATGCAGGGATCCTTCATGATGAAGCAGTGCACCTCCTGTAAAAGTCTTTTCAAAAACACTTGAAAAGCTGTGATCCACCTTAGGCCCATTGGATTCAGTATTCTTTGCTTTTGCAGGCTTTTTTGTAAGTTACATTATTAAATAAAGTTCTCTGCAAATGTGACAGTGTAAGATGTGTTTCTAAATTGCGGAACAGCTGAAATACAGTTTACAGAAAACAGCCATTAAGTAGATCAGGCATGATCAGCTCAAACGTGATCTGTGCAGATTGACACTAGTGAACAATACAATATGCTTGACTAGCTTCTCCTTCCTCCCTTTTCCCCCTAGCTTCTTACCTCTCTATTATACTTTTTTTTCTGGTGCTTCAGGCAATGCTGAGCAGTATCTTTTCCTGTGCATGTCATTTCGGTTGCCAGGATATAATTTTAATCATTAGTGTGACTACAGACACGAATGTTTGGGAACTGATGTTTGCATGTGACTTGGGGAGGTCTAACTGACTGGTGAGGACCTATGCTCGTGTCTGGCAGCGTACACAGGCGCGCTCCGCAGCTACGTGAGGCTACACTGACAGTGAATGTGACTACAGAATATTTTAAGGTCTTTATTGTCTCCACTTTCTATTTTTATACAATTGTTCATCAGATTTGCTTATCAGATATGTTAAGTATTTGGAGCTGATTTGCATTTCTATTTTCATTTGCCATGCACAGGCTTTTTCTTTCCTCTCTCTGAAATCAACAGCACTTAATACTCCTTCCCTTTCTCTCACAATACAAGTTGTTTGCCTTTCCTCAGGCACTTGTCACATTCTGGAAAGACAGGCAAGCTACTAAGGCACTGCTAGCAAGCTGAAGTTGTACACTGCTTTGTTGTGTCAAATTATTTGGCTTTGTCTTCTAATCAGGCAGAATTCCAAGGGCTACAAAAACCTCATGTTCTTTGAAGGGGACTTGGAAAAACATCTCTTTCCAGATTTATCAAGTCACACTTTTTTGTTCTTCCACTGCCATTGGTCGCTCATGGAAATCAAACATGATACAAGGTAGGGATGGCCCACACATTATTGTACCAGAGTAAGTAACCTTACTACCAGCTTCACACTTCCCACAAAATACCCTACAGCTACCAATAGGTAAGGCACTGGTTACACAGCACAACATCTGCAGGTATTAATTTTAAACAGAGAAGGTTGTATCAGGGGAGATTGAGTCTGGGTATTAGAAAAAGGGTTTTTTATGCAGAGAATGGTTGGGCACTGGAAGAGGCTCCCCAGGGAAGCGGCCACAGCACCAAGCCTGGCAGAGCTCAAGAGGCATTTGGACAATGCTCTCGGGCACAGGGTGTGACTCTTGGGGATGGCCCTTTGCAAGCCCAGGAGCTGGACTCAATGATGCTTGTGGGTCACTTCCAACTCAGCATATTCTGTGGTTCTGTGATTTTCTCTGTCTAAACTCTTCATGCTCTATTATAATGGTATGCAGTTTTTAAATCCTCTTTGCTGTTCCCTTTTGTCTGTTTGCATTTGCCTTTGCAGCCATTTGCTGGGAAAATGAGAACAGGTTAAGATAATCAAGTGAAATACAGAACAAACAAGGAGTTTAAGGTTCTAGAGGTCCCATAAAACAGCTGTTTCTTTCTCTATTTACTTTAATATCTGGATTTATGCACTCCCTTCTTTCAGCTAGGTAGGTAGCAAACACCATCTGATTTAAGTGTTCTTCTCTCACTGTTTCTAAAATCAGCTGTAAATGAACTGTAGCCAGGGGGAATTCTCTCAGGAGCCTGTGCATTCTACTGCTGGCAAAAGAACAAGAGAAGAAAAGTGTAAAGTAACCTGGGAAAAAAGGAAGGCTAGGACATAATGCCTTATAGGTAGCTTCTAGCTGTTAGGAAGGGTGCCTTCTTTGGAAAGTATATAGAGGCAGTGTCAGGAAGGAAGCCAGAAACACTGAAAAGCTGGTGGTGCAGAGACCCAAAATGCAGCGAGTGCTCACTTAGCAACACTAATATGCCGAAATAGCAGTCCTGCTTTTCAAACGGGATACAGGAGCACATCGTTAAAATTACTGAGCTGTCTTTTTCAAATGGTGCTTCTATTTGAAGTTCATAAGGCTGAACTTCAGACTAATATCCCTTATGTGGTGCAACTCTTGAAGTCACTCAAGATATTAATGCTTGTTTATCTGAACTATGCTTGCCTACATGTAAGAAAATAGCTTTACCATGAGTACTTTAATACTGGCAACAAGCTGGATATTAAATGGTAATGTTAAACTGTAATAAATTTTCAAAATGGCTCTCATATTCTCCCCTTGAACAGGAACCTTTAATCCTGACCATCTTCAAACAGAGTGGTGACCCAGAAGGCACAGCCCTCAACCTTTACAAGGCTCTCGCTCCTCAGTAGCTAGTATGACACAGTGCTCAGCCAAACTTCTTCCTTTGTCCTGTGAAGCAGTGAAAGAGATGCATGCATCATAAATGTGGGATATTTCCTCTTATTTTCAAATCAGTTAGTTTCGAACTCTAAAGAAAGTACAGGATATAAAGGGTAATTTCCTTTCCTTTGATTCCTGAGTTCCCCTCATTTTAGCTGATGCACACATCTTATCAAGTGATTCAACATGCTAATCAGTACCAGAAAGATTCTGCTCTGCCAAGTTTCAAAATTTAGAAAACTAAAATAGATGAGCACCTTCATTTTCATAAAACTAGTAACCAATAGTGTTTGGAAGATTGCTTGTGCCTTTAGTGTCTCTTATCTCAAATTAACAGCATCCTATACTAACTAGCAACTTTGCTGTCAGCACTATTTGCCACCAAGACACCTAATTCCTTGTTTCTTTTATTTGATCCCAATGGTTAATCATGATCTCTTTATGGAACGTAGAGAGAGAAAAACTAAACAAAAGAATTCAAACATGTTTCCTTGAGATTCAATCCCTAAAAAAGGAGGTAGACTAGGTGGATTTTTTTTAAATTTTGTAATTTTTAAGCAAGTAACAATCCTTATAAATCCTCAGCAGTGCTGTCAAGTCATTCAGAGTTTTATTTCATTGTTGACTTTAACAGGAGTACAGTTAGGTCAGCACCAAGCACTTTGAAATTTCACCCAAAACATGTTGGCTTAATTTCTTTCTCTGAAGCTCCCCAAGTACAAATGAAGGTTTTCATTCAGTTGATCCCTGTAAACAATCCCAGGGATGCTTTTGCGTTCTTTGTACCCCTATTACAGTAAAAAAATTACGTCTTTCTCTCTTTTCCTGCTACCAGTCCATGTGCCAGAGAAATAGTTGCTGGATTCTGAAATATGCTGACCTAAGTCATGTCTTATCCTGAATTTGACATTTTATAGCTATAATATGGAAGAAGAAAGGGGTCTTTGAGAATATCATCAATGTGTACCAGAATTCTATTTCAGCAGGATTTGTAAAAAGAATATGAATTTAAGTCTTGCCACAAATTGCATTTCCTTCTGTGACAGCTGCCCTTCACTCTGACTCTTCCACTTTCAAGATTAGCTGAAAGGCCTGAAGAAGGACATAAAGAGCTGCTCTTCTCCAACCACACTGTGTCAGATCAGGCATGGAGGTGAGTGGGTTCAATTTGTGCAAGTATATGTATTCATTCCAGGCAAAAAATTGCTCCTAAGTAAAACTAAATATTTTGCTTGTGGCTTTGAGGCAAGAAGTGACCTGTAATTTTATGAGAAAGGGCAGAGACATATTTTGAGTTGTGTTGGTACGTGTCCTTAACACTTAAATCCAATTAGCAATGTCCAGAAGGTAAAAGGACAAATATTTGGCAGGGTGGTGCTTCATATTTCGTTCTATATCTTGCCCAAACAAGTCTGCAATTACACTTAGAGAAACCTCTTTCTTATGTTACTACACAAGCAGCCAAAAATAAACAATAAAGTGTGATTGTACTTACCAGCACACAGAGATACCATCAGAGATTACTCAAGAAACGGGGTTCTCTACTGGAGAACCTTAGTACATCACTGCTTATGACCTGGCTTATTTTTGGCATCAATTTCCTCCTTTCCACTAACCCTGTGAAATGTATTAAGTCACCCCAAACTACATGCGTCCTCTACCCAAGTAAAGCATCAGTTGTATCATTTGGAAAACTAAAACCTAATTGAAAAAGTCTTTCTTCAATGAAAGTTACTTCTAGAAAGAAAAAAACAACCTTCTAACAACAACAACAAAAAACCCTAAAAGAGGTGTTGGCTGACAGAAGCAATGAGGTTATTAGCAACAGAATCAGAAACACTCATAGTAAAAAAGAAAGAAGATAAATTAAACATTCATATTTTATCTCAATTTCTGAAATATATGTTCTTAAGCCTACTTTGAAGTACATGATTAAATTCTCCAAAACCTTTTTATCTTTCCTTGATTGCTAAAGTTTGCTATCAGTGCAGAGCGTGTAGCTGATATTGTATATCATCAAACTTGTTTCTTTATCTTCAAAAGTAACATCTAAACTTGTTATGAATAAACATAAACAGGATGCCTGTTCCTCGTTTATTAAATATAAGCTGTAATAGAGAGAGAGCGCGCACACTCTGTAGCACAGTGGCAATGGAAAATGTTGCGTTCTCAGCTCAAGAAGAAATGTAGGCTCCTAAATTTGGGGCATGTAGAGGAATATGTGATCTGAGCTGAAGAACTCACAGGATTTTGAAAAGGGAAGATACACACAGGTCTCCAGGGAAGTCTTATGATAACAAAATGACACCTAATTTTTGCCGGTTTGTTTGATGGCCTTCAGAATGCAAAGAAGAGCGGGTGGAGATGATGATGGAAGTTGACTCCCTCTGGCCCAGTGACTCTACAGGAAGTTCCTACTCAGAGGGTGGGGGTAAGTACAAAACACGAGAGAAACGGAGGAACAAAAATAAGCAAAGAAACTCTCCAAAGACCCATAGCAAAATATTCCAATATAAGGCAACATAAATGTATCAATAAAGTATAATGAGCAATTCTACATTGCTGCCATAGCTACGTAATTTACAGAGTTGCCAAAAGATAATAGGTTTGAAGAGCCTGCCAAAAGCCTGGTAATTTGCATATAATTGTCAATAATGCTTTCTCATTTACTAGATGGAAGTTTGCTTTCACAGGATAGAGTTATTGGAATTCAATTTGCAGTCTCTGTTTTTATGACTTTTCTATACAATACTGTATTATTTAGAAATAAATAGGGAATTTTAGATGCAGTTTTCCATCTCCTGCCCAAAGGCAAAAAATAGAGAATACCTTTTCACTTGAAACTAATAAAAATAGAAAGAAAATTATTTTAAAAAGTACAAGACCTCTTTGGGTTTCAGTCCATCTTATCTGAAAACACTTCCCAAATTATTTATCTATAGTTTAAATGAAATACACATCCTGATTTATTTTGCAGCGAGGTCAGGATTCAGCTTCTGATTCACTAAACCCACAGGGGTGAATTAATTATCAGTGTGAGCTACCTCAGAACCGTCACATTAACAAGAGAAGATTTTGAAGTGAATTTTGTGGTGTTAAAAACATACACTCAACATCGTATCTCAGACTAGGATAGTGGTTTCCAGTATCATGAACAACAATCTTTCTTTGCAGGGGTATGTCTGTGGATGAAATGCTCATCCTCCTGAAGCCATGGCAATTCTCCCAGTAACTACAACAACAGACAGGATTTCAATACAGAAGGTTTGTTTGCATTGCTGAGGGGAGGTTTTATGGTTAATATGGTAATATTGCATGTATAAAATATGTGCAAACTATTGGATCACTACTTGAATGTAACAGAAAATATTTTTAACTAATTAACCACCATTTTCTCAGTTGTCACTAAAAATCTGCAAAGCAAGAATTTTTCCCCTTTTTCATGTAAAGTGGCAAAATGAATAATCGCAATAAATCAAAATAAATATCAATTCTATACATATATACACAGTTGCTCTCTGTGCTCTTTTCCTTTTGCACTAAGAAATCTTGATTTTGTGCATTGGCATTCACTTGTGTAGTCTCTGCAATTAAGTATGTAAATTTGAAAACTTCATCTATAAATGATGGAATAGATATTTCTGTAACACTTTGCGTACATAAAACTTCCTGACAGTCTGTGACTAAATGAAACATGCATGCAAATAAAGCTCCTATCTTTGTGATTAAACTCAGGATTCCATAGCATTCAAAGCTTGGGCAAAACATTCTATCAACCAGCAGTTCTGCCTGGAGTTTTCCAGACATCTGATCCCATATTTTTACCAGGTTCCTCTTAACCAGCTGATCTGCCTCAGCTTTAAAATATGTTTTCATATTCCTATCTCCTCCTCCAAAAGAAAGAGAGAGAAAATAGCCAGTACTTCCCTGATTAGGGCATTATTTAGTAGTGTATATTCTAATTTATTTCTCCAAGGCAAACTTGACATTCAAGGACAGCAAAGTCACTGAGATGATACTTCTGACCCTGAAGATGAAAGTGCACTAACAGTGAAGTTTTGGACCAACACAGGCTTGAGTGCAGTGAGGTATAAGTAACCTCATTTTGGGAGCTCATCCTGACACAGCAGGACCATGGAACACCTTTGCAGCCACCAGCGAAACATAATGACAGTCCACAGCCACCCAGACAAATCTCAGACCACAGCACAGGGTGATCCCCCACCAACTTGTGGATATGAGCTGCAGGTGAGGTCAGGTCTTGCACCAACTTTTTAAGATGAACGGAACACCAGCTCTGAACAGAAATATTTAATACCAGTGTGAGCAGCTAACCAGATCGACCACAGGGAGGAAGGACAGTGGTTTGTAAATACAACCCCTAGTGCTTTCTTCAAGATTTTCACCTTATTTACTATTCTGCTTCACAAGAGAAAGAAAGCAGGCCCTATTGAAAACTTATGATTGTATAATATTTCTGTCATAAATAATATCTCTATGTACAGCACTGATTTAATGTGCCAACAGTAACTTAGATTGCGTCCTTTAATCTATCATGTGCTGCATGTGTGCTGCAATAGAAAGAAATAATTCATGAGTAGAGCTCTGTGTGATACACTTGATATATGAACCCTCCTCTGATGTGGAATATATGCCATACCTCATAGTACCATGGTATTTTTTTTTTATTGCATTTATTATCTATTTAAATTTTATTTATCTTTCATGACAATCTGGTTGCCCATAGGCCACTAAGTATTCAAAATATTGATAACGCAGAGATTCTTTTATCCCCCAGGAATAGTACATTTTCTGTAGTACCGGTCAATTTTGTGGAAATATTTGTGAACTCTGGCCATATTCTGAAACTGTTTGTGCAGTAAAAATGGGAATTCTTTCCAGAAAACCCCAAATACTATTCTGAGATTGTTAAGAAAAATACTTAGACAAGTCAAGTTGAAATAGATTGAGCTACTATTAAAAAGAGAGGGAGAGAAATGGCAGTAGATAGTAAAGGACTATGTGTCTGACGCTATCATGATGGTGTCCTCTTTACTTCATCTCACAAGTTTTTTCTTTGATATGGTCCCTAAACAAAAGACTCATTGCTCATAAACTTCTGGTCTTGGCTGTCCTGCTTGAATACCAAATTCTTCTCTGCTATTTTTCACTATTCTTAGTTTCATCCCCTCAGATGTGCTTGAGTTTGTCCTGTCTTAACAAGGCCTTGTAAATCCATACCGCCATCCCTCCAAATCCTGCTCACCACAGACAGCAATGACATGTTCCTGCAGCTGAAAAAAATTTTTCTCATCTGTTTTGGTATTCCTGAGGGGAGCTCTGCAACACTTCCTTTCTTTCTCCTCTCCCTCATGTGAGTACACACATTAATTTTTAATGTGTCCTTTCTTGAATTTATGTAATACAGGAGAAGTCCACGACAGTAGATGAGATCTAGTGCTCACAGAAGGAAGCAAGGCTAGACAAAGAGGTTTTCAGGAATGAGATAAAACAGCAGCAAAAAATAATACAGTTGAAAACCTAAAGCTAGCTAGACCCAAGAGAGGGATAAAATACGCACTTTCAGTAAACTGTACAAGCTTTACAACTTCTGCCTCACTCCCACAATGTCTTAGAAACAGACTTGATCATGTGTTGTTTGCGTATCAGACAGCTGTAACTCCGTAAAGATGCCCTAGAGATCCATTAAGCAGCGTGAAGAATGTCTTTGTGGGTGTATGGGTTGAGAGGGATCAGACACTTCAAGGAAGCAGGAAAGACAGTAAGAAACAGGCAGTGTAGTGACTACCAGCACTGTCCACTTGGGTGTTCCTTATCCAACATGAAAACAGGCCAAATTTATCCAGAAACCTGCTAGGTTTAAAGAGATGCAATTTCTTAATAAATTCTTTTCTGTTTCACATCTTATCTGGGTGTTTTTATTATTAATGAATTTCTATTATATACTGACACCTGAAAGAGAATCAGTGTCATTGTTACAGTTTCTTGCAACATATTAGCTTTTAGCTGCACTTTTGTTAATTATTTTTCTTGACAATAAAATATTGTTGAGATAACACAGACTGGTGTTAGCTTTGGCCTTTTCATACTACCAGTCTGGGAGCACATCTGTTCGGCTGCCACAAGCAGCCACTTGGCTGCAAACAGTAACCCCGAGGCTGGGAATCCACTGTCCTTCCTGCAGCCAGTGATGCCCACATCCATTATCCACAGCCAGCACCAGCCCTCATGAGAAATCCTCTGTAGAGCTTCAGTGCATCAGGGCTCCCGTTACCTTTCACACAAAACATGGACACACTCCTGCCTAGTGCCAGTGCTGGACACTCAGAATTCATCCTTACATGTACTGAAGAATTCATCCTTACATGTACTGTACTCCAACATGAGCACCACGACTTAGGAGCTGGGAGCTGGGTCCCATTGTTTAGGATATAAACTTCGTAGCTCTCCCTTAACTCACAAAAAAAAAAAAAAAAATCAAGTCAGCAGCAGATGAATTCCAACAAAGAAACTGCTTCAAAACAAGGAAGTACACATTGGCTGGTGCCATTGGGACCTCTGAGGTTATAAGAGAAGAACAAAGCTTATGTGCAGGATATTGTTTCAGCACAGCAGTGACCCAGGACACCCTCCCTGGAACTGCAGCAGCACCTAACAGCTTATTTCAATTTGTGTCGTGAGTTTGCCCACCATGTTTGTCATACCTGCTCATGGGTCTAAAACAGGGGTTTACAGGCTTACACCAAGGTAGACGCATATTGGTAGAAAATATTGTACTCTTCTGTTCTGAAATAAAAACTAATTTCTTAAATTTTATTGGCCCACACTGCAGAGAAAAGCAGGTAAAAGCTACTACGATTTCCTTACAACAATGTAAACATTCACCAATGATAAAATGACTGGCACTATCATACTTCCCACATCCTGTGCTGCATGCTTCGGATAGTTGTTAATGTTCCTTAAACATTTTAATTGTTCTGCAAAATGTCATAACTGAGAAAGATGGAATGGATGAACATGTTAGATAAATCAGAAAAGCCCCATGGAAAGTGTTGCAGTTGAGAAATAATTCCATTAAAGTAATTTATTCCTTTCTTTACAGAAGTATTCAAAATTGCTGAGTGAGAAATAATCATCCTTGTCCACTGATAATGTTTTTGCCAAAAATGCAAAGATTGTTCGGGGATTTTTTGGTGTTTGGTTTTTGCTTTCTTTTTTTCTTTCATACAGACAAATAACCTTCTAAAAACATTATACTAAGAAAAGGAAAAAAGACAGTATTTTCAATGTGGGAGACGTTACAGTGCAATTCTACAACAGGTTACGCCTGTCTAAGTTATGAACAAAGTCCAGCAGCTCATGGCACTTGCTAATAGTGTGTACCCTAATGTGCCACATTACTTGTCCCTTTATGTCTTCTAATACACTCAGTATCAAATTGTACCTTGTAAATCAACGGTAATTTGTGGTCTGTTTCTCCAAGATGTCACTGATTACAATATTAAAATTCTGATTTGCATTTCAAGCATTGTAAAGGACATTGAGGACCATGAACTTTATCTGCGTAATCCTTTTAGAGGCATTAGTTCATTCCCATATTGTCAGTTTAACCAAGTCATCTCAAACGTCTTTTTCACTATCATACACTTTTCAGATGAAGCTTTTTTGCAACCTTTTTTTTTTTTTTTGGGGGGGGGTGTTTCTGAAATTTTTTTAGTATTTAAAAGATCAACACTAGAAATTCTTGTGTCTTACAGTTAACTATCCAAAGTTTCAGATCTAAAGATTTATACTTTACTAGAGAAGTTATCTCTGTAACAATGCAAGATGGAGAAATGCTGGAAATATGCACTTACATGTGACCTCACCTTTGCAAATAAAGACTGTAGAGTCAAAGCTAATCTTAACAGCTACCAATATGGAAACACTTAGCAGGACATCTGACAGTGACAAAGAAGTCACAAACAGAGGAGAAAGCTTTGCTTTGACTTTAGGATATTTACAGTTCTATATCATAAAAGAATAATAAATTTATCTGATAGAGTTACATGAAAAAAACCTAATAATGGAGTGAGTTTACTGCAGGATGACTTGGTGAAATAACACTGTGCTAAGGGATTTTTTTTAAGTTTCGAAAGGACAACCTTGGGCAACTAGCAAGAAAAGATAGTGAGATTAAAGAGTTCAAGTCCTCCACTACAGCAGACAGCAAAGATATCTCAAGGAAAGATTAAAAACTTACCCGGAATTTCCAGGTTGGGCAACTGGACAAAATATGAAGGGAAAGGCATCAACTGCAGAAGGATATAAAACTATTTCCAAAAGCAGAATGAAAACAAGCATACATTTTGGAAATCTCAGAGTGTACAGATCAACTGAGATTTATCAGAATTGAAGCTGAGCAGTAATTCTGGAGGGAGGTTTAATAAACAGCAAAAGTTTCTTAAGCCACAAAACACAAAGATGAAAAATGAAGCAAGAAACTTGATTTCCATTGACATTCAGCCAAAGTCAATTTATAGTCCCCAAATAAAAATACTGCTTCTGTGTTCATTAAGAACATTAACAACAGAGCAAAAGAAGAAAAAAAATAAAGGAAATAAGACTGTTATTCATCATATTAGTATTGAAAGCTGTAAATGGAAATTGTAAGATCTGAAGGTTTGCAAAAATCCTAAGCACTGAAATGCCTTTGGTTGGGAAATCTAAATTGCCAGTACAGATATGAAATAAAGTAACATAGCACATGAGAAAAGGATTTAATGAATCTATCAAAATGAGCTGGTATTTATGAATACAGAATAACCAATCTGTATTTAGGAAAAGGGAAAATGAAATGAGAACACATAAAAACCAATTACTCTGACTGTAGTAGTATTATCAGCTTAAGAAAAACACTAAGAAGAATACTGCTTGGATGAGAAGCAAGATGAGAGGAAAAAAAAAAGATAAGCCTTGAGACCACCATGGATTTGGCCAGAAAAAAAATCAATTGTGTTAGAAAGATGTGGCTAGTGAAGGTCTCAGAATACCTGCTTTGAATTTCTGTTTTCCTCTTGCTAATATTTTTGCATCTTAATGTTTATAAGTTTATAGGACACAAAGCTTAAAATTATTATCAAAAGGTAAAAAAAACCCAACAAATACAACACAAAGGAATTCAAAACATTTCTGTAAAATCAATACTAAAAATCTTTAATTTATAAAAAGTCCACCTCTGGCTACTACCAGGATTTTCTGATAGAAGAGTACTTACACATTATGCGACAAAAATATTAATTTTGGGTGCAAATTGTGGATTATGAGCTACTTCTTCGGAAAAAAGGCCAATTGGTGGTTCTCCATGCAACCACTCATGGGTTGCATTAGGCATAGGTACCCACAAGCCAAGCTCCAGCACACACCTCAGTTATGAGCTGAAGCCTGTCAATGTCTCTAGAAAAACCTTGAGTGGCTACAGAGAGCTCAGGACTCTGCTCCTTGAGCCCAAGGTTCTTCCTCCTGTCTCTTGATACTTTTGTTTTCAGTCTTCTGCTCCAAACAGACCCACAAACTCTCTTCCAGCTCTTACTGTTCATTACTGCAGACCTTCCCGTGTAAGTTCCTTGGCCACAAGCCACAGTTATGAGGCAATCTCGTCTTTCACAATCCCCAGGGACAGCTAAAAGCACTTGTCATGCTGTTAGCATCTAATGTTTTGATGATTTAATATCTATTTTCCAGCAATACGTGTAGTGGGGTGTTAGAAATTAACATACGGTGGCATTATTACTCTTCTGCAAGCCCGAGAAGAAAGCAACTGCATGTTCTTTATGCCTTCAAGCATGCCTATCAAAATAACCACGGAGCACTGTGTCACACGGCCCTAGTGTGCTGCTCCAGGCACATACAAACAACGTGCCTCTCCCTGAAGTTTCTGGTGGATGCACAAACCTTGCACTAATCAATACACTTCCTGCCAGTGGGTAAGTCTGACTACACACAACAGCACGAAGCCAAGTGCTTAATTCATGGGAATTAAATGGGTCTCATGAAAAACCAGCAGTACTGCCTGGGTGAGGGGAGAATGAAAAGGGCAGCCACACGCAACAGCTCCATAAGGAATTAGTGTAAAACGTCCACAGCTTTTCAGCTTCTCCAAGAATGGTCTGGTCTCTCAGCACATGCAGCTTGCATGCAACAAAATTAACAACTTTGTCTGACACACACAACCTTTACCAGCTGTTCCCTTTGTCCTGTCCCAGGACCCAGCAACTCAGCTGTACCACATCCAGTGAACCATAGAGAACATAGATCAAGCCAGTGAGTTCTAACAAACTCACAGATCTTCACCATGAGAAACCTATGTTTTTTTGTTGACAGTGTGCAAACAAGGGTCCCTTATATACCTTCAGTCCATTTATTCACCAGCCTAATTATTTACTTTTCAAGTTGTGACAAAAGCCTAGGTACAAGTTCACTTTGTGCATCTGTGGTACAACTGTCAATCTGCAAAAGTCAGTCACGGGAATTGGTGGCAACAGTGGAGGGAATTATATTGCTGCTTACCCCATGTAGCAATAAACCCTCTCCTCCTGGCAGCATCTTATCTCACTTGCTCCCCACACTGGATGTTATCTCTTCCAAAGACTTTCTAATTTTCAGTCTGAACTCGAAGTCTACATCTGACCTGTGAGTGCACAAGAATTCCCCTATACTATGCCCAATTTTTAACCCTGTCTTTGCTTTCCCTGGTGGATTTCCACCTCTCCTGCTGAGGCTGGCTCTCTTGCTCAATACAAGCAGCATGCTGATACTTCCTTCACTACAATTTTAGCACAAGACTAGCCACTCTTACTGCATATGTCAACACACCAGTTACAGAAACATCAGAAGGGATAGTTTCTTCTAGATAAGAAACCACTAATGTTGTTGTAATTATTGCGTGTATTTATGGCTGTCATACTGAAAACTTCCTGCAAATAAATTAAACATGGTATTTTATAAGGGCATAAGAATGACATCAGCAAAAAATTAAAATGCAACTCACATAACTGCCAGCAAGGTAAAGCAATAATGACAGCTGTGTTATCCATCTCTGACTATGACTTAAGTAATTTAAATATTTTTGCTTAAAGTGTAGATTGAATAAAAAGAACATGTGCCAAGCCAAAAATTAAATTATAAATAGCATGTAAAAAAAGGGTAGATATTCTGAAAAAAGTTTGAATCAAAACTGAATGTACATTGCAAGTTGACAAATGATGTTGTTAAAAGTCAGCAAGATCTAATACAGAAGATACCAGAGAGGAAAAAGCTGTTCAGAAATGGTTCTTACTATATTTATAGCTCGTACAGTTTAGGAAAGAAAAAGAGTAGACACAATTTATAAACAGAATTGATATTCTGGGCAAGTCTACAAAAAGAAGTCAAATCATATAAATGTGATTGCAGCATGGTAAAAAGCAGGCAGTAGCTTTTGTATTTGCTCTAATCTAAAATTTAGGTCACTGGACTGAGAAGTGGTAGTCTTATAACTTGTGCTCTGCCTGACTTGCAGAGACCAGGGACCAGTTGTTTCAGAGATATTTTAAATCTGTAACATAAGCAGTAAAAACAAAATTAAAATATGTGGAGAACTGCATTTTAAAAAAAAAAACATACAATCCATGTGGAAAAACAATGTACTTTTAACCTCCAAGGTGTTAATTATATAATAAAGTATGATAACCATTTTAAAACTCTCACACAGTATTGTAGCAGTAGGGAAAGAGAAGCAATATTTGAGACATGAAGTCTTTTTATGAGCAGAAAACCTACACAACAGGATTAAAAAGAATCCTTTTTGACTTCTTTGTTTGTAATAAAAGATTAGTATGCATCCACTTACAAAGATGATGCAGGCAGAGAAATACAAAGAGTCTGAGAACACCAACAGGAATTGTGGATCTGTAAGTCATCTGTGTATAAGCGATAATATAAGCCATAGGAATGAACAAACGCATGAACAGGCTGGTAAAAAGAAGTACTAAAACGACAAGAGCAAACAGTGAGACAATACATGTAACATCCAACTGCCCCCTCCTACCTGAGTCACCTAAAATGCATGTTCAGAAATTCATGACACAACAGGAACGCACTCCCCTGGACATCAAGTACTGATGACAGTCAAAGTGCTAGGCAAGAGCATCTTCTGTGCCTGATCCAATATGTCCAATGCTAATGACAGATCAAATAAAGCCAGATCACATGAAACTAACTTGATTTAATACATGGAGGTAATTAAAAACTTTCAATAAAGTAAATTCACTTGAGTGCACTGCTCTGATCCCTGACTGAAGGGGGCTGAAACACCATTAAGGAATGCGAGAAGAGATGGCTTAGGCAGTGTATTCCACGACTGTCAAGAAAACAAGAGTAGCGATCAAACAGAACAGCAAGGATTCTCAGAATTTGATTTCTTCATTACTAGAAGGCTTTACTGTGGGTAACACAAAGGTTAAACATGTAGTAATTCTGACCAAAACAGCATAGACTGTCATCAAATGAAACTGGGGGAAAGTACCCAAATATCCCCAAAGGTATAAAAATGTTCTGTGTTGGGTCATATCTCTCAAGGGACATCACATCACAAATACCTATAATTTAGTTTAAAAGATAAAGAACGGAATTTTGGGATGCATGTATTTCAGAATGAAAAGTAGTGAAATGTATGTCTAAAGCTTTAAGAAAAATATTGAAGAGTTACTCATGTGTTACAATTACTTCATTCAAGCAAAAATACTGCACTGGACTCAGTTCCAGCAAGATTCTACATTCCGGTTAAACTGTACAGTCCACATAGGTGTATTTCTGTGTCCCCACTATCCTCATGAATGCAAGAACATTTTTGTGAGTCAACATCCCATCTGGAAGCTGAATTTGTCTCCTTGACTCCTGGAGTACATATTTGTCAATCTTACCACAGAGGCTGCTTCAGGACAGATGAGAAGAAATAGCTCCTACTTCTGTAGGACAAAAGAGCATCTCAGGACTGTCAAGACACAGAGAACCTCACTGTGTTCCCTTCCCCGGGCTGTGCTCTCATGTCAGCTGCAGTGAGCAGAGTACATAATATTTACATCTGTGGAAGATAATACGGTTTTCTTCCCAAAGCTGGATATACTAACTGCTAGTAGAAAGCAGACTGCTTGACCTCGGTATAGGTTAAGAAGGTGGACACTTGCACAGATGTGAGGGGCAAGGGATGGGAGGAAGGAAAAAGCAAAAAATAATAATTGTTGAAGAACAAAACCAAAGCTATCATTTAAAGTAACTGTCATTAATTTGAAAAAAGAAAGAAAATAAATTTGGTACATAGCATGTAGAGGTAGTCTTATTTTAAACAAGAGTATTTTCAAACTTTTCCATTTGCAGTCAACATCCCTCTAAGTGCTATTGAACCATGGAGTCATCAAGTAAATGAAAGCAGGATGTTAGACTGAAGTGGAAAGTAAAGAGATAATCTGAAGGTCATGGTGACAAAGGAGGCACAAAGTGACCCTTGTTATGCAATGGCTCCAAATATTGAATAGTCAACAAAGCTATCATTTTAATAAAAGCAAAGTAGTGCCGCTATAGTCTGTGACAAAATGAATTATGACTCACAAGAGGCAAATATTAATGAGAAGCTGCCTATCAGAAAGTCTCTTACTTGACACAACTTTGAGAAGTGTCTCATATATAAACTCTCTTCCAAAGTTTTTTGTTTTTTCAGATAAACACCCAGAAGTCATCACACAACAGAATACTCCAGAAGATTGCTACAAACCCTTGCTTTTACATCTTATGGGTATTCAGTGCAGCAATGAAGAGTATTTCAGATTTCAGCCTGAGGTTTAAATAAAGTCCCTGACATAGAATAGTTACCAGTAAATGTTATATGTGTGCGTTTCAACTCCCTTCTGGTTTTGTGGTATGCATATCTCCTGAATCTTCTTTGCTGCCTGAGTTCAGACAGAAAACCAAGTATCATATCCTACCTTTGTTCCACAGCTGGAAGGACAGAAGGGGGAGAAAACCCAGTTAACCTCTTTATTTTATGTACAGTGCATAGAGGAAATCAAAATGTCTTGTCTTAACAATATAGTTAATTTTTTTCCTTCTTCTCCCCTCTGCTTACCTTCCTCCCAAACCAATCACCAGGCCATTTGAAGTAGGAGAATACCAAGAGAAGTAGTACTTGACAGAAGCTTTCTGAACAAAAGTCACTCCAGCTGGCCAGGCAAAAGTTGTCTGTGACTGTGCAGGTGGTGGAACTGCATAAGGCAGCATCCTCAGGGTCTCATTCCCCTTTTTCTGTTCATGTCTTACGCTTTATTCCTCAGGCTCTGAAGGCAAAATGAATTGCAGTTTTCAGACTGTAGATATTATTTATGTGTAACTAGAATGATGCTTACATAAATCCATGGTATTACGCAGCTGTTATTTCTAGTTTAAGCTGAAACACTAACATGATCTGCATCTATGTTTACATGGGGCTAGCACCATAACTACACACAAGCTTGCACTCCAGGGGCTCACAGGTGTGTGGCAGAAGAGAGAACAGGTTTTGAACAGCTTTGCTCATTGCTCAAAATCAGAAAATAATTTCAGCAAAAAATAGCTCAGTGGTAGTGACTCACGAAATTACAACACTTTCTTTGAATATTTCTGTTCACTGATTAAATAAGCATAAGTCTTAGATCCCTCTGTGACTAATAACCACGCTTGGCATTTCATAATGTTTTACCTCAAAATTCTCCAGATTACACTAAAAATTAATTTCCCTCTATTTTACACAATCCATTAATCAGAATTGTTGCACATAGCAAGTATAGTGACTTTTTATAACAGTAATACTTTCTTAGATACCTTTCTTTCCTAGAAATGGACCTCTGTTCATATAATATGGAGAAGAAAGATTGTCCTTATAGTAAAAAACTAGAAAAAAACATCTGCCCACTAAAGATACAGATTCATGTTATAAGCAAGCCATACTGTGCTGAAGTAGAGCCTCTATCAGGGCTTTTGCACAGATGGTAGCACAGATTTTTAAATTATTATTAGATTATTAGATAATTGTGCTCCTCTCAACCCAAATATAGACCATCTTAAAACATCTTTTAGGCATTGCTGCATTATAAATGGGCTCCTGAGATGATCAGAAATAGATAAAAATAGATAAAAATTTTTAACATGGATGGTGTAGAAGGGTAGAGAAAGACAAGAAACAAAGCATGTGAAAATAATGGAAATAAAACCAAATGGTTTATTATCACTCTTAAAAAGAAAGGTTTCCTAACAGTCTATGCCTATGTGTATATATATGAAATAAACCCTGTAAATTGTAAATAATATTTAAATACACTTAATACTGAATTTCTGAATTGCCAAGATACTCAGAAATGAAAACCCACGTGGTTTTCTTTGTTTTTTGCAGATAGCAACTTCATCTGAGAACTCCATCCTATAGTTTCTTGCTGTTCAGTGTAGTAAACCATTAAAAGTGAAAGACTTTACTGAGCTGAACAGAAATAAAAACAAGGCCCTTACGATAGTAAAAAACATGCCTGAAGCAATTGCATTTTATATCTCTTAACTCCCATCTCTCCCATTACATGTGATTAGTCACAAATGAATCCTTTTACATTAGCTATTATATCATTTTCCACACTTGTATCTGACACAGTCCTTTACCTCCTTGCATCCCCACCTGAGCTCTGTACCTGTTGGAAGATGGTGTTAAGTGATGTGCTCACAAGTTCATATCAAGGATTTTGTCACTTTCAAAGTATGTATTTCATGGGTTCTGGAAAACATTCATTCCACGAACATTATCACATGTTAGCAAATTCACTATCAGGTTAACCTGCCTATGGCAGCTAGCTCCATCATCTCAAATGCCAGTTCCTGGTTGAGAAGTGGGAGTAAATGACTTAGAAAGTGATAATAGAGGTCGTGCCATTCAGTGGGATGCCACTTCTTGTTTTGCTTACCATGATCTAGTTCCTATCCATCCGTTCCTCCCACCTCTTCTCTACAGCAGCTTTGGTGGTCTGCTGCATACTGAGCAGCAGATGTTCTTTTCTTGATATTACATGCAAATTTTTCAAGCAGCTGCACAGAGCTGATATTATCATATGAGAAACATCATGACTTTGACTTTCCCTGCTGCCACTAATTTGCTTTCCTGCTTTTCTTTGGAGCCTAAGAATTTACAACTCTGTATATAATAATAATAATAATAGCTATTATTTTTATTGTTGTTGCTGCTGTAGTTATATCAATTTATCTGTTTGACTGTGGGACATACAATAATTTTTTGTCATTCTTCTTTATCTCAACAACTGATTACAGTATTCTCTTTAGACCTTGTTAAGTTCCTTTATAATTTGTTGACTTCGAGATTTTGTTTCCACTGAGTCAGGACCTCCAGGATATCTGGGAGTAAAGGTCCACTTAAATCAGGCATCTTGGGAGTCACAGTCCTCTTTCACTGATTGTGAGAGACTGAAATGTTATGGTTACGAAGGAGTTTTGCCCATTAGGGCAAAACTGTAGAAAGAAGCTGTGGCCACCAAAGCCCATCCCTCCTTCACCTGACCGCAACTTTGGACAGGGATTTAAGCCACCTGCCTAAGGGAACTTGAGACAAGAGAAAGGTGACACTACTGAGCTTCAATTACCTCAGGTCTAGGGACGAGGAAACAAGGCTGAGGGAGAGCAATGTGTCCACAAGAAAGCCAACCCCAGCAGCTGTGCTGCCATCAGCTCTGGCTGACTTCAGGCTGGGGGAGGCCATAGCCCACAGGCCCATCCGCCGAGGCCACGTTTGCACACCCTGCCCCACAGCCAAGCAGGGAGCGGGAGAGTTTGGGGCTGTGGCACAGCCTCTGCTCAGAGGCAATGAACACCCATCCTCCCTCACACAAACCGGCTCAGCTCTGAACCCCCCACCCCGGGAAGGCCACATCCACAGGACATTCCCGTCAGGGGCAGCTGAGCAGGTGCCATCATCCATCACAGACCCCAGAGCGCTCCCCAGGCTCACTGCCGAGGCCTTGCAGGAGAGAACTGCACGTGACGCAAAGGGACGCGACAGATCCAGGGTCTGTCACAAGGGACAGTGTCCAACTTGCCAGGGGAGCTCCCTGGGCCTTCCCACCCAGCCCAAGTGTCTGTCAATCCACTGAGCTCCATGTTTGCAGGGGACCCTCAGCACCAAGAAGATCTGATGGAGCATCAACAGAACGTCACTGGGATCCACAGAGCAGCGAGGTTTTCTGCTCAATCTGTCTCTGTCTCTCTTTTTCTCTCCCCCTACCACATTTCTATTTCTATTTTTTCCTTTCTCATTGTCCCTCTGTCTTTCTCTCTCTCTCTCATTTACTGTGAAATAAAACCCATACTACTGACTTTGGCCTATGGGCTCATTTGCACCCTGATTTGGGCATTTATGGTGATTTTAATAACCAGATCACAACAGGGGGCTAGAAGCCCACCTGTCCAGGGGCTGCTCCATGCCCCTTCCAGTGGGATGGGCTGTTGAAGGGGTGCCGGGTGTGGCCCTTTGTGACAGAGGTGCATCGTGTCAGGGCCATGGGTGATGTTGGACAATGTGGTGCCCAGAGGCCATTGTAACATGGCAGAGCCCCTCCCTGCCAGGGCCCTGCACTGCCCAGTCCCAGGAGAGCCACTCACTCAGGAGCAAGCAGCTCCTGGGATCCCACTCTGCATTCCAGGAGGTCATCAATGGAGGAACAAAAGGAAAACCCCAACTCCCAGGCCCCCAGCCCCATGCCCAGCTGGCTGGAAGACCAGGCCCTCAGCAGGCAGTGGCTGAGGGCAAGCGGCAGCTCAGGCCTGCCCCTGTTGGACACTGAGGAGGAGGGAGCCTTGCCTGGGGAGCTGGAGCTTTCCCAGCAGCATGACAAGAACACCCAGAGCTCTTCCAAGGTGAAATGGACACGGTGTCCCAAAGGGAAGGCTGCAATGAGCAGCAGCTGTCCCCAGGAGATTCTGGTACCTATCAAGACATGCCTGAGTGGGAAGAAACTCTTGAGCACGAGCTCTCCCAAGGAGATGCTGGTAGCTTCCAAGAGCTGTCCAACAGGTATGAATGCATAGAGGAAGAGCTGTCCCAAGGAGACATCGAGAGCTTACAAGAGTTTTTGGACTGGGAAGAATATTTTGTGCAACGGCAGTCCCAAGGAGAAGTTGGTAGCTCCCCAGACTGTTTGACTAGGAAAAATACAGTGAGGATGAGCTGTCCCACAGACAAGTTGAGAGCTACCAAGAAGGGTCTGGTTGGGAAGACTCCATTGGCTAAGAGATTTCTGAAGAGGAAGGCCCCAGTAGCCAGGAGGTGTCCAAAGGGAATGGTAAGAGACCCTCCGTGCAGTCCACATGGGAAAATGACAGGGACCAGGAGCTCCCACAGGACACCTGGGAACAGAGAATCAGGCTCAAGTGCTTGCTGCGGTAGGAGGAGAAGTGGGATGAGGCGAGCACTCTCGAGCTCTGTGAAAAAACATACAGAGAGTGAAGACTGGCAGGTTGGGCAGGAGTTGGGCACCCCGTGCCTTTCCCTCAGGAGGCTTGGGTTGAGCCCCAGGCACCTGAGCTGTACCCCCAACGGCTGCTCTGTGCCCCGCCTCCCCATCTGGAAGCCCAGGCCCCCAAAGGACACGCAGCCTCTCCTGCCTCCAAGGAGCAGGGGCCAGCACAGGGACACAGAGCCCAGTGCCTGCCCTGCACAACCGCCCCAGCCCCTCAGCTGCCCCGCCGGGAGCCCAGGCCCTCAGCCAGCAGCTGGCCCCCGGCAAGAGGCGTCCCTTCAGCCTCAGGCGGGAGCTGCAGGCGCTGCTGTAAGGAGCCATTTCAGTTCTGTTTTGCCTCAACACTGGTTGTCAGAGGCGTGTGGGGGGAAGGGGTGCACATGTGAAAGGAAGCAGCCAGAAGACGGGGGGAAGCCTTGTCCCTGCGGTGATTTCATCTGACAACACACACAGAGGACACTGTGCACCCCAGAGCCGCTCCCTCAACCAGAGGGCCCGAGGTCTCCAGCACTGAGCTACAGAGAAGGCCGGACTGCCCCGATGGCCTCCTGTCAGCAGGCGGACTTGGGGACAGGCCGGGCGGGATAAAAACGAGCTGCGTCACAAACTTCGGGTTGGCCCACCGGCTTCCTTGGGGGTTTTTTCGCCGGGGACTCGCCCGCCGGCTTCCTTGAGTGGGGGTCTTTTACCTGCCCTGGCTTGGTTTTGCTTTTCTTTGTGCCCTGGCTCCCACCTGCCTCTTGGCCTTTGCCCTCGCTCGCCCTCGTGCCCGCCCCTCTCGCCGAGCGCTGGCTGACCCAACCCGGGTCCTGCCCATCCGTGCCTCAGCCGCCTGCTCTCCCCACCTGCGCCCAGCCCGCGTGCCTCCGCTCCAGCCCGCCGCCGCTGCCTCCGCAGCCCGTCCGGGGTCCCGCACGCCGTCCTGCCGACCGCCCCTCACCGCGGGTCCAGCCGTGTCCGGCCGTGTCCGTCGCCGCGGGAGCCGCGCCTGAGGAGCCGCGTGCGGAGCGGCGCCTCCGCGAGCAGCGTGCAGGCACCGCGAGAAACAGCGCGCGCTCCGCACCGTCTGCCGCTGGGACGTCGGCGGCATCCCCCGGTTCTGCTGCTGGTAACGCCCGCTTTTTCTCCTCTCTCCCCCATCATTTTCTCTCCTCCTTTTCTGGCTTTTCCAGCTCTCTTCAGTGGGGCAGTTACTTCTTTCCTTTGTTTTTAGTTATCAATAAATGGTTCCTGATACAAAATCTGTCTCGGTTGACTTCACTTTGTTCCTGACCATCTAAAAAGAACTCGTCGTAGTTTCCCTGAGTGGAACGCGACAGCTGCGCAGCCTCTTCCGCTGGCCCTGCCTGGCGCCGCAGCCCGAGGATCAGGGCCTGCTGCCGTCTCCAGCCCGGTTCCCGCAGATGGCGGCTGGCCCGCAGCCTGCCCCGCATCCCGGGGGAGCCGCACGCACTGCCTCGGCCTGGACACGTGCCCTGCAGCCCGAGCAGTCCCCGGCTGCTTTGGAGCATCCCGAGTGGGTCTCCCCAAGACTAAAAGTCACCCATGTGAGCGCACCCAAACCAGCACCCATGGTGGGCACTTGGTGCCATGTGGCTCAGCAGTGAAGGCCAGACAATCGTCAAGGTGGGAAGAGACCTGGAAAATCATCCAGTCACACCGTCAGCCTGGCACCACCAGCAGCAACCTGAAACTGTGTCCCCAAGTGCCATCTCCAGATGACTCAAGCACTTCCAGAGACAGGGGCTCCACCACCTCCTGGAACAACTTCTTCCAATGCCTTACCACTCTTTCATTGGAACCTCTCCAGGTGGCATCTAAGGCCATTTCCTCTCATCTGGAAAGGATTACATGTGATCCTTTGGGATTTTCTCCATGAGGATGGGCACAGAGAGGAAGTATTTTTACCAGGACCCCACTGCACAGTGCAGAACCGCAACACACACAATGCTTCCAAAACAAATGAAGGTTGCATTTAAGACATAGTAGTAGTAAGAAGAAAAAAAACAAAAAACAAAAAAACAAACAAACAAACAAAAAAAAAACCAACCCAAAATAAATAGAATTAGAATAGGAAGAAGAAAATAAAGAAGATGAAAGAAAAGTAGCAATAAAGAAGAATAGGAATTAAGAATAGGAATAAGAATAAGAATAAAATAATAAGAATATAAGAATAAGAATAAAATAATTAAGAATAAGAATAAGAATAAGAATAAGAATAAGAATATAGTGTAGAAGAAGAAATAGTAGTAGTAAGTAATAAGAAGAATATGAAGAAAAATTATAAAAATTTGCAGAGCAAGAAGGTAAGAATAGTTTTAATATTAGAAATTATAATAATAATGACAAGAAAAAGAAGAAAACTAAGAATAATGAGAATACTAAGATGAAGAAGAAATAGTAGTAGCAGTAAATAATTATAATAATATAAAAATAATTAACATTATGATAATAGTAATAACATCGAGTAAAAATATACATCCACACATGTTCTAGAGTCACAGTTTCGTTTGGGTTGGGAAGGTCCTCAAAAATCATCTAGTTCCATCTGATTCTTTTCTGCTCTCTTTCCTATCTCTCTGTGACCTTTTTCCTATTTCATTCTATCATTCTCCTCACATTTCTTGGTAAATAAAATCCATATGAAATACACTCTGGATGTTGTCATCGCGTGGTCTCATTTGCGCCTTCATTCGGGCACAGGCATCTCTCCCTAAGCCCATGGGAACGCGTTCTGTGCCCAGCCTGTCTCCATAGCACGGGTGCTCCAGCCCTCTGAGGATCTCACTGCTCTCCTGTGAACTCATTCCAACTGCTCCACATCCTTCTTATGCTGGGCCCCCCAAACATGGACAGAGTGTTCCAGGCGGGCTCCCACAAAAATGGACTCAAGGGCCACAATCACCTGCCTTGAGCTGCTGCTCTTTGCTGCTTTCCACTCAGCCCAGCGCGTGGGTGGCTTTCTGGGCTGCCAGCGCCGATTGCCGGCTCACGCTGAGCTTGCCCTCCGTCAGCACCCCCAAGTCCTTCTCCTCTGCCCCTGCCCTGCTCAGCTTCCTGTCCCCTGCTAATCCTGTGCTGAGGGGGAGCTCCATCCACTCTCTGTGTCATTGGCAAAGCCATTCCAGAGGCCTGGGGCCAAGGCAGAGCCGTCCCTGAGGGACAGCCCTCGACCCCAGCCTCCATCTGGACCTGGAGCCACTGACAACTCCCTGGCCACGTCCATCTGGCCAGTTCCTCATGCCCCGAACAGCCCACCCGCCAAAGACTTGCAGCAGGGCACTGCACAGGGTGCTAAGGGTGCTACAGACCCAGAGCCTGTTACAAGAGCCTGCGTCAAACTTGCCCCCCACCAGAGGAGATAACTGGGCATTCCCACCTGGTCAAAATGCATATGAATCCATTGGATTCTGTCTTTACTGGGATTGTCACCACCAAGAAGACCAGAAGAAGAGGATCAACTGGATGCTATCAGCATCCATGGAGTGGTGGCATTTTACTTAATCTGTCTCTATCACTCTCTTTGTTTCTCACTCTCACTCCCTCACATTTACTGTTAAAATCCATACTATTGGCTTCAGCATATGGTCTCATTTGCACTTTAATTCAAGCAGAATCATCTCTCTAAGAATTTTAATAACCAGATTGTAACACTGATGAAGCTGCAACACAAAAGATAATATCACCCAATTCCCATGATTTTTTTTCATTTCTATTCCTTTTCAATGTAACAATTTGAGTTGTGAGTAATACTATTTGATTCATAATTGACTTATTTTTAAAATGATTGGTTTGATTTACATGGACTTTTCATGAACTCATAGAAACAGATTTGCTGCAAAAAATGTCCTGGTACAAATCAATCCTCAATCTACTGGGAAATGATGAGTTCTGATTATCGCTTTGAAAACTGGCAGAATCTGCCTAGAGGAAGTGGCATATATCTGCATATTTTCTTACTGAAGTCCATTTCAAAGCAGTTTACACACTTGCCAGTGATGATGTGGGCTTAAGTTCAAAAGCACACCCAAAATTTTGACCTAACAACATATAAATTTTTACTTGTTATAGATGTCAATATTCTGGAGTAAGCGTTTTACAGAAGAAAACAACTCACTGAAAACAGAGAACTGCAATACATATGGTCTAGCAATTTTCTTTTCTATTTCTCCACCACATGGCTTCTCCTTTAGGTGAAAGGAACAAAGCCTTATCTAATTACTTCAACTACTGTGACTCCCTGCTGTTAACAAGATATATTATATAGAGATGGGACATTTGCCAGTGATTGTATTTTCTCTCTGCCCAGATCTCCTCTCCATGCAAGTAGAAACAAGACCTTTGTGCCGAGCAATCTGTGCTCTGTGTCCCACATAAGTCCAATAATGTAAAAATAATGCATATTAAGCACACAAAAAAATTCTCCACTAAAAATCTTGCAGTTGGCACTATCCCTATATTAAAATCACCTCCTGTCTCTGCATATAAATACCTTCAGTTGAGCAAATGGTATGAGGAAATGCAAACAATTTTGTTACAGTGCACTTAATATATTCACAAAGCAGGCAAACACTTTGTATTAGGGGTTAAACTTTGGGGTTTCTCATTTGTTGACAGAAGTCAAAGGTCAAGTTTGGAACTCGAGAACCTCATTCACTCTTTTGTTTTTGGCTTATATATATTTTAGTTAAAACTTTAAAAATTCTACTATGCTTGATAATATTCTTCTGTATTCTCACTTATGCTCTGATGACCACAGCACTCTGTGTGCATTATTAATCAATCTCATGGCTTTGGAAAGACAATGCAATTCAGGAAAAGCCAGTGATGTGGACTGTAAGTCAGTCTCATCAAATGGAGCTTGAGTGAAGCAAAGGAAATGATGCATATGTGGAGCTTTCTATCACAAATTTGATTTTTGGATGACAAACTTGTACCATTCCAGCTCTGCACCGTTTGTTTGATGGATCATCTAAGCTGCAAAATATTTTCTTACTCTGATAAAATGTATGCATAGTCTAGATAGGTGGTTGGAAGAAAAAGGCCCCAAATGTCACAAGAATGCTAGAACAATTGATTAACCAAAGAAGGAGAATATTACTTCCCCCCCACCCCAAAATAAAGAAAAGTAATTGCATGCAATATTTTTAACTGGTGAAATATTTCTACTTATATTAAATGATATTTATCCTGAAGTTGTTACAAAAGTAACTTTTCAACTAATACTATCTAATCATTGGTTACTACAAGATTTTGGTCTTACAGCCATTGATGTTTGAGAGAATTTATTAGCAGATTTTACAAAAAAGTCTTGCTCCTTTTCTGATCTTTCTCTACACTCAGTTAGTTTCTCTATTTTTAAATTTTGCAGAGGAATACAACTTACTCTGTTTGATTAAATATCCATTTAATTATGGACTAAACTAATAATCATTATTAACAGGACAAATAATATTGTATTGATGATCTTTCAGACACACATTATGAATGGTGAAGAGTCTTCTTGTTTCCCTGTAGTCAAATAATATTTGATTTCAAATTCAATGTCTCTAAAAAAAAAAAATTAGAAGTAATAGTGTTCCTCTATTCACTCACATTATGTGAAGGCTAGTCTAGCAAATCAAATCAAATCAAATTATCTTTTTGGAATATTTTCAGTCAGGGCCAAGCCCCCTGAATTTCAACAGACTCCAGACTGGTCTGATAATAACATCCAAGGACAGAAATCTGATGTTCCAGCCCATAGAGGGGGAAAGCTTCTACAGCCATTTCTAATGCAACCTTTCCAATTTCTTGTTCTCAGCAGTTTTTCATATCAATCTGTTTTACCTAAGTGCTGAGGAAAACTTACATCATCTGGTTGATCATAAATAGCAGAATAATTGTCACTTTTTAGAAACAGAAATTCTGTAAAATGAAAAAGACAAAATAAATGCTTAAGATTGTTCTGGTGGATCAAGTTTGGAAAACGAATGTTCCTTCCAGGATGATCTTACCTTGTTGCCCAGAAAAGTTGTCTCCACCCTCAGAGCTTTCAAGGGGTTGAACCCCTGAGCAGCCTGGCCGGATTTCACAGTTGATTCTGTTCTGGGGAAGCACAAGAGACCTGAGCTCTCTTCCCGTCTGCACTATTGCTCTGGTTTGGCTGGGGTGGAGTTGATTTCCTTCCCAGGGTCTGGTGTGGGGCTGTGTTTTGGATTTGTGCTGAACACAGGGCTGATAACAGAGATATTTTTGTCATTGCTGAGCAGGGCTTGCACAGAGCCAAGGCCTTTTCTGCTTTTTGTGCTGCCACGCTGGTGAGGAAGCTGGGGGTGCCTGGGAGGAGACACAGCCCGGACAGGTGACCCCAGCTGACCAAAGGGACGTTCCAGACCATGTGACATCATTGTATATCAGTGCATAAAGCAGGGGGAAAAGGAGGAAGGGCAGATATTTGGAGTGACGTCGTTTGTCTGCCCAAGTCCCCGTTACCTGTGATGGGGCCCAGCTCTCCTGGAGATGGCTGAACCCCTGCTGCCCGTGGGAAGCAGGGAATTAATGCCTTGGTTTGCTTTCTTGTGTCTGTGGCTTTTGCTTTCCCTATTAAGCTGTCTGTATCTCAACCCCTGAGTTTTCTGGCTTTCACCCTTCTGATTCTTTCCCCAGCCCTGCTGGTGGGGGAGTGAGCGAACACGGCCTGGGCCTTGGTTGCCAGCTGGGGTGAAACCATGGCAACCATTTATCCTATGATCCATTTACAATTCCCACCCTACTCTTCAACATCAATAGGGGTATTCATGAACCCACCAGCATCTTTGTGCCTGCAAAGCTGGCAGCGCTAAACCCATCCCACTACATTATACAAATATACTGAGTAATATAGGTAGTCACATTCATGCTGTCCTATATTGGGAAACAATGCTCTGGGGTCTCTCTAACCAAGATATTGTTCAGAACCACTACACTCTGATAAGTACCCTATGAATTGTACTACTAAGAAAAAAATTTAAATTAACTTGCAATGAAGAAAACCAAAATCCTAATATTTCTGAATGCCTAGTGTATATTTTTCTTCTCTAAGACAAAGAACTCACCAAAAATAACAATCTTATGCATTATTTTCTATCTTTTAGATGTGCAGACCTATGTTTATGAATATTATAATTACAAATATTGTTATCATCTCCCCCTGCAAGATATATTAATGTAATTTCCGTCTATCCTACTTTTTATTTTCTCTTGTTTCAGAACAAAGAAACATGTACAGTGAAGTGTGTTCTTTTGGTAGTCTGCTTTGGACTTATTTATTTGGATTTATTTTTAGTATATCTTCCCACCCTGGTGTTCAACTTACTACTTAGCTACATCACATCAAAGAAATACACCTTCTGTACATATTCAGGCCATTATTAAGACTTAGACAGATAAAATATACCTTCAAAAGAAAGTAGTGGCTTGGCAAGGAAGTTGCGGGCCATTCTCTTTAAGCTTTTGATAAAGCACTTTTTAATAACCCAAAATACCGAAAGATAACCTGCAGATAAAAGATCAAAACTTCATCTTAAAATTTGATATCGTATGAGAAGGTGCCATGGAAAGCAAAAGACAGATGTGCTACTCCCATAATATCTCCACTGATGCCAACTACCCTTCAGGGTTTTGTTCTGGCCAGAAGTTTGTAGTGCCTGAAGGCTTCATGCAAGTTGGAGTCACAAATGCATTTCTGTGGTCTGAGATGAGATCAGACTACATTAAGCTCTAACCAGACTAATACTAAGAGAAAAAATAACCTAAACATATTCTTAAGAATGGACCAATTGTAGGTACACGTATCTCCAGGCAATGACAAACTGCCCTGTCTGTAGCCCCTGCTCAGAGGACAGTTAACAGCATCATGATTCATTTGAGGAGGGAACCTCCTTCAGAGGTGTGAAGAGGAGGAAAACTCCATAGAGTGAGTCCACAGCTCTTTTCCCCATCCTCTTCTACCAGGAGAGAGGAACAGTTTGCTGCCTGTAAAACCAGAACAAGAGCTGCATCCCAAGAATAATCCTGAAATAACTAGACAGTGTCAGGGATGGATTGAGACCATAAGTAGGATTTGGATACAGGCTTGTGATCTGGACACAACACAGTGAATTAGTGTTCTGCGTCTTATCCTAACTTCAGCATTTGTGAGATACTATGATGTTAGTCTTAGGCTGACAATGGGGCAGCAATTTCTCTCCCTTTTTGTTTCCTTGTTTCATCCTTACGTGTTCAAAGACAGCAAGTGGTGTATGGATTGTAACTACCACATTCTTTTCATGCTTTGTATATGGTACTCATCTGTCCTGGTTTCTCTTTTATCCTGTCAGGTAGCTTTGGTTTAATAGCAGGTGGCATTTCAGCTCTCTTGGTTCACTAATTTTTACTGAGGTACGGGAAGAAACTAAGTTTATGCATCTTATTCTCATCTCGGTGCATGTAAATGTCAAATAGAGAGTTGAAAATCCAACCTGAAACATGGGAAGAAAAATGTTCCAGCATTCAGTAATATTTGCATTTTATTATTACTAATGACTTCATTTTTCACAGTTTTAGATAAGCGTTAGGACAGCCACATCACTGTGATTCATCAACAGAAGCCTGCTTTATCACACTGTTGTATTAAAAAAACCTTTTGTAACGCTTTATACTTTAGTGGTTTTAAGAGATCAGCATTCATCATTCTCTATCTTGTTGGGCAACACTTCTTCGAGAAAAGCTAGAAATTGAATTGATTTTCCCAACTTTATTAAAGAATCGGTAAAGCAGCGAAGTGTTATTGGTCATGCCTGTCTTGCCATCTGCTTTCAATTGCAGGCCCTATTGTCATGTACATGGAAAGCAACTGTAAGTGCAAACAAGATAGTAAGGAAAATGGCACTTGCTGGAGAGCAGAGAATGCTCTATTCAGGACCTTTGTCAAGATTTGCTCTGAAATTACAATTGTACCTTCGGTTACTTTATAAACTTATTTTCTGCGTATTACTGAAACACATAAAGTGTTTCGCTCCAGGAAGGGTGGTTCACAAAAGTGCTTAGGTTTTAGATTACCAGGATTTTCTACATTATGCAACAAACAGAGAAAAAATGGTACACAACCCCTGCAGTCTTTGTTTCCTAGAGAAGGCTGTGTATGCATTATGTGTATAGGAGAAAGCAACTTCTGTTACATTTTTGCTGATAGTTTAAATTACAAATTAATAGGCTACAATAAGAAACCTTGTAAATGGGGAAATTCTAAACTCCTGAATAAGAAAATAGAGGGTTTAAAAACAATCCCTGCTGGTTCTTTCTTTTTAATTGTTTTTCCCAAAGAAACTTTTAACAGTTGCAACTTTAACTTTACAGATTGCAAAAATATGCACACAACAGCCTCTAGATGCCCAGGAAAAATGTCCCTGCGCTACTTCTGAAGCTACCAGTGCTAATACAGCTGTTCTTGCTCCTTCCACCACCTCCATCTTCACTCCTGACACAGCCTCTAAAGCAACATAGAAAGAAACCAATAAAAAGTTGCATCCCTTGCACCTTGCAAAACCAAAACAAAACTCATGCTGGATGTTGAGCTTCTGTCAGAGCTATTATACGACAGAAACGCTATGTTCTGACCTTCCCATTCAGTAGTCAATACACAAATCCTTTTCTATATTAGGCAATTCAGTGCTGCTGCTGTTTGATTACTGTTATCATGTCAGTATACTGGCGGCTTAGACACCACTTATGGTCTGAAAAGCAGGAAATATAAAAGTGACATTAACAGCAAACGCTTTACAATTTAAGTAAAATAAAATACATAGTTGCAGATGAAGTACAAGAAAATAACAAAAAACTATCATCAGGACAACAGTCTGCAACTACAGGACTTCATTTCCTACCTATGGATTTAAGAAGGACAAAGGAAAATAGTGGGGAGGCTTTGTTGATGTTTACAAGGTGCTCCTTCTTAATTTTTTATTTTTTTTTGCATGACTGCAAAGACACTAATTACTTCCAGAGCTAGACATTGCATTCAAACAGTTGTATTTGGAAACTTGTGATGAAAATAAAACTCTTGAATTTTTCTGCTCCTCTTCTGGCATCAATACCTGCACCACATCTTGTGACAGTAATTTCCCTACTTTGTAATCAGCACAACTATACTACCTTGAATAATCAAGAGTTAAAAAAATAAAATAAAATAAAATAAAATAAAATAAAATAAAATAAAATAAAATAAAATAAAATAAAATAAGGGGGACTGTGGATGGGATGAAAATTATTTATAAACCTTCAGCATAAGGATATTTAGCCATGAGTCAGCTTGAGGGTTCCTCTACAGATAGTCAGCTTATCTAACATGGATAGCGACTCTTTCTCACTGAAGAAAGGGCAGAACAAGCTTGGGAAACAAGAAGAAAAAGAATATAGAAAAATGTCCATAAATATCAGAGAAATCTGGTGGAGATTTGATGTGATTTAATTTATTGGAACCTGAATATATGATCTGCAGCCCTCTGCAATCACTAGGGAACAAGGACAAAAAATGTTTTCACCATCCACATGGTACACACACATGAACTTGTTTCAAGGAACAATTTTTAGGTAATTAAGGCTTTTTTCTATCCCACCAACACCACTCCCAGTATGTTCTTTTGGACGTTCCTCCTGTAAAGGCTGAAGAGGAGAAACCCTATGTATTTTACTTTGTGAGTAATAATTGCAGTCTTAAGTTAACAAATAACAACCTTTAGTAACCAAAGTGAGTGCCTAGTGACATAAAAATGGTTATTCTTCTACAAGTTGATTGATTAAAAGTGTGTCCCCAACTGCATGAAATTGCAAGAAATTGTTCATATAATATAAAAGTGGCAAACACAAGCTCATAGGACATTTTATGGAGTATGGTTGGAAAATTATTTTCTACCACACTCTTTCAGTCTTATCATATGTGAGAAAGATAGTTTTGGTTGAGAAAAAAGGTCAACTTAAAAATAAAGATTGAACCAGTTATTTCAAACCAAATCTGGATACTTTGGCGAAGCTGAGAGTGCTTGGATCCATATTTGTGTTTAATTTCATATGAGCCAGCCACAACATTTGAATCCAAATTCATATCAGAACTGTAACAGCCTTGGAGGATGTTCAGATGGAATAGTCTGCCTTGAAACTATGGTTCGTTTCCAAATGGTGTGAAATTTGCTGTGAATTGGGACTTTTCCATGCTTGTGAAACAATAAAGGCTGCTTCTTGGGCTGATAGGCGTTTTTTTCTAAGGCTTCTCTTTTGCAGAAAGCTTAATATATATACCACAAGGAAATGTGGAGAGCTTATCACCAGGCTGGAATCTGGTTTATAAAGAGATTTTACATGGATCTGTGCCTTCATTTCTATCACACATTCAGGAATTATGTCAAGGTATGAAATGTATGCCTCTAAAATACCATAAAACATGTTATATTCTCAGTTTTGTGTACAAAAGATAGGCTGTATGTGTAATTACAACCACATAGCTACAATATATGTCTCTGCTTATGTATCACGGCACATCGTAAGAGTATTTTGATTTTATCCTGAGTCAGTGCATTACATACACTGTCAAAATTCATGCTGGAGCAGTTACACCTATAGCCTTCTCCAGCTCTTAGGCCCAAGTGCCTCCCCAGCACACACTGTTTCCATACAGGTACAGGCCCAGGGCAGGAACCATCCCTCCTTCCTGTGGTGCTCATGGACATGCACAGAATATTTAGAAAAACTGCACAGATTCCTCTCTGTAAGTTATGTCTTTTTTTCTGGCTGAATCCTTACTCTCTGAGTTTGTTGGTCTCTCTGTGAAATCAGAGAAGACTGTCTCAGCCCCTTGGGTCAACAGGGGTGGGGTGGCAGCCCTTCTGAAATCACACACAGAGGAACATAGATTTATTTGGAGAAGGGCACATGCTACTGTCTCATAAAGCTATCTGAAAATATTTTTAAACTCTCTCTGAAAACTATAAAAACTTTTATTTGTCAAAACACATTAATACAAGAATGTATGAACTACTGGTCTGTGGCAATTCAGATGTCATCTTCTGGGACTGCTGTTTTTACCGGAATTTAATTAATTTTATGGTTCTACTGAACTTTTTCTGATTAGTATTTTTTTTATGTTCTTATGTATGGTACAGAGGAAATTACTATTAAGTCTCACCATCTCCACAGGACCATAGGAAGAAAGTAACACAGCGGAATTCATTCTCAGTTATCCTTTGCATGTTACAATTAGCAGTATAATTTCTTTTTTTACAGTGAATCAGTGTTGCAGAGCAGGCCTGTAGCCAATCAGGACTACAGACTACACTCCCACTTGCTCACACACACTCCTTTCATATCCTCTGGCACCAAGTCATTTCAGGTGCTACCTGTTTGGGGCACTGAACAGTATCGAGTTGAAAAACATACTTCTTTTCTCCAATAACCATCTGAGCTTAAAGTGCTGACTGTAAATGCAAAACCTAATTCCTCAGTTTAGTTGACTGGTTCTTGAGATCATGCAGTCAATATTACAGTGCCCTCACCACAGCCATCTCTTGGTTATTTCTCCTTTACCTGTAGGCCTGAGGATCAGCCGTGGCTGGGGTCTCCTTTCATGGCAGCCAAGGGGGTTTCTCCAGATAAGAAATCATCAGACATGACAATTTACTCCAAACACTCTTGTTTTCTTAACAGAGGATGCTGGTTTTAAAGAAACCGCTCATTTGCCCAAACTTCAGAGGCACATGGGTGCAAAAACAGAGCAAAGTTCTATTATGGGAGACAGCCCAGAAAGAGGAACGTTTCAAAACCAATGCAGCCTCGAGGAAGAGTACATTCAGAATGCTGTATATTGCATGCTTAATAATTAAATGTGACTTGACACTCACAACTGGTATCTTAGCCAAAGAAATAGAAATATGCAAGTCCATCTTTAATAAGGACAACACAGGACAGCATCTCAGCTAAGCTTATTTTAAAGAAAAAGGTACAAGTATATAAGCGGATCAGCTTTTATTATGGGTTTTCTCTGCTCTGGATTCTTTACAGAGTCATCCTTACTTTTAAAAAAATAAGCTTTTCAGAGCATGTGTAGCTGAAATCTTTCTATTAATCTGAATCAATTAGATTAAAAAAGAAATGATGGACTCTTTATAGAAACAGGTTTAGCATTATCACATTGGTGACAGACCAGTGCATGGGGTTTCAGCAGCATTATCTAAATATAGTGCCTGGCTCCCGGATTTTCAGAAGCTGTAAGAGATCTCTCTGAAGGACAACAAAGAAATGGGAAAGAAGGGGATTTGCTTCAACTGAAATGAATGCAAATGGCATCGCCATGCATTTCATTTGCAACAATCTGACACCTTTTCGTTTTCGTTCCACACAAAAATAGGAGATAATAGGGAAATAGTAATGGTATAAGTGGACAGAGTCTGACCATTAAAATGTTTACCATTCCAGCATGATGCCTGCAGATGCAATAAAATTGAAACTGGAAAGGTGTTAGAATTGCTGCCGGTTTCTATTCATTTGAATGGCAGCGACCCAGAATTCTGTTTTATGGTTTCATGTAGAGGGTCAATCCATTATCTTTCTTTCTTCCTGGGATCAAATAGCATTTTTGTGAGGATTAGGTCTCTCTGGCACGCTGAAGTGGAACCAATGTGCAGAGGTTTGAATTTTGAACCTATTTTAAATTGAACTGCTTTAAGAAATGGTGAGTTGACATAAAAATTGAACTTGAAAATATTAAATGGATTTTTAAAGGTTTAAAACATGGAGATTCTCTTTAAAAATGCTCACATAATAACCCATCTACTATCCAGAAACGTCACAAACATAAATATTATGAACACTGGAACAAATTATGTCGCTAAAAATATTAACCAGGTTGTCCCCCCTTTTCTGTCTATATGGTGAAAAATATATGACATACAGAAATAAAAGGATGCTGTGAACTTTTTAAAATGGGAGAGGATGAAGAGGTAAAGAGAGGTAAAGGAGTAAAAATATTATATTATGCAACATAAGTATACACTAATTATCAACGGCAGTGATTTAATGCAAGAGTTAGGAAAATGTACCATGGACATTTCCTAAAAAACAGGATAAGAGGGTATTAAAGAACTATATCTATAGTTTTTAAAATAAGGGTGCATTTTGTTTATTTGAAAAATTATTTCTTCATCAAGGTTATATCAATTACATATAATTTTTTTTTAAAAAAAAACCCAAAAGCATGTAGCAAAATAATGTTTACTTATGATAACTTCAGATTTAGGAAAGAATGCAAATGTTTATTTAGCACTCTATAATTGACAGACTTCACAAGGAGGAAACAGCAATACTGAAACCAAATAAATAAAGTCTGTAGAAGACAATTAGTGAGGAGTTTCAAGGAAGAAAGTGTAAGCTGACTCAGAAATAACTTTCTGAACTCTCATTTTTTACCTAGCTATTCTAATTCCTGCTCTAGAAACTTTGCCATTCAGCAAAACCAGAACGTGCATGAACATTTATACGTGGAAATCAAACGGAATCCATAGGAATGCCAGTTTTTACTCACAAATAAACTTGCAAAATAAGAACTTATATATAATCAAATGTTAATAATTAGCTCCTTAAATATTGATTGAACATTAGTCAATAGTAATGTTCATACACCAAATGGATCTGCCTTAGCATCTAAACCCATAACAGGCTTTTAAAGTCAATGTCAAACAGAATGCACAGTTTGAAAAATACTTTCCATAGCATAGCTAAGCTATGGCTGAAAAGACACATTGAAAAGACACGTCTGTTACAATTGTTAGATGCAGAGTTATTTTCCTGTAGTAGGAGAGAACACTAAGGCCACTGAAGGACATAATTTGAATTATTTAAACAGTTTGATCTGCATACTGATATTTTTTCAGAAATAGATGCATAGAGAGGTCTTTACGGTATGCCAACAGGATATATGACAATGAGAAAGCAAAAGGTACAAAGTCCATACAGGTAATTGTGAATTTCTATAAGAGAGGCAGTAAGAAATAGAACAAGAAAATCAGTCTCCTAAAAAAAAAATAAAAAATTAAAATTCAGTTTTTATAAATGTCTTTAATTTTAACTCTTACATTTCTAAATTTTAATTCCCAAAGTAAGGGCTACATTCTCGTTTGCATACCCGTGTCTTTAAACCAGGACAAGGTATCTCAGTATTTCTAGCAGAGAAAGACAACTGCAGCTGGTAGCAAGCTCTTGTAAACTCTAACTGAGGGAGCATTTCCTCACCAACAAGTAAGAAGACAGAAAAGTATTAGAAATTAATAAGAAGCCAGGAGCCTCACTGATGCCCAGTTAATACAATAAATGAGTACAGCACTTCTCTGAAGTGTTCAGCACCTTTAAATAAATGCAACCTGAACATTGGCAATTAATGGAATCCACATTTTCCTCCTCCTTGCTGCGGAACAGACCAAAAGTGGTCACGACTTTCAGATCATGCTCACAGCCCAAGCAGTTAGCTCTAGGATATGGCAGACTTACAAAATAAATATTGCAAATAAGCATCTTCTTTCAGAGATGGTAAAAATTCATTTCAACCACACTTGATCAATTCTGGCAAAGTTTTTCCAGCCTTTTTCTGAATTTCATACAGCAAGTTTATAAAGCAAGACCTGAACAATATAAATACTCTGTTAAGTGGCAAACTGTAGATAGGTAAAACAGTGAAAAAAAACCCCACAATATTTAAGGATATTTACTTTAAAAGTTATACCAAGTGCTATATGTACTGCCCATTTGAGCAAAAGAGTATCCTTCAGAAATAAATGAGATATATAACTATGTGAAGGCTGAGCTGCTTGTTTTTCTGCTGAAATAAACGTCACTGTTCATCTAATGAGGTTTGCTTTCCAAGAAGAAAAATACTGAAGTATGTAACAGCACAGCAAGCTCACTACTCTCATCCTCAGTGAGTCAAGACATTATTAACATCTGGAACAGCAACCTTGACCAATTTTTTGATCATCAGTAACTAAGATTGGAATTAAATTCAAAATTTGCCAAATAAGAACCAACTCAGCGGGCTATCAAGATTTGCCTTAGGAACCATATCAGTAACTAGATTAGAAAACATCACCAAAAAAATATCAACCTGTCATCATCAAAAAGAGATTTTTTTTTTAAATTCTTAAGAAATGCTGTTGGCATTGGCAGGCGGATTAATCCAAGTATCAAACATCTTAACAGCAAAAATCTGGAACACAAATGCAACTGATAAAACACCAGAGAGATTAATTTCATGTATTTTCTTCATTTAGAACTTTGAAAATATGAAACTAGGAGGAAGATAGAAGGTCTGCACATTGCAAACCCTGTAGGCAAGTTGCTGTTGACCACTGCCATCGTATATCATAAATTCTGATGAACAAAAATGATGCACCTTGGTGAGTCAACTCAAATAATAAAGAATCTTTGCCAACTGTTAAGCTTTCCTGAATGCTTAGTTTTACTAAGTTGCTCTCCTTAGAAGGAAAAAATGTATCTAGTATTTTAGAAAAGTTATTAACTTTCAAGTCTTAATATCTTCAATTTGGACTTTACATCCTGTTGAAATTATTTGTTTGGTTTTTTTTGTTTGTTAGGGGATTTTTTGCCTTTTTATTTTAATCTATGTATTGTGAAATATATCAGACGGAGGAACTTTGGTGTAAATTGCTTTGAATACCTCTTAGAGTTAAAATTTATTGATGGTGCTCTGCTGCTGCAGGCTTTAAGACACAGTTAGGCTTGATTTTGAACTCTAAATGAGGGCCAAATTCCTACTGAAATTTGCTTCAGTTCAGTCTCCTAGAGAGAACTAGTTTATTGATGATAACAGGCATGAAGACAGTGAAGTGTGAACTTTATTTTTTCAACCTTCTTAGAAGAATGAAAAAATATGACTTTTCCATGCTCCTATTAGATGAGCAAATACCATAAACAGAAAGAAACAGAGATAAGGAGAAAACAGTGCTAGTAAAGAATAAATTTAATAATGCCTAGATTATAGTGTCTATTTTAAAAGCTATACAATTATTATTAATCATCTGATAACTGAGGTTCTGAAAACTACATCCCGTAGGAATTGTGAATACCAGAAACAAGACTTCAGTTTTGTTCCAAAGCTGGGTTCAATATGCTGGTTTGCGAGATTGTAAAATGTGTTCACATAGGGTAACAGAATGTTGGACTCAAGAGCCATGCTTCAGTGTTTGAAAACAAGTTCAAGAAAAAATCATGAGGGAACTTCAATCTGTCCTTATCAGAATGATAGATATCAAATGAATAGAAAATCTTGCCCCATGTCTTAGTAAATAAACAAATAGATACAACAAATAAACACATCTATAGGGCTAAATCCTATTCTACTTTTAAGTACTGCATCCACAAATTTCAGCTGACTCATATTTATGAAGACTTTACCTCAGCAAGCTTTGCATTTGAAGAATGAGAAAGACCATAGCAACAAAACCAAGGTAACGTGGTAAGAATAAAGCATAAATCTGTGACAAATTAGAGAGAGTTCTGTCAGAGGGCATATCTTGAGCATGGTGTCAGGTCTCACATCACAGATTTCCCTAAAAGGTAGAAGGTAATTAGTATAAGCAAAGGATAGAAACAATCCTAAACCTAAACAACATCGCCCTACCAGAATAGAGATTTGCTAATTGAAAATGAAAACCACAAGCACAATCTATTCAGGGAGAAAAAGAAAAAGCTCACAGTAACCAGCTGGCTAATTCTTTGTGCTAGAATCAACATTGCCAACAAGAATAGGGTCTCTTCCTTTGTGGTGCATATCTTTTTCTTAGAAAGAAAACCAGAAAGTTTTCCTGGGAAATTAATGGAAATCAAAGTTGTTACCTTAATGCATGAGGTGTGTCTTTGACACTCCACTGGAAAGTGCTACTCTCATCTCTCCTGCAGAACATTATGTTATGGCTGGGCTCAGCTAGACCCCACGGTTCCCCAAATCCCACATACTTCCCTCTGGCAAAACGCGAAGGAAGTCTATGAAGGACAAGGTGCTGATGCTTCTCCGTTCAACAATTAAAAATGTCATCAATGACCACCAGCAAATATGAAACAGAGTGATTTGTTCTGGGTATCTTTCTCTGTTTCCCGAATAGATGGGAAACAGCATCCAACACTCACTTGCAGTAAGCTACTGATAAATTATGCCCAGCTCCTCTTAACATTTTTCTCCCCTTCAGTACTTGTCTTCACCTTTCTCCCTTCCACCTTTTACCCAGATGAAGAGTATTATGTCCTTCCATTGTTTGCTTCTCTCCCACTGAAAGGATTGCCTTCTAATGCCCAATTTTATCTATTTAAAGGGCATTTACATAATTACAAAATCTGGTTCTGGATCAGAGAACAGCACAATGGATTTCTGTAATCATGTCTTAAGAAGATAACCTTTATAAAGAGGATATTATCTTGGCTCCCATTGAAGACAAGACATGAAAGGAAAGCATAAAAGCTAGAAATGAAAAAGGATCTTCCAGCTGTAATTCTGTGGAGCTCAGTACTCACTAGTAAACAGTAGCCATAAGGGGATCAGGAATTCTGGTATAAAGTATTTTTACAGGAAAAAAAATCAAACAAAAAATGAACAGTCATCGTGCTGATCAAAAGACTTGTGGGTGAGACTTGGACTCAAATCCAATGCAACATGCAGAAAAAATACTCTCCAAATTCTTAAAGGTTTGGGAGCAATTTGGACAAGTGGATAATCAAGAAACTAGAGCAAATCTGAAACAAAGGCTTTCAATCAACTGCAACAAATACCACTTGAGCAAGTACAGGCTTGTAGACCACATGATGCATATTTGAGCTTATCTATTTTCTTTCTATTTCTTGGCAAGGCTATGGAAATGTCTCTCCAGACACCAGACTGCACTGCAATTTTTACTTCATAAGAAATTTACAGTTTCATATCTTTCCTAATGGGATTACCTTAATCATTTACATTTCAGGAAATAACTTGAGTATCAATCACTCTGACTCCAAGTAAGAGCACACAGAAAGGATCAAGATGAATCTAAAAGTTGCTTTATTATTAGGAGTTCATTTTTAAAGATCTAGACATGTATTTACAGGGAATCAAAGACAGTATAAAAGACTGGTTGGCTGTGCAAAGTTTCATTTTTATTACATGAGAAGACCTAGAAATAATCGTTCTGTTAGAATCATGTTCCTGTGCATTTCTTCAGCACCAGCTAACCTGAATAGTCTTCCTCACAGGTGTGTGCATGGTTTGTGTGCATTTATTTGTGTCTGATTTTAATGCCAAGATTCATATAGTGCCACAGTGTGCCATTTGTGAACTCTGTTAAAGTTACATGGCATTAGAGGATATATCAAACCTTGGTTGGGAAGAAAACTGAGCCAGATCTATAAATTTCTGAACATTTGGATAACCAGAAAAAAAGCCAACATGTTCCCACTTCTGTTTTTTTCCAAGTTATAAGTCCAGTTAGATCTGTGTCCCATGTTTGTAAGTGGTGAGAATATTCTGGATATATGAATTTTTTTACAAAAGAAATAGTAATTACCAGAAAGTATTTTCAGATTACCCTAATGTAAGTATAGTTTTGAAGTACACCTGTTATCAAAACTTGGTACTATTGCCAAAAGTTATCTTTGTTTTCTACTCAAAGGGAAAAAAATTCACCAGTCTGCAGATTACTGCTATAGGGAAAGACCACACAACATCCAGCACAATTCTTTGAAGTTCAATTATATCATTTAACTGTGTCTAGATAAATGGATTAGGATGGCACTTTCAACACAGATTTTTCAAGTACTTGAAGAGGAGAAAGATAAATTAAGTAGATATGAGCATATGCCCATATAGGTAGAATTTTTCAGCAGTAACTTTTGAAGGAGATAATAATGATAGAACATTAAAAAGAGAAAGAGACACAGTTCATAGTATGTGCTATGTTTGAAGTTGGTTAGGAGGATTTATTCCATTTAGACTTATTTTTTGTTTTCTGTTATCATTCAAGTCTTTACTTTTTGGAAACAAAAACAGTAGGTAATTTGGCTAAAAGTTCTAAATCTGTATTACAGCAATATTTCTTTCCAGCTTTCCTACACTTTTTTATGATTGCCCACAGCTCTGTATCAGAAAGAAAAGGAAATATATTTCTTTTGCACTTTATTCACCTTAGTCAGTCATCATTTATTATATTACTACTTTTTGGGCTTTTTTTTTTTTTCAGTCAAGACAGACCTACAGCCACTAAACAATGAGCTTTGGTTAAAAGTAATGGTAACTACATTTTTGCTAAAAGAGTCAAAATTGAAGTGCAGAGTAGCATCAAATCATAAAAAAAAAATATATATATATTTTGGAAGAAAAAGCATTGCAAATAAAGGAAAGTAACAAATACTAAGCAGAGAACGGAGTTTTAAATTTCATTTTCTGATGAAATTGTTTTAATGGAAGACTAAACTTAATGTTTTACAAACATAATTTTTTTTCTGTCTTCATAAATTCTTCCAAGATAATCACTTGGACACATTATATTAAATCAATCATATGTGTAGATGTGCACTGTCTTTACCTGTTTCTAAAAGACTTAGCTGTGGTATAGAGCCCTCATCTTTCTCCTCATCAATCCCTCAGGGTATTGTCCTACTAAAAGAACTGTAAAAGGTTTGACTGAGGATATTTTTACATTTTTATGCCATGGCAACTTGGACATGAGAGTTTTATTTAAAAGAAGCCAAAGTGCAGGAAGGATAGCTAGGTGGGCAATGTAAAGAAGCAAAAAGAAAGTGGAGAGAAAAAGCAGAGTAAAAGTGAAGAGAGAAAGGGAGAAAATAAAATGAGAAAATACTGAAATAGTGGTGGAAAGAAAAATATGTTTCTGACACAATAAATGTAACAATCTAGAGGCATGAATAACAAAGAGAAGAATCAAAGGAGTGTTACAAGGAAGAAGAGAGACTCAATACAATTTTCTAGAAAGAAATTCCTTGGTTCCTCCCTCTCAACCACCTGAAACAGGGTTAGTTCAGCATGGCCAGATCTTAGCCATTGAAAAATCAGTAGTGCAGTTTCAGTGGTACTCAAAGATGTTCTCATTATATGAAAACCACTAACTAAAATATCTGATGGAAGATTTATATTAACATTTGACTTTACAAGGACAGAATTAATATATTTACATCCAGTGTAATAGAAGCTTTACAAAACAGCCTTATTCCTATAGTTTCAACTTTAGGGTTGTATAATATTGGACAACTGAGAATTAGAATTCACGTATAAGAGAATTCAGTTTTGTCAACCATCCAGATAAAATTTTCTTTGCACCAAATAACTCACTGAGATCTAGCGTTGAATATTATTATCCCAGGTCTTCACATTTGTTGAGATTTTATTATATGAAAGAATGAGGAAGTGTAGGAAAGAGTAACAATGATTAAATAAAACATTTGGGATGTTTGCATTTCAAACCTTGGAACCAATTTATTTTTAATCTTAAAGACCAGTTTACAGCATTAATTTTATAGGCGTGCTATGCATCATAAGAGGTAGGTGTACACTGACAACTGATAATTTTGAGGAGCTAACTGAGTAGGCATATTAATAATTTTCAGATGCTTAGAGTGAATATATAAATGTGAAAGATTATAATGTATGAAACTGCTGGTAACATCATTTCAAATTAATTTATCAAAATCACTCAGAATGTTTTGCTCTTCTCTGCTCTTCTCTGCTTTCTCTATATTTAATATTTTCTTGCAAAGAAGATCTTTTTGAGCCAAAAAATTAGTGAGAAGAAAGCTATCCCTGAAAAGTCTGTAAATACCAATTGTTGTGTTCAGGGGTTGACCCTTACTCTTTTTTTTTTTCTTCCATCTGTACTTGGATTTTTGTTTTGTCTCCATTTTTTTGCCTGGAGAGGTATTCCTTAACTGCAACCAGCATGGCTTTGTCTGTTCTGATAAATATGCAGACAGCTTTCCGTCCTGTGAACGTTCCTAAGTGTGTCAATTGTCAGCATTTGTATTTCATCCCAATGATGAATGGAGGCATTAGGATTCAGCATTAAAATGTAGTTAGGATTGTAATGAGCATCATTAGGAAGCCTAATGGGAATCAGCATTGGATCTCATTTTAGGAATTTTAATTTTTTTAAAAACTTTATTTTCTTAATGCATTTATTTTGTTTTCTTGCTAACAGGCAGGTAAAAACTCTGTAGTGTTCATTATATGTCTTTAAACAGACAGCGCTACCTTCTTATCCAAGACTCATGATTCTTTTAAATCTGGTCTTTTTGTTTTATTTTATCAAGTCAGAGCTAGAAAGTCCTTGCAAAAGGACCACCACAGTCCATTCAAACACACGTCCTTTGATTCAAAATTCTGCTTTGTATCTCAACTGTACGTCCTCACTGAACATAATTTTTTTAATGAATGAGCCATCCCTGCAAATAAATCTGAATAGACAGAACTACATTTTACAGGATTGAATAGTTTAGTAGTCTGAGGTGGGTCTATAGCAAACATTTGCAAAACTAAAACATAATCCATATTCCATCTGAGTGAATGGCACAACTTTTTCTTTTCAGAAGTTTGTAAAATATTTGCTATACACAAGCTCAGGTTGCTGTATAATACAATACTAACATCAACCAAATAACACCTCAGGGAATCCCTCTAATTTGTGAACATGAAATTTGATTCTTTATGGAATAAGTACTGATTAAACCCTGTTCTGCAGATTTGAAATTTTATTAATTTCTCGCTCAAGCATTTTAATTTCTACTAAGACATACTTTTAGGAAGAAAAACTGTTTCTGCAATAAGAGTACGCTCGTACAGTGCTTACTTTTTCAACTTCTTTGAGCAGATGGTAGACTAAAGTTAAACATACCTGTGGATACTTTGTCACTGAAAAGAAAGGAAACACAGAGGACAAGAAAAGCAAACCAGATCATTACTAATCAGTAAATCAAAGCACCGTTCCGTTTCTAACTGAGTGTAAGTGGGTACAGAGATGACGATCACTACTTATGCAATTCCAACTATGGACTAAACAGAAACTTGTAAAAAGCAAGGCTAGAATACAAAAATCCTAGAAGTACCTTCACACTGAATCTGGACAATCCACCTAACAGCTTTTCTGTACTTAGGATGTATATGAGAAAAAAATAAGTAAAGAGAAATTGGCATCTGCCTAAGAACTGAATAAAAATAGAGATTGCTGAAAATTTATTACTATGGGTGACAAGATCACTCTACATATACTTAGTCTGTACAGAGAAGGTTATTACCCTGATTTTAGAAACATGAAACTTGACAAAATATCAAGAATGAAACTTGCAATTATACCATGGGGTTTGAGTAATCATTAATGTATTTCTGCAACCTCATTCTGACAAACAGTCAAAACTAAGTGTATTCTCAGAAACCCATTTTGGATAAATACAAAACTATTTTATTTTTTTTTCCCTATTCTGTCATTACTACTTCTTCTCCTAGTATATTTTCTTCTGGGAGTGATGCCTGACCCTCTGTGCTCACTCAGAACTATTTTGCGGTCCCAAGGCTTCTTCCCATGCTAGCAACACATTACACAAATAAAGGCACAATTCTATAATGAAAAAATAAAACAAATTGTGCTATGAACAGATTAAACAAACCTGATGGTTTATTAAGCAGAAGCAGACTGACTCCTGGGCACCTCATTCTGAACCATCAAGATCATCTACTGCTTGATCAGCCCTATGAATCCTGGGTGGCAATACTCACATCTCTCATAACCATTCTCCCTTCCAGAATTTCATCTTTCTGGCTTACATCATAACTGTGTAATGGGAGGGGTTTGTTCCTTTGGAAATCCAGGCTAATTCCCCATTTTCAGGCTTCCTGATGTCTCCTTTTATACAAACTCCAGTGGAATAAAATATATCTATCTAATAAAATATGGATATTCACTTTCACATTTGCCGTCAACAAAAGAGACTATGGTGAGTCTACAGCGTGCAAAAACACTTCTGTTGAGAACTTTGTTTTCTTCAGTACCTTAAAGAATTGCTGTTCAGACTCAGCAACTGCAAAATCTAAATCACCATGAGATGTGTGATATTTGTATGAGTAACCTAAAGAGTAATTGATAAATACAATCAAGTGGTTCTAAAGTTGGTAACCTAGGGGTGAGAGAGGGATGAATTTGTCTTCTCTGATAAACAATCATGGTGTTCTGGTTCTGGGCAGCACAGGGTTAATTTTGCAGTAGCTGAGACCAGGCACTGCCAGGACCTGGAGGTTATTCTCTACCACCTCAGCTCATTGCTGGGATTGGGGAAAGGGTCTCTCTTAAAGGGGAAAGGAGTACCTTCCGTGAACAAAACGTGGTGGAGGGAGATGTCTGGTATTGTCTACTATAGACATTTTTTTCCTGTTTAATTGTTTCCTTTCTTGTACCCTCTGTCATTAGTATTGTTGCTCTTTACTGTTAATTTTCGTATCTCATTGCTATTTCCAGTAAACTGCTCTTTTCTGAAGCCATGATCTTTGTCTTTTGTGCCTCCAATTCTCTCAATCATGCCCCAGGCCAGGGGGAAGCAGGGGAGTTAGAGAGTGGTGCTTGGTTTGGAGAGCCTTGGTGGGGGCTCTTAGTTAGGGAGCACAATTCCTAAACCGTGACACATGTTAACACTGTTGAAGCAACTTAGTTTTGTGAATCACACCCCATTTATTTCCAGTTGTGATTCCATAACAAAGACAGATTACTAAACATCCTTCTCCTCCATGGAGTTTCCTCCATATGCATAGCTTCAATTTTACCCTTTCACGCACATTAAATGCCCCGTTGGGAGTCTGGGAAAAGAATGGATAAGAAAAAAGAAATTTTAATTAAGTCTGCTGTGTGACATGGGCTCATGGCCTTGATCTTCTCCATACCATCTGTCAGATTCCAGCTAATGCTGTAGGGAAACTCCTAAAGAGTGAGTCAGCTAGAGAAAGAGAGAGTTCATTCCTCCTGCATACTGTTTTCCATCTCTATGGTGCCAAGCTCTTTATGAAGGAGATCCATGTAATTTTCTATTTAATTTTCTGGTGTGGTTGCCATCCATGTCATTTCACTAGGTATAATGGCTTCTCACTTTATAATCTAGCTTTTTGTTACATTTCACAAAAGAAGAATCTTGTTTATTATTATTGCCCATTTATCAAAATTAAAACAATAAAATATTTTTTGATTAAAGCCTACCTTTTAAATCTGAAATAGATGTTTAGCTCAAAAACATCATAGATGGATGAACAGTTCAAACTGTCAGGTAGTTCTAGGTGTCTTTACTCCACCATCCCTGCACCATCCATTTTCACTGACAAGTATGTTCTTGTCCCAGACAGACATAAAAGTTTTTGAGAAGGGACGAAGAGGGAGGAAAGAGCCATTACATTTCTCCACCTTTTATCTGTCCTTTTCACTCTGCCAACCTCTCCTGAGAACTCACTTTTAATATGAAAATCCAAAGCATGGTTCAAAATTAATACTTCTTTTAAAAATTAGATTTCAGATTAAATATATTTTTAGACTAACTGTAGCTGTTATAATTACAATGATTTTGCATTGAATGGAAGTCTAGCTAGAAGTGCATTCCCCATCCTTAAAAAATATGCATACACTGCTAAACTAGCACATTTAGAAGCAGTAGAAGAATTTTAAACATTATGTGTTTAAAATTGAGCCTGCTAATCTTTAGACTACAATTGGTATTTGTCTGTCACTGACTGACTGTGGTCTTCATTTTACCAGCTGTGCATAATTCTATTTTCCAGGAGACTGACCAACATTAGCCCACTGCACCCATCGTCAAAGCATCTTTCATTTCTTAGCAGAACAGTGGGCAAGAGTTCTCATTACAGTGATTTTATTTCCTGCCTCTCTTCCTGGTGGTGGTTTGAATTTCTCCAAGCACGCCCTTTGTGATCAGGATCTTTAAATGATACCAGCCAGAAAAGGAAAGTATTCCACTGTTTTATTTTTTATGTGCATACAATCTAGCACTCCTTTACGTGTATGTTGCCAAATATTGTACATTGAGTTTCTTAGGATGGGATCAGAAAGAGCATGCACGTCAGTCTTGTGTTTGTGTGTGAAATAACCCTGATAGACATGCTTTAAGGACGAATTTTTCTGCTAAATTAAATCTTGGAAAAAACAGTATTTCAAGAGGGGGAAAAAACACAAAATTGATCACACTGAGGGACTTACCCTTTATTTCTTAGTATGAAAGAAATCCCTACTGAGCAGCCCCACTGACTTAAAATAAGGAGAATTCTCACAGGATTTGCAGTTGTTGGATCAAGCTATCACATGCATTGCTTTTGCAGTTGTTTTTTCTCCATAAGGAGGTTTTATTTTTCTTTTCCTTTTCCCTTTATAGCAGCTTAACCCCACAGTGAAGTCAAAATCATTTTACTTATGTGATGCCACAGAAAAAATCTGTGCTTCTATGGAAATTAATTTGATACCACAAATTCAGTAGTGCAACTTCACTGTGGGGATCAAGTATGAAAGGGAGATTGGCTGAGAACAAGCAAGCTTTTAATCTCTCCCATAATTATCAAGTGTGGCAAGACGAATTATGAAGAACAAATGTAGGGTGAATATTTTAATTATTTTCTGTCCTACCATGTTTCAGAGTTTCTTAAGCCCATCATTACTGTTCTGTTTAGTTAGGAGGCATATATAAACATGAAATATAAACTACACAGAAGTCCAAGTCTTAGGCATTCTTACAGGTGACAAATATGACTTAAAAAGGTGAAAGGAGAACTCCATGTTCAACTCTTTCTATCTTCTCATCTGCATTCTAAGGAATTGGGGAAACTTGCAGAATCCCTCCCCCTGGATAAATTAAATATTTGTGGGACACACATATTTCACAAGGAAAAGACTGTGCTTTAGGTACAAATCAAATTTGTTGGTTGCAACTACATAGATCATACATGAGTGCAATTTCTTACCACTCAAAAAAATCCCTGAATATACCAACCAATCAACCAACCAACCAAACAAACAAAAAACCCCTCAAAGACATGGAATAACATTTTTGTTGTAGACAGTCATGTTCACAGTATAGGCAGAAGTCAAATGAGGTTATTCAGTAAAATAAAAAACAAACTGATTTTCTTTCTCACCTGTAAGAAATCTCTATCCTGTAGGAGAGAATATCCTAGAAAAAAGAACAAAATTATGCTAAACAGTTTTCAATAGCAGCACAGGGAAAAGGACAGCACATACAAGTAAAAACCCCAGACAATGGCAAGTACATACTACAGTATTTCGCTAACTGTATTATTAATAAAACCAGCAGTGTAAGAGACAGCACGGTCTAATTAGAAAGGGTCTGTCTGTGATTAAGGACAGCTGTAAAATGGTTGGTCTGGGGAAGAGTCAGCTAATTTTTCTGGGCATGATGAACTGGCTAACTCTGGCACACACGATCCTGTTCACTGAAAGCTGTTCAGTCAAGGCAACAGAGTGCTGCACAGTGCACTTATTTCTCTAGGAAACAAGATGTCTTCTCCTTGCTTTCCTTTCTTGTTTCTTCCCCATCTCAGTTTACACCTGAAGTTCTCTGTAACCTGGATAGCCTCTTCTATCCTGGCACATATTAATTCTGATTTCATCTTTTAGGTGCATCCAATAGTCAAACAATTGCTAAATTACAAACAATAATTTAAAAAAAAACCCAACACCACTGAACAATCAGCTTCTGCACCAAAAAGTGAGCTGCATAACAGCGCATTAAAAAAGGCCTGAAGCAAACATCTGATCCCCAAGAGAAGACAAAGTCTGGATGATTCCTCTGACAGCTTAATTAAAAATAAAAAAAAAAGTATATGTATGTATAATAAAACCTCTTGATGCCACTCTAAGGACAATTCCCTTTCCTTGGCTTGTAAGCAAATTCTGTTCTAGTGGAAAAAGAATTTCCCATATGGCTGAAGTTATCTTAAGAAGTAAAAGGCCAAAGGAGCTGATGGACAACAAATACTTTTCCATAATTGGATGCTGCTTCTTCAGTCAAGTTTTCATCAATTATATCTGAGACATTTCATATTTTCAGTTGTTTGACCCTGTTCAAAACTCAGAAGACAACTTTAGATGAGAAAATAGGCAATTTTGTTCTAAATTATAGACTGATGTATATTAACCATACAAAGTTACAGAACACCAATCCTAGAACTGAACTAAGTGCACAATATGACTTTTATTGATTTTTTTTCTTTACTTTTAATATATGTCCCCAACATTTAATGAAAGTTGCAGATTTTGGATCTGATTTTTTGGAGTATCACAGCAATAGGATCTGCTTCCATTGCAGGAGCTCCCATTGCACTGTTAGCCTGCAGGGGGTCATCCTGCAGAGGGAGGGAGATCATTCCATATCCTGTGAATGGAATTATCATATAAGGTTCCAAGGTCTAATCTGGGTTTATCTTTATTCCACCTTTCATTCTCTTGTTATTGCTTCTTTCTTTAGCCATCCTCAGTTCTAATAGACTAGTGATTCTATTATTCAACACAAATGAATTGGCAAATCTGTCAAGTCAAAAAGAGAACTAGTTGTGAGCCAAAATATGGAATAAGTATCTTAATTTCAAACTACAACACGCAAGTCTAACATTTCCTTATCCCCAAACTCAAAAGCATAGCAATTCCATCATTTATACTGGAGATTAACTTAAGGTGTATCAGAGATGCAAAATCACAGTTTACAAAATAGAACAGCCACATATATACAAATACAAAGACTGGCTGGAGACACAGAAGGAAATCTCTGTGACGTTTGGAAGCAAAAAGGAGGGCTGGAATTTCCCAGTTAATTATACAATGTTCACTACCTGCTTTGCAGAAGCACGGTAAACACAATTAGCTTTGAGCATGATATGTGAGCTAAAAAAGCAGAACTGACAATAGCATAAAACAGAGCCTTTGCTTGCCTTCCTTCAGTGACAGCACCAAGCACCCCGATGTCAGCTCTACAAAGAGAAATCGTGTCAACTGCGCTCTCTGATGACCACTATCTCCCCATCCAAGAGACATTCCAATTTCTTCCTGTACTAAACTTCAGCTTCCCAAAGCTACAGCTGCCAAATTACAGGCTCCTTTCCACATTATGAATCTGTTCCCTTAGGAAAGCTGGTATTTTCTTATTTCACTTTTGACCTTTTCCTGTAACTGTAAGAGAGGATGATAATTGATCCTATGGTAGAAGAGGAAGAGAGGCTGTTAGGAAATGGAAGTGTTATGAAATACATAAAAATTACTTCTCTGTAGTCCCCATGCTTTTTTTCCCCACTCTTTTTAAAGGAAAAAAGAAACCTTTTTCATCCAAAGCCACTACAGAGAAAGCAAACAAAAGGTTCTTTTCTACTTTAAGTAAAACCTATAGCTCTTATTTATTCTGCATATCTATATTAGGAAATTGCAATGCAATAATAAAAGTTAGCATGCCTGTAAAATACCTTCTCTTTTGAAAAATTTTTTCCACATCTGAATCAGTGCTCAATATTCCATTTTTTTAATTATTATTCTGACAGGGTGTCCTTGCTAATACTCAGTTTATTTTTATGGATAATCAGATGTCAGTTACCATGAGACTGAAAGAAAAGATTCTTGAATTTTTTCTCCCATAGATTCACTACTGGAACCTGTGATTTTACCTGATCTCCCAGCAAAGGGCAAGCAGATAAAACAAGGAAAACGTTTAAGCACTTGTGATCTAGAGTTCATGCATAATTTATTTTAAACTTCTCATTTAAACACCAAAGTTGTTGGGTTTTCTGGTGTTTTTTCTTTTTTTCCCCCAACTTTGTGATAGGTCCTATTCTGAAGCTCCTAAACCTTAACAACTCTTCCACAACACTAATTTTGGTGTTCCTGTCAATCAACCCCACCTCATATAAGTGCTGGGCAATGGTAATTGATGTGAAGAGCTCTTCCTCACTCATCCCTGGGAAAGTAAGCAAACAAGAAAACACGCTTCATAGTGTGCATTTCTCATACATTACAGCTCACTGCACAGTGGAAAATGAATGTTTCTTGACTGTTAACTATAATTTAAGTCTAGAAATTGTGACTTTTCAAGTCATAAGTGTGAAAAAGCTTTCACTTTAAGGGTACTCATGTGCACAAGCTCTGGCATAAAATATTTTGTTTTGTAAGCAGAAGTTAAAATTGCCCCAATTTGAAGCGAAAGCCATTATAGATTGAATTAATGTTTAATTCCAGATTTAACCGAAGTTGAAAAAAAAAAATACTAGCAGGAGTAGATCACTTATTTAAACAGAGTACTGAAGGCACTGCTGTGCTTTTTAGATTGATCTGAGAGAGCAGACTGGAACATGACGTTCAGCTTCCCACAGAATTCCCGCGTAGGTAAGAGCTCAGCAGGCAGGCTGGGAGATGTCCTTAGGCTGCTGGGGACAAGCTGTGTGGCAGCACACGTCAGCCCCTAACGCAGCAGGTTAGGGGGTCACACACGCTGGGAGACAAACGCCAGCCGTGCTGGGGCCATGCCTGGGGGCTTGGCATGTGCCAGTTCTGGGGAGTCAATAGAAATGTTAACCTACATAGCCAAAATGAGGGCTACCGCGCCGATTTAACCCATTTCAGATGTTTAAACGAGGCAGAAAGCAAGAAACTTGGATTTTCACATTCAACAGCACACTTAGGACTGTGCCAAAACTTGCCATAAGAGTGATTGTGGAGTTCAAAAGATCTCATATTGGAGGGGTCTGACTTGGATCAATCCAAAACAGCACAATTCTCATTTAAATGTTGACTGCTAATTATTTCATACCCACACAAACAGTATAAATGGAGAATAAAGCTCTTCAAAGGCCTTAATTTATTAATAAAATAGCCCAACCTCTAAGTAAGAAGCCTCAATTTTTTCAACTCCCTTTCAGTTTTGTTTTCTCTTTTTCACCAGGCAGAAACTTAACTAAAAACAAAACAAAACCCCCATCTTTTTCTTCATTGTTAAAAAGAAAAATCAAATATTATTTTATAGCACTCTACATAATTTAAACCTACAAGGTAGGTTCTGGATAGAAAAGGCTGCTGAAACAGAATGTAAATTTGAAAAAAAAAAGAAATCCCCTATTTAATAAAATCTGTTTTGGAAAGAGGGAGGGCTGTTAAATTTCTTTTCTTTCTTTTTTCCTTCCTTCCTAGCTTAGAATATTATAACTATATATTAAAAGGTGATATTTTCTTTGTTCCAGAGAGGCTATAAAGCAGCATTAAACAGTGACAATCAATCTGAACTTTAGCAATGCAATTCTGCTGTTTCAGCTCTTTCCTGGCCATGTCATTAGCAGAAAATAAGTCCCGGAGGCTTACCTAAAATAAATAAATAAATCTTTAAAGTGTAAGTGTTTAAAACAAATCTTTACAAAGGTAATCAAACTTGAATTCCTTTTGCTTACACTTATTAATCTAAAAATATTTTTCCTGGAGTGTTCAGTGACAGAAGTGTTTTACAGCATTCCTCCCTGGGTTGCAGTCATACTATGCAGATTTGCATTTTAGTGGGTTTTGGGTGTTTTTTTTTCACCTCAACCACATACAGGCTGGCAATCCATGAGTTCAAATACACACAGTTCATGGAAACAGGCATGTCTGGCTTTTCAACATCAACCTGCAGCCACTCTGGTAAGTCAGAGCTCATAAACACATTATGCTACTCAGTTTAGGAAAGCATTGAGACAGCCACCATACTGCCATAAGGGTACCCACATAACCTTGTTTCATCTCATATATCCACATATGGTAACGGAAAAAGATGTGAAATTAGATGTATTCTTTAGAAACTAAGAGATGCAACACTAAAGAATAAAATTTAGGATGCATTCACGCAGCATTCTGAGCAAATTTTGTTCTGGTAACAGTATGGTTTTGAGTCCACACTCCAAAACACCTACCAGAGGTAGAATATTAGTCTAAATGGTTTGGTCTGCTAAGAGATCAGGCAACTTCTGATCCATCTCTGATCCATCCAGCATAGACAGAGGCTGCAAAACACTGTAAGGACAGCCTCTGCACTAAGACCAGAATTTACTGGTGTTGTATGTAGAACAGCTGATAAAATGTGTAGTATTCATGCAAAAATTACAAAAGAAATTACTTCAATAGTCATTTTCTTAACCTAAATTGAAGGCTTTATTCTAGACTTTAATGTCTTTCAGAAAAAGAAGGGATGTTACTTCATTTTTCAATTCATGAGGTCTTTCTTTCTTCCTTTGCATTAAGTGCAAGGCACCTTAAAGCAGAAAATTTGCTGTAGATTTAGATCCCAGTTTATCTTCTGGAAACACTGTCATGCCCAAAGATCAGCATTTTTCAGTGATGTCAGTGGACCAAATTATGTCCATAGTAAAGGAAACTAATTGGCTTTTTTCTCCTGTTTTTGCATGGATGATGGTCTGTGATTATTAATAAAGCACTTCTCACTTAAGAAGTTTCTTCTTCCTCCTCTTTGAGAGGTATGTGCATAGGGGTTGCGTAGATGTGGTTTGCATACTGAGAAGCAGAAGTGCAATACCACGAGCAATAATTCAATTATATTTTTTTCCACATTGCTTACAAGCAATTATTGTCATTTATCTTGCTGAATATGCTCGCACATAAATTGAAGAGGTTGGAAGATACTTTGAAACTCTAGACCTTCTTGCTGGGTGTCCATATACAGAATGAATTCAGGGTCTTTCAAACCCTGTAGGTTTGAAAATTAGTATATATGGGGAGGAAAGAAGAAAATATGCTGAATTCATTCCATGGAGAGGCTGGTGAGTGCTTATTAGAACCTCTCCTTTAGTTATTTACATTCATCTTAATATATTTTTTGAAGAAGTTTCCTCTCATTAACCAAGGATAAAAAACTGAAAAAGGCCTTCTTACCCTTGTTTTTCCACATGAAGGAGGGAATTCAACAATTTTCCTATTATTTCATTACCGTTTCTCCCAGAAGTAAATGAGTAGGAGGAAACATTAAATTAAAGACTCTGAGAAGAAAGATGCATTCAGATCACCTGCATGGAGGCTGAGACCTGATGGGTCAATGAAGTCCATCACATCTCCTCTTAATCTACCAAGTAACTCCACTGCACTCAGGAAAAAGCTTCATGTGATTCAAAAAGATTCTGTAGCAGATTTGCCCATCTCCCTGACCTTACAGAGTTTTTCCTAATGAACGCAGCCCTAGAGGTCTACACATGCACAGCCAGTCACTGTTTGCTCTCCCATGTTCCCTAATTTCCTCTATACTTGGGTATATGTTACCACATCAACTCCAGCCTTTTCACTGTGTACGCCTCAGCATGTCTGCTGAGCTCTAATATTAAAAGCCACAACTTACAAAATCAGAAAGGAAAATAATTCATCCCTTACAGACAATTCTTGGAGCCTGGCAGATACAAGATACTCTCTCTCCCCTGTGCTGGGGAAGACCAAGTGCGTTTCACTTACAACTTCGAAGTCACATCAGAATTTCCTCTCATTTTACCACATCAAGTCAGAACTAGTCTCTGTCAAGCTAGGGCAAAAGTGTAATCAGGCCAGTATGTGTCAAGTTATGTAAAGAAAAAGAGTACTAAATCAACTACAACAGGAAGCTGGCCTTCAAGGTTTTCTTTTTATTGGAAGCACGCCCCTTTGGAGTTGTCTTCAGACGAGAACTCCCTATGAATAGATTCGAAATTAGTGCAACTGATGTTTCTAATGACTGGTGATCTAGCTACTAAACTTCTACATTTCTTGCTAAATATCTAGGGCTTCATTTTTAAACAGAGGTACCACTCATGTTCTTACAGTTTGGGCAGGGATTTAGACCCTAATCCAAACCCTGAAATCAGCATAAATTTAACAGAAAGATGCCACTCTCTTCCAGAATATATTTGAGCAGACCATGACTGCGCCTGCTTTTGTGTATTTGCAGGTAGGTACTAACAGCCATCCAAGGTAATTGATTCTGCACACCCTGTGCAGACCCATACACGTGAGCAATTGCAACAAGCATGAACCCAAATTTAAATTAGGGTGTGGATCTGGAAATTAAAACAAAGTAGAGCGGTGTGTACTAATGGAATTTAAAACAAAATAATTTATACAGAAATTTTGATGATATTTCTATTTGCAAGTAAAATCACAATAGGAAACACTGCTCTGTTTATTTGTTTTATTCTGTAAGGGACTGGATGTGTCAAGGACCTGTTACATCAATGAAATAATGACCCAGCACTGGCAGAAGAGGGTGAGGGATTCAAAGCTGCTAAAATAGTGCTGGCATTTCCACTGGAAGCATGGGTCATGGTTTCAGGCTTTGAAAATGATCAGCAGTACAGATCTGTTAGAATGATCTGCTTTAAGGAGAGGAAGAAACAAAAGCAAGGCATTGAACACATCTAGTCTGAAACTGGACTTGGTTTAAAAAGGGACCTTACTCCTTTCCCATTGCTCATTTGGTTAGAGTGACCTAAACTCCCTTCAGAGGAAATCAAGAGAGAGGGAGGAAAAGGAACAAGTTGAATAGAAAAGACTGGGTTTTATTCCCCACCCAGTACAGATTCCTAGCAATCTGACTACTGGAAAAGGATGGTAAACTGCCAAAAGTACTGCAGGGTTTTCCTTATGGTGTGTATTGTATTACCTGGTATTGTAACCAATGCTGAAAGCTTGTTTTTTTTACAGGTACTTAAAGAAGGAAAGTAGAAAAGTAGACAATGTTCAAAATAAACTAAATGCCACATGAAGACAGGGAATTAGTCGAAGATGTCTGAAATAAGGCTGATTATTATAGCTGGATTTTTCAAATTCCAGAGAAAGAAATGACAAGATACAGCTAGGAGTTGACAGTGATAATCTACTGGGATGAGAAGTTCCCTGAAAGATGTGGAAGAAAAGCACCTAATGCCAAAAATTCAGTAGAAATACACTCTCAAATTTCCAGTGGTTTTACCCATTTCTTTTGCCAAATTTCAGCTATTACTCTAATCCTAATGGGATCTAGCCCTTTATAATGTTATGAGGGAGAAGGATTGTCTGGTGGGATCAAGTTTTCACACAGAAGAACCACAGAACTACCAATCTTAAACTGGGCAGCTGTGAAGTATTTTTCTTCCTTCCAAGGTTTTAGAATTAGAGGGAATATGTGAGCCTTTGGTATTTCTTAATAAACAACAAAATAAACAGCCTGATGTTTAAACTCATCTAGTATTTCCTTGCCAACACATACTTCAGATGAGGCTGTGTTTTTATTTTGTTTTAGAATTTGTCTTGAGGAAGCAGTTCTTTTGAAGCAAAGCAATTACTGGAACCTGAAGTTCATTCTACAAGGATCATTTCAAAATTATTGGGATGCTTTAATATGCTCAATATTATTTTCTTCTACATAGTGTTGATAATTAAGAAAAATATTAAAGATTTATGTATCTTCATTCAAATTCTCACTTTAGCAATATCAATCCAAAGGATTATTTTTTCACTAGAACACTGCAATATTTAAGGGTTAGTAACCTGACATTTTTGTAGTTTTACCCCTAATTGCCCTTTTCTAGGTGTTCATTTTCATTGTTTGCCATGGTATTAAGTAGAGTAAGTTCAAGTTGCTCCTGTAGTGGCAGGCCACTTAAATGCTGGTTTCTTGCTGTTTTCCACAATGACTTTTAAATTGTCCCATCATTCTATTATATGAATTAATAACTCATTTATTTTAGTTTTTATCAATTGATTCCAACTTGGCAGCACTGTCTGCCAAGTAAATATTGCTGCTTAAATTTACAAACTATTCCAAATCATATGTTTTCATATTATGCATTGTACAGAAATAAAAGGCCTACTTTACACATTTATACATGTGTTCTATAAATAACTTTCATAAAACTATTTGCATCAAAAATGAGTCACCAAGACACACATTTCTGGTTATTTTCTAGGTCTCTAACAGTCTAAGTTAAGCAGCCTGTTTTTCAGTAGTACAGGATCAACACTAAATGCTCTCTTTTTAGGAGAGGAAAAATGGAAGACAGCCAGAACTGTTATATGTCTTTCTAGACAAGTAAGAAAGATACAAACAAAACCATAAAGAAACATAAATTTAAACTTATTGTTGGCTTCATCCTTAGCTTAATCATGGGTTTGAGTGACATTGTTTTTGTGCTAAAACATGGCTGACGCTTAATTTCAGTACGACTGAGAAACTAAAATGCTCAAGAGGCAAAGATGAGCAATGGGCAGGTGTTTGGATGGCACCAGACTCCACAACCCCAGAAGAGGTCAGAAAGCTCCTGTGCTGCCTGTTGAACCTGCACTGGAGAAAGGTAACTCCTGCAAAGAGCAGAGCTCTTTCCCAGAGAGGGCTCAGGCTGAGAGCCATGAAATGAAAACCAACTTGCCTTTTGCAGCTTTCCAGAATGACACTGAGAGGGTGGGTCTCAAAGCAGCTTAAAGGAGTAGCACGATTGAGGGGAGATACGCAAACTGACTATGTCTTACACACCAGAGAAAATTTTCCTCAAATACCGTGGTATCTCCTTTGTATACCATTATTCTCCTTTATGTCATTCTTCTACAGACATTGATAACAAGAATTTGAGGTATTCAGCATCATGGTTGTTTCTAAATAATCTTTGAGACAGGACACAAGAGCAACAGCAGGTGAGGAAAGCAAGCTATTCCAAGCCAAGTCTTAGTACTTAGCTTTAAAACACATCAGTGAATCTTCATGGAGTTCCTGAGACGTGGCCATGCCTTCCTCCTACTTGAGCAGCTCAGAACCTGCATGAGAACTCTGCATGAGAAGCAGAAATTCATTATCTGAAGGATACCTGTGAGCTTAGGCAAGATTGATATGATTTATATGACAGGAAAAGCATCAGATCAGCACCTTAAAAGTGAAAAAAATAACAAACATTATAGTACCAAGAAAAAGCACAATTATTTCTAATTTCACATTGCAAACATTTATTAGAGAATGTTGTGCTGAAATCTAATGGCACCCTTTCCATTCATAGCTTGATTTGGTTATAAAATAACACAAGAAATATCTTCAAATCTCAAAAAAAACTATAATGATGCTATTCAATGTTTTTACTGCCTTTTAAAAAAAATCACTGTAACATCAGCAACTTTTTGCCATTTTCCTTATCTTGCTATCAATAAAAATTATCATTTGGTGCTCAGATTGATTTTGCTTAGCTTGGGAATCAGTCTAGAGGGAGCTGAGGAATATCTGCTATAAATTTATAATGCTTTTATTATGCATCTTGTTACAGAGATGCCACTGGTAAAAAATATAATGGTACAATGCACCATTCATTACAATCCAAACATGAAAAATTAAGAGAAAAATTAGGCAAAAATATGAACTTTTTTTGATAATCATTCAAGTGAATACTACATAAATTGTATGTGCCTTGACACTTCCCAAACATGCAGTTAACATTCTTCAAGTATGAGACATGGCACAATTCAGACTTTTTTATTTCTTCCAGAGGCAAATAATGTGCACAAAAAAAGGCAGCATGACAAAAGTATGCAAGCATAATATAATTGAGATAAGTGTATCTTTTCAAGACCAAATTCTAGAAATTGGACCTCTTCTGAGTTTCAAAGTGTGTTTTTCAATCTCTAAAATAGTGGAAAGCTAAAGTTCCTTTTTTATTACCACTCACTACAGTAATTTGAAATTATCAGAAAACATTATTGGCAGCATAAATCAATAAACTGAAGGTGCTCCCTGAAGTAACTAATATGATACAATTAACCCTGAAATATGAATATTAAGATGTACAGTCAAAAATCAAATAAGAAGTTATCACCACCAGTAAACAAAACAAAAGCCATGGCAAAACAGCTATGTAAGTAGTGTTTAAACAAAAGGGGAAAAAAAAGGTGTTGTAACAGGCTGACCACAGAAGTGGTCACAGAACCAAGCCAGAGCTCAAGAAGTGTTTGGACAATGTTTCAAGGCACAGGGTGTGACTCTTGGGGTGTCCTGTGCAGGGCCAGGAGTTGGACCCAATGGTCCTGATGGGTCCCTTCCAACTCAGCATATGCTATGATTCTATGATAAACACCATAAAATTACGATGATGAATGCATTAATTGCTCGGTAAGACTAGGTATTCATATTTATCTACAGTGCTTCAAAAAAACCATGGTTTTCTTAATGGTTTCTTATTGACATGAAATGACTGCAAATTTGATAAAATCCAAAATTCCAGATTTAAGAAGTGAATGAGCCCTGGGTGACACAGGCAGATGAGAGCCCTGGTATTATTCATTCACCTTGAATAAACCAGGGAACTTCAAGTAAGGATGTGCAATCCAGTTTGGTTTCATTAGCAAAAAAAAGACAGCTGAGCATTACAATCTTCTGCACTTTTTAAAAAAACCTCACAATAACTTGTTAACAAATTCAGCACTGCCCACAATCTGAGAGATAAGGGGGGGTAGCCAAAAACTGAAGGCACACTGATCTCATTTGAACCATCTAGAAGTGAGAAGACAGCTAAGCAGTGAGCAGCCCCTTGCCTAGAAGCACTGCATCTTTTGACACCACACATTGTCATACTTATGTAGACAAACATAACATTTAAAGAGCAGTGATGAATAGACTGTCAGCATTCTGTTCCATTTAGGCAGACTGTTGAGGTATTTGGCATTTAGGATATTTCAAGCTGTCTTCACAATAGTTGCATGTGCAATAACGAAAATTGGAAAACAGACACAGATTGAATTGTTTGATACACATCTGGCTGCCCATGGATGAGTGAGGGCGCTGTCTGAGCACCAAGTTATGGTGATGGATCTTAATGATCATAATTGAGATGATGCTCTTAAGATGATAAAGAGGAAATGGGCAGTACAGACCAACTGTAAAGGAAAAGATGGGGAGAGCTCAGAGTGCTCAGAAAGTAGAACTTAGATGATTTAAACTTACTACACAGAGGTGTGAGGTCAAACAGAGTCATCTGTGCTAAGAGCTCTTAACCCTCAGCAGGCTTGTCAGGCAGGTCAGGGGGAAACATGACAGCAAAGCTTTCTTTAACCAACCACTAACAACAGTGATGACTTCTCATTTTGTGTTGAATATTAGAAGCTGTGGTGGAGGATAAAAAAATTTACATTCAATGTAAATGTAGCACAAAGAGTGTCATCATTTACTCTTGGCTACTGCAGCTTGCACAGTCCTTTACCTGAAGATAAAACCTTGTCCTAATTTCCTAAAAGTCATCCCAGAATCTTTACAGCTTTCAATGCCATCTCATCTATTAACTTATTTAGGAACCTGTCGGCCATTACCATCAGTATGGGAATAATCATGAAGTGATTGCAGATGTTGACTTAAAAATCTATCTGGCAAGTTACAACGTACCCTTACTAACAAACATCTATATACAGGTATTTGAAGTTAGACTGAGCATAATATTTTCCATATCAAAGCATGTTTCTATACAAAGAAAATAAGTAAACAAAGATGAGTAATAAGAATTTGAAATATATCCCTCTAAGAACAAAGTTAAACAAGTTAAAATATTGATGCAATAATTCTAATAAAGACTAACAAATCAGTTTGATTTAAGTAGCGGCCATCAAAGTAATTTTGTTCTAAAAGATGTTGCAACAAAATCCCCATCTCCAAACCCCAAACAAATAAGTCAGAAGGTCACGAGCTGTATATGCTCCGGAATTCTAAATGAATTTGCTTTTCTCTGTGACAGAACTGTTGCAACAGGGGAGGTAAATAGCGTGCCCAAATGCCTGCAAGTTGTAGCCTGCTCAGAGGCAGTCACAGCAGAAAGGGATTTCTGGAGATAGTTCCATCCAATCTTTCAATAAGCAGCAGCTATTGCCACCTGTCAACATCTCTGCATCTTCTAGATGCACTTGGAAAGTAAAAAAAAACAAGGACTTTCACTCCCCTCTGAGTATCCAAAGCCACCAGGTTTTTTAAAGTGTTCTCCAAAGACACCACCCAAATACAGGTCTTAAAAGCAATATTTGGGTGAAGAACCCACACATATCCCAGACCTCAAAGGACTGAAGCTTGCTCAGTGGGGGAACCACAGGCACCCAGAGAGAAAACAAACCAGAGGGACCCACAGTGAGTTTTAGCTGCTCTCCAAATTCAGCTTGCAATTTTTCCCTGTTCCACAGAGGGCGTCCTTTGGATATCTAAGTCTGTTGCAGCTCTTGCACTGAATAGTTAAACCTATTTTGAAGTAATAGCGTTTTGCTTTTGAAAATCCTTTAAAAATTAATAACTTCTGGTTTTACATTATGAATTTGTGCTTGTTAAAACCCTCCATTTCTTAAAGATGCAGCATCTCTCACAAATGTGTGAAATCGTGAGGGCTGCTTAATTAAATAGTGCCTCTAGCATGAAAGTCATTATCACTCACAGCTCCGGAGTGACTTAGTTCCAAATTCCCTGGGGTGTGTGCCCATTCCCGAGCGGACAGGTGCCCACGTTACAAAAGCTCCCCTCCCAGCAGGACCTCAGCGCTGCCATCTCGGAGACAACAAACACACATTAGCTGAGTTCCCCCACTGACTGTGCTGTCAGACTCAAAATTAGTACTTCCAGAGGAGTCACAAGTAATATTAAAAGACTCCACGGGAGCTTTGTATTTCACCTGCTCTACGTGTCCTGTGGGTAGGTAAGTGTTGTTCAGCATCTACTCTGTTTCCCATGGCAATTTCGAGTCTTTATTTGCTTTGGAGATCAGAACCTCTTACTTCCCGAGTTTGCATCAAGATTTATTTTGAGATGCTTGCATATTTCAAAATTATATCTAACAAGAAACAGTGTCAGGTGATATTTTTTACTGATAGATTTTCAGCAGTTCTATATAAAGCAGCACAGCTGCATGAATGCTTCAGAAATAATGTGCAAGACATATCGCCTTACTTCAGCTAATAAAAATCTGTAATCAACTGCAGCCTCATGAAACCACAATTTAGAGAGATTACACTTTTAAATCATATCTGTGTAAATGAAAAGGTGGCATTATCCCACTCCACATTATTGCCAAATTCCATTTTTTTTCAAATTAAACTGGTCCACTCCTATAATTTCTCAAACATCCATTCATCAAGTATGATACCCAATTAAACAGAGAAACAGTACCTTCTTACCTCGCAAATCTGTGCTGTTATCTCACAAAACTGCCAGAAACACAGATTTAATTGATTCTTTTACTTCTATAAAACAGTTGAGCCAATATGGCTGAAGCACGCTACTCCATCCTCTGTATCATTATAAACAGCAACAGCTCTGTGCAAGACCTGTGAGTTCAATGAGCATTTTGAAGACAAACTGAAATGGTTGCACTGCTGCAACAGGAGACTTATCTAACACAGGCTGTCATCTCTGAAAATGCATAAAATGGAAATCACTCACCCTGATTCAAATTACTGTATTCTTGGCAGTTTTGAAATAAAACTCTCATCATTTCATTGTAAACTGGGTGTACACAGTCTAAAAATTATTGAAGCAAAAAACATGAATTTTACGGACTCACTTACTGGATCAAACCTTCAGTTGAAAAAAAAATCTCTGTTGGATTAGAGACAAATTTCCCTTCCAGCAAACGTAAAAAGTAGATTAATTTGAATAAGGAGAAAGAAAATAGTAGTTAAAATATATTTTGTCCTACATGCTTCTTGTCAGACCAGATACATCACAAGAGCACATAGTTGTTTGATATAATCAGAAATTAAATAAAGCTAAAAAAAATATAACAACTGGGAAAGAAAGTACATCACATTAAAATTTTTAATGAATTTTGTTCTTGAAAAAGGTATAGTCCATTCCTCACAAATAAATTTAAGGTGTCTACATTAAATGCAAAGATCCCAACGCAGCAGGGTGTTACCAGCTTTTGTCTATGTTACTGAGAGGTAAAAGGCTCTCAGTACCTCATAGGATGCTCAGTTCATTAAAGAAAATTTTTAGCTAGATACCCAATTCTGCCTTGAATGACTGAAAGTAGATTACAGACAGGTGGAATTTCAGACAGCAAGCACTTCCTGTAACAAATTCTGGGAAAGTATTGTGGGAAAAAAACAATACAACAAATTAAAAGTATCAGAGTTCCAGGTTTTCCAAATTATTAGAACACCCAGGAAGCTATAGAAAACATGGGCTCCATTTATTTTGCTGCTTTCTGTCTTTTTATCTCATGCACAGAGAAGTATTTTAAAGTTTGAGGGTTGTAGCAGATAGTTATCAACTTTGCCCTTAGGTGGTACAGCAACTTCTTTGAAAAACTGCTTTCAAAACCTATTACATTGCTGAGCATTTCAACATTAGTGTACTTGGTTTATAACTATTTTCTTTGGCATATATGAATCTTCTTTTTATTCAGAGCAATGCTTATTTTCTCTCTCAACACTGTCTCCTTTTTCTTCCACTCATATGCCCTGATTAATTCCAAAATCTCACTCTCATTTGTTCAGTTATAAGAGTTCTTCTCCAACCATTTTTCACCTTAATTGATTTACAGTGGTTCCAAAGCCTTATTTAAGGAACTAGCTGATTTCATTAACTAGTACTACTGATTTATCGAAGGTCTGTATTAAAAAAAATTCTGTTCCTACTCAGTGGGTTTTGCTTTTGTTTAAATGGAATCAGCAGCAATCACTCAATCCAAGGGTACTCTGAACCTACTTCTTAACAACTGCTGCTTAGAAACTTCTTTTCTCCATTAAAAAGTCCCTTTCACACCACAGGGCACATCCTTCTAGCAGGATCTTTTGTGCCTCCAGGAGCACTACCATCATCGTAGATTGAGCCATACCCAAAGTTAAGGGGTCTGCAGCAGACACACAGCAGCACCCCAGCAGAAATTGCTGCAGTTCCTATTACTGTTCCTCCCACAGCAGGGAGGACAAGAAACATCCCTACTGATTATTCTCAGTTCACTGTCACTTCAAGTACTTCTTCCTCAGTTTAGAACCCCCTGCCTCAATTAGCCCCACCCCCTTGGTAGGTGTAGGCAAGTCAAGAGCAGCAGCAATCAAAAGGAGGCTTTGTGTGATCAGTACTAATCACAAGAAAGGCTTATTCCCTTCTTCCTTCCTTCTTTGCTGAGGAAAGTCCTATACACGCTTTAATTTTATTTACTATTTATTGCTTTACCCTTCTTTTATGACACCTGAGATCCAAATTCAATTCTCTGCCCCAATTTATGCTTGGAGAAATTTAATAAAGTGGGCCTGAAGGAGAAGTGGGCAATAATATAGCTCCATTTGTTGTTGGATATTCATTCTTAGCAAAATGAGAGCAGAGGTTTAAAGTTTTGGATTTAAGCACAATTTTGTTTGGGGCAAGAACTGGACTTACTCAAGTTGTAGTTGTGCTTGTGCAAAACCTTAATGCACTTTTATAAAGTTTGTGCTTGAAACTCTCTGGATTGTTTGAATAGACTTTCCTTTTGTATTAGTAATTTTGTTATCTCCAGGAGAATGAAAAAGCTATAAAGTATTTAACTTAAGAATTTAATTTCAAACAGACAGGAGTGTACTTTAAATTATAAATAGGAAAACTGAATGATAAGAAATATCCTTTTATTACTTTCTAAGTACAGTAATAACACCTGCTACCTTGGGCCACAAGATTATTGGCAACCAAAGTTTTAATCATCAAAATAGAAAGATTTTGTGTGCCTGGGAGATAGTTGTTTCTCTACTACAATACATATCTTGATATTTTGAGCTTTGGCTAATAAACATTTAATAATTATTATATTAAAAGTTATTGTCCTTGGAGCTTGCTTTTGATGTGTACCATATAAAACAGGTGTCTTGTATTATTTTGCTGACTCTGGGGCTTTCCTGTTTGCACAGAGCTTAGAATTATTAGTTTAGAATCCAGTTGCTATCTTTGTTATTGCTTTGTAAAGTTCTAATTAGAATTTGGGGAATCTAAAGAAGCAATATGCTTTGTGAATAGTGCTGTGTCTTTTAGATGTGCGATTGCTATTCACTTGCTTTTGCTTGTTTTATTAAGCAGAGGACAGCAAAGAAATGTTTGAATAATCTTGTATATTTGATCTTTGTGTTTGGAAGGAATTTATTAACAATAAGAATATGGGATGACAATCAGGATCCACTTTATGGTGTTAGAAAGGAAATTGTGTTTATTAAAGAGTTTGCCTGAGCAGATTCTCTATTTCAAAACCATCCTCTGGTCATTTAAACTGTCCTATTGCAGTGTCTTAGGTCAGAAGGGATTTCTCAGGTCATCTAACCCAGGCACCTTTACAAGCCCACATGACACTACAGCCCAGACACTACACCAAATTTCCTCTTGAACACCCATACTCTTGATGCCCTAGTGATATACAAGTGTCTGACCTCAAAGCTGTGAATCCTACACAGTAATGCTTAAGAAAAACTTCTGGTTTTTCCTTCAAACTTCTGCTTTCACATGCAGACAGTTAAGAATGCCATTTCAATGGAAAAAATATGCAAATGATCCAAGTCCTACTTTCTAGTGAGACCTCTCCAAAATCTTAATCTTCCATAGACACTGCTGCACAGATTTTCATTTAGCTCCAGAAGGTGTTTATAAAAATAATCAGTGATTGTGGGGGGACGCTCCCTTCCCCTGAAAAAAAAACCTCCACAGAATGACTTTCTGTCCCTTCAGTAATGAAGAACTCTGTGTCCCTTCATTAAAGAAATGAGATCCCAGCAGGACTGCAGGTTTTCCACAAGGACTGATTCACTCTCGATTAAGCTATCAGTCTCTCCTCCATAAAAGCAGGGTGAGGGATGGGAGGCTGAGTATCTTGGGCTAGAAGGGAAGTTGGTGAAGTGTCCACATCCAACAATTGGCTGGCAAAAGGGAAGCGTGTAGTTACAGATGTGCAAATAATTGATTTTTCAATGTAGCTACTGACTCGAAAAATCTAAGAAATAAATTCAGAAAAATTGACCCAGAATAGAATCATTTTTGGGTATTTTCCCCCCCTCTCATTCCCTCTTTTCAAGCATAATGAATGTGACAGAATGTGACAGGCTATTGGGTCTCCCTTTTATTCCTTATTGAATAGTTAGGATTGATCTAGATAGATGATTTTCAACTGATGAACCAAAGAAAGGTCCATATTGGAAGGCCTCTGGCTACTTTTGAGAGGTTAAGATGCCTGAGTTCAATCCCGTCTTATGAATTAGAAAGATTACAGGTCAGTTACCTAGCCACTGGCTTAAGAAACCAGAAATGTTTCAGTTCAGAACGATGAAACAGAATCATTTTGACATTTCAAAACTTTCTTTTTTTTCCCCCAAACTAAATTTCAAATTCAGTCTGGAAATGCAGGTTTTAGTTCAAATAAATATGTATGCATTTGCTGCCTGAATAAATCACTATTCCTGGTTTGGTTTGTGGATTGTTTTTTTCCCCTGGAAAGGAGTTGGTTTTGTGACTTTTTCTCCTGAGCTCTGTATGTAATCAAAACCAGATTATCTCCAGCACTGTGGGCTATGTTTTTTTTCTTCTCTTTAATGGTCAGCAGTGGAGTGGCAATGCATCCAACTGGGGAACATCTCTTGCATGTGTTAGGTGACCCTTACGGAATGTTAATCACTGATTTTCACTAGCAGGACACAAAATTCCATGTCATGTTACTTCTGTGAATGGCTGATCTTTGGCAGCCACAGGTATCTTATTCCACCATCTATTACCAAACACGGGCATTTTGATTTTCCTGTTTTGAAAATAGAAAACTGGATTTCTGATTGCTAACTAGATACAGCAGCTACTAAGATTTCCTGCTTCCACAGGTTGGCTAGGTCTAAGTCATTTCAGTATTCCCTGGTTCACCTGTGCACATCTGTTATGTATTCAGTGTCTTAACTAGAGCCTCTGAGAGTTATACCTGTTGAAAACATGGTATTTTTAAGTTTGGTGCTGCATCCACTGTGGACTATCTGTGATGTCTTTTGAATAATTAACACAGACTATAAAGGGGCTGAAGCATCATTCATATGAAGATGGCCTGAGAGCGCAGGACTGATGAGAAGGCTCAAGGGGATCTCATCAATATGTATAAATATCCATGCAAGGGAATGAAGGAGGAGCAGCCAGGCTTTTCTCGGTAACAGGAGCAAAAGGCAGTGGGCAAAATCTACAAAACATTGAAAAGAAATTAAAACAAACAACAAAATATTTTAGCCATGAAATTCCACCCAAACAAAAAAAAAGCAGGCTTTCATTATGATAGTGGTCAAACACAGAAACAAGCGGCCCAGAGAATTTATTTGTGCAGCCAGGTTTTGACTGAGTCCTGAAAAACCAGTTCTAAGCTGATCCTGCTTGAACACAGAGTTCCTTCCAGCCTCTGCAAAACAAAAAAGAGGAGTCTTGGGTGCAACATAACACAGACTAGTGAGTGCACCAAGCTGGTGCTGAGCTTGTGTGAATAACCCTCACTGGGGGCACAGCTCTGCCCTGCTGTAGCTCAAGTGCTGTGTCCCCTTTGCATCAGCCTGTGATTAAGCATAAAAGGAGATGTTTTCTTACCTGTCTGAAGTAGTAGTCATTTCCAAAAACTCTCTAAGAGCAGCCTACAGTCTCCTTTCATCCAGAAGAGCAGCAGTGAAGCCTCTCATGCTGCAGGTGAGAGATTTTGCCAGAGAGAGCTCAGACAAACGGCAAGCAGGCTCTGCCTCGCAGTTCCTCATGGCACAGGCTCCAGAGCCAGCACAGTGCAGGATGAGAGCGACCGGCTCCACAGACTCGTGGGTCACACAATCCTAACAGGAGCCTGGGCTGGATTCCTTGTAAAATACTTTCTCTCACTGCTAACAGCCCTGAAAAAGAGAAAAAAAACCCAAAATACTCTGGCTATTGATATCTTCTGTAAGCTACAGGGTTCTCTTCTGGAGGAGAAACCAGAGTTTACAAGCAATACTTAGATATGATTTCAACTCTTTCACATTATATATACATTGCATGGTAGTTCTTAGCACTACTATAATGTCTCATCTTTCATGCTGCTCCCATACTAAGAAGGTTGAAGAACTGCCAGAAGGTATTTAAAGATGTATTCAGATGTCAGAAGGGGTTTAAAGTAATTTTTAAAATCTGTCTGGCAGCAACTAAATCTGTCAATTAATTTTCATGTTCTTTTATACTTTTAGAAATGGTTTCCTATATTTGATATATTTTGATCCATTTATTATTTTAAGCTCTAGCATTTTAGCAAAACAGATTAATGCTTAATGATTAAAGTTAAGAAATGCAATGACTACAAAAGAACAATTAAATATTTATAGTTCATTTGTTTCCAATGCTCTTTTAAAACCCTTGGACGATACAGTAATGAAATTACATTTCATACATGTTTAGTGCCTTCTTCCTTATTTAAAACTACAGGTGCAACTTACCAATTTTTAAAATATATTAATGTTCAATTATAATATGAACAAAAGTTATGGTTAAGAAAGTAAAAAGTTTAAAACTACCTTTTTAACTTCTCATTAAGTGTCAATCACTGTTAATTACCTGTCTGTTTTTAACTTTGTGGTCACATTTTGTCTTTTTTTTTGGCACATGAAAGGGTGTGTGCACACCAAAAAAAAAAAAGACTTGCAAAATGTAGATATATACAAAATTAAAGTGTTATAAAAGAGTTAGTTTATGAAATATTAAGAGGTATAACAAGTTTGGGTTTAATGTGCTATTTGCTTTTATCAACTGCTTGTGCTTAACCACAGAATTAACTAAATACAGAACAAAAAATTAAAAAATACCTCATAAGATTAAATACCTAAGTGGAATGTTGTTTTCATATAACTGTGCCTTACGTTACAAAATATGCAACAACAAAAAAACCCCACACCTCTAGCTAAATCGTAGGATTCTCCTAAATTATACTGACAAAATTATTTTATGTCACTGATTGCCCTGATTTGGAGAGTTCATCTCTGATGTTTTGCCATGCTTTTAAAGGGTAGCATAGGAAGCAGCAATAAGGAAGCTCTTCTTTAGGACATGGCCTAATGAAAATTCTCTGCTGTGTTGCTGTGGTACAAAACCAATATTTCATCCTACAAGATTTCAGCCTTTGATTTCTCTGATTCATTGTTGAAGCCCCCCCCTTTTTCACAATATGAAAGTCATGGCCGTTCACACATTTTATTCACAGGGAAAGGACTGAATACACAAAATATAATAAATAAGAATACAACAGCATTCACCTGGAGGTGCTCAACTTTAAAATGTTCTGGCCTGTAGCAATGCTATAAATAAAACCTGAACATGGACAAGTTAAGTAAATTAACTTTTATGTAAAGAATTGCTACTCAATTCCTGCTGAAGTGCTGCATACCTCTAAGTAACCTGACTCACTGTTATTTTGAAAAAAAGTCAACAGCAAAACCACCATACAAAGTCAGTTGTCCACATATGAAAATGGCATTGCCAATATTTATTATTCCAAAATTACTAAACTGTTTTGCCTCAGCGTCATTTAATTTGGATGGTTTGGTCCTACAGGGGAAGGTTTGCAAAGTCACAGTTACAATTCAGGTGGTAAACGACATTTGCACCTTTGAAATTATCTCTTAAGGACAATAGTCAGTTTGTCACCGTACAGGTTTTTTTTTTCCCCACTTATGTTTATAACACCACCATATGGAGCACAGCTACCTGGACAGAGGGCAGAGTCTGTCCGTGGGTGCAGTCTGAGACGAGATCAGTGGAACCCCATCTCTGCCTCCTCACGGGGATTATTCAACCTGCAGTCACAGTAGTGTGACAGTTTCTTAGGTTCCACTCAAACCCTACTGTAAAAAGAGTTAAAAACCCCCCCCAAAAAAGCACTTACACACAAAACACACCCCTAAAAAAACAATTCTAACTTAACCAAGCCACACTGTCCAGGCAGAAGGAGAACAGAGGGCAGCTGGAAATTGTAGCAAGCACTGCCTTTTACAGTTCTAGTGAAAACTTTTCTGGTTTACAGTACCTCATTTTGTGCAATACCATGTTTGTCTGGGACTGAACAGAAGCAGATTTATGTTAATTCTGTTGTGGTTTAACCCCAGCCAGCAGCCAGGTACCACACAGCTGCTCACTCATCCTCCCACCCATGGGATCCTGAAGAGAGAATGGGAAGGGTAAAACATAGAAAATTCATTGAGATAAAACAGTTTAATAGGGAAAAGAAGAAGCCATGCAAACAAACAAAGGAAAAACATAAAGTTCTTTCACTACTTCCCATAGGCAGGCGGCTGTTCATCCATCTCCAGGAGAGCAGGGTCCCATCCTGTGTAACTTGGGAAGACAAACACCATCACTACGAATATTCCCTCCTTCCTCCTTCTTCCCCTCACCCTGTACACTGAGCATGATGTCACACGGTCTGGAACGTCCCTTTGGTCAGCTGGGGTCACCTGTCCGGGCTGTGTCTCCTCCCAGGCACCCCAGCTTCCTCACCAGCGTGGCAGCACAAAAAGCAGAAAAGGCCTTGGCTCTGTGCAAGCCCTGCTCAGCAATGACAAAAATATCTCTGTTATCAGCCCTGTGTTCAGCACAAATCCAAAACACAGCCCCACACCAGCCCCTGGGAATGAAATCAACTCCACCCCAGCCAAAACCAGTACAAATTCTTATTAAAGATTTTGTTCTTTGAACAAATCAAGTGAAGAAAATTTTGCTGCCTTGAGGCAGAACCACCTCAGATTCAGGCCTCAAGCTGATATAGGGACATTTTACTTTAGTCTTTATTGATTATGTTGTCTTTCACATTTGAGAGCTGAACTGTTGCAATTTTGTTACCCCTTGAATTTTTCCCATCATTTTTTTTAAAGCAGAGATTTCTACAGCTCTTGAGTTACACATAGTTTCCTGCAGTGAGCTTAAGCAACATTGTCTATTTACTAAAATGCTTTATCATTTAGTGAAGCAAACTATGGATCAGATCCTTTCAACTTTGTCTTAGGGGCAAGGGAAAACCGTCATAAGGTCAAGTTAAAAATTTCTTCATGTTCATCTAAACTCCTACAACCAGCTAATTAAATCTTTTAAAGATCCTCTAATATGGAGATTCAATCCTCCCCTTGGAGGACTGTTGTTATTATGCATATTCAGAGATTTAAGAAACAAGGAGTTCACCTTAAGTGCATTAGGGGGTTAATTAGGTTTTCAGTAATCACTTCTCTAATTCCTCCTACACGCATAACATTTAAACTGCATCGTTGGGGAATAGCTGGCAGCATCGTGACAACTACAATACTGGCAGTATAGTAATTTGTAGTTAAGGTCATTTGAAGATAACATTAACTCTTCATTATTCAGTCACATGCAACACATGGCTCCAGGAAGATACTCTGATAGTTAATGAGGATGGTCCAAGAATGCTCCTACCTACAATTTTATTTGGTTTTTTTTTATATTTTGTGGTGGTCTCACTTGGATCAAAAGTCTCATTATTAGAATTTGACATTTTTGGAGGGCTTTTTTTGTTTGCTTTGTTTTCAAATAAAATTTAGAAAGTACTACCACACCATCATTATGAATCAAGAATTAGACTTCTGAAAAGTTTCCTGCAGTGAGTGTACTGGTAGAACTAGAAAAATGCACACCACAGCTCAGTCTTGGAGACTAAGTTCATCAACCTGTACCCATGCTATTTTTTTTTTTAAATAACACTTTCCAGAAGAGCATATTTTTTCTCCCAGTGTCACGCAGTAGTTTTCCCATTGATTCTATTGATTGTCTATTGATTCTTTTTAAGGGAAAGTGGTAAGGAAATAACATTAGGTTTGCCATTAAATACTCATAATAATGGAAAGAGGATTAAAACAAGATTAAATATGATGCTCATACAGATCCTATAACCCGCCTTCATTTTTATTTTTAAATGAGAGGAAGAAGAAACATATTATATATTTTATATAGTGCACAGCTATTCTACCTATACCTCAGTACTAATGTTATTTCTCCATTTTAGACACATGTAGAGTAGGATACAGTTGCCCTTTATTTTGCCCTTTTAATGCAAGTGCTTACAGATCCAAGTAAATTGATGCATATTGTAAACTTAGTCACAATAAATTTTTGAGGGATCATGCCTTAGCATATAAATCAGTACTTAATATTATTTGCCCTTAGTCATAGCATAACAGGCCATGTGTGTAGTTTTATTTTAGTAATCTGCTGTGTCAGTTTCTCAACCTGTGGAGTTGCATCAACACAGGTGGAAGAAAAAAAAAATGCAATGTACTACTCTCTTCCATGCAAATGTTAGGATAATAGTAATATTCTGAAAATAAGGTATTAAAAATAAGAAGTATTGTTACACAAGTTATTAAAATGCAATTGATATTTAAAATATTACCTAGATTCATTGTAGTGCTTTTAAATTAATATCTGATAAAAGAATGTAATCACAGTGCAACCAGGAGGAAAACAAAAGACAGTTGATAAAAGTGTAGAGCTGTTAGAAAATGAGATGTGTTAAATTTCATATTTCTGTGTATGAGACAACAATGTTTTGTTAAACAGCAAAGTCCTTTTATTCAAATAATTGAATGCTAAAAGAATAAAAGCTACTACTGTAGTGCAATGGGTTATCTATCACCTAATCAGTTTCCTACAGTGTGCTGAATACACTTTTATTAAAGTTGGTTCTGCCTTAAAAATAAGCCTATGGGTACTTCAGGAGCAGTTCTTATAGCTAGTGTCATCTATAACACTTCAGTGTTATGGTGACAGTCGGTTTTCTCTAAATGTTATGTATGGGTCTTGTTTCCACAGATGTTTTTATGATAAAACATCTTGACATCAGCAAAACTTAAAATTAAAACAGACATTGTTTTTAAAATTATCCATGTTCTATATTTCACAAACATTTCCCAACCTCTTTTCATTAACATTTCCTAACCTTTTCCATTCTCTTTTTATACCCCAGTGACTCATGTTTTTTCAGGTTTTTTTTCACTTCAAAGGGCATATTTCAATTCGAAGGAGCAAGAACACCCTCCACACATAGAAGGAATTCGTCTTTTTTGAATAGCAACTATACTCTTCAAAAAGAAGTAGTTTTGAATTTCCACAATAAATACAGAAATTTAGATTCCGTTTTCTATACTGTGGAGGCTAACTATGAAATAATGGTCACTGTACTTCAAGAAAGTTTCATTTTCTTTGCTGATTTTACATCCTTGACTAATGTAAATGCAGAGCCAGAAGACTCTGAACTTGTGAAACATGAAGAATAGAAATAAAAAAAATACTGAATTATCTTGACATGGCATCTGAGATTTGGTTCTTGCAGATGGAGCAAGAAGCATCAAGAAAGAACTGGGTACCACATGAAGAGAAATTTCTCTGCATAACTTGGAAAGTGAAAGCTACGGAAGGGAATTAAAAGAAAAACATATTAAAAAGGCTGAAGGTGAAGCAGCAGCAGCATAGGACTGTGTTGGGTTGGGTTGGAATGGGTTGAGCCTGTGGCTTAAACCCCCTTGAAAAGAATGTAGAGCTAAGCTGGTATATACTTTGTCATGGGACTGAGTACTACACAGCCGAAAAAGCCCTCACAAAAAGGCTTAGTGAGCATGAAGGTGAATGGATTATGTGAAAATATAGCTGTGTTTTATCAAGTATGGGAATTAGATACATCGTGTATATTATATCGGAATCATATACACACAAGACTGGGTATACAAGTATGGGGATTCTCTTAATTGCACTGGAATAGATAAAAAGTGGAGTGATCTTGTTTAGAAAAGCCAGCACACACTGTATAATGGCTTTGAAACCGCTGCCACAAAGTGTAGAAAAACAAGGCATAGCTGCTCTCATGGTGAGGAAGGAACAGTCTTATTTCTATTTACTTTATTTTTGAGTTCCATAAACAGATCCTTGTCACAGCTTTGAGTCAGGGACAGTCACCTTTTTTTTATGTTTTCTATTACAGTGTAAGTCTCAGATTTATCACCATTTTCCTTCTCAGCTCTGTAGCGTTCCAGTACACAGCCCACAAACAATCCTGCAAATGTAGATACCCTTCATCTGAAAAACTTACGGAGTGTAACAGGACCTTTCCTGTATTAAACTACATTTGTGGGACTGAGGTCTGATCTTACGGACATTTTCTTACGAACATGAAATGTTTCTTTCACACTTCAGGCAGCCACAGGTAGGGCCAGTCCGGGTTTATGGGAGCTGTAGGCGAGGTCCAGGTCACTCCCACAGACTGCAGCGCTCCTGAGTCAGATGCTAATGCATTAAACAACAATCCTTGCCTGGAAAGGCTCTACCAGGTAAGTGATTAAAGCAGGGAATGAGGAAAAAATCTCACACATATGGAAAGACTAACCCACAGGTCATGTGCACAGAAAGGTTAGCAGAGACAGATGTACGCTCCAAATGCCTTTCTGTCTAGTCCAGTGATATAATTAGCTTTTATTGCAGCACAGTAATGTGCTGGAGATGTGGTCAGGCATCTGCTTCTCCACTTACTGGCTCTACATCTCCTGCTTTTACTTTTGAACGTCTTCTTATTCCATAATTCAGCACCTTGATTACAAGCTGTCATCTTAAAGTAATCAGCCTTCAAATTTTTTTGTACTTATTTTGAAAGTTTGATTGAGTTTTAAATATTAATATGCGAATTCATGGAATGTTTTTAAACTGTATCTAATAAAAGTTTTCAATTTCATGAAGTAATTTGCAGTCATGCCACGCTTTCAGCATACGGACATATAGGAACGTAGGGGAAATATGTAAGGAAATATTTTCTCATCTTCATCAATTAGAAGTTCAGTTACTAGTCTGCAGCATGTCACGTGTCTAAATTATTTTTTCCAAATTTGTCATGTTTCTAAAATGTTTATGAGGTTTCCATCTTCGTTCAAAGGAGATCAACAGATACCACACGTGAGGAGTTGCCTGTGTTAGTCCCTTTGGATTGCCTCAGTCCCTCATATTCATACACTCCTTCAGGCCAAAAGTATTTCTAAAATGTTGTATATTAACAGAGAAATGTATCACACACTTCAGAAAGATTTGAGGCTGGTATTTCAAGTGTGTATTTTGACTTCCAAAGAGTATAAAACTGTATGTATTAAACATTAGAGATGGAGCAGAACTTGAAAGTGTGATCTGTCTTGAAGTTCATGACTTTTTAAGATTCTGACATCAATTTCTGATAGATTGGAAACTCTCTCAAACCCAGAAGATGTAAGCAAACTAGGGCCTTCTGTGAGGTCTTTCAAGAGCCAGGTACAAAATTTAGATATTTAATTTTACCAAGTACAACATGCCTTTTTCTCTTTCTTTCTTTTTCTCTCTCTCTTTTTTCTTTTTTTCTTTTTTTTTTTTTTTTTTTGGTTCATTTGTTTGTTTGTTTTTTTGCATTCCTCATTGGGAAAGCTGAGTCTCAGACTCCAACTATCTGAGATTTTTTTCTCTTAAAGTAAAAAAAAAATTGCTGTATTTATACTTAGGTCTATAGAAAAGAAACAATACAGATGTCACAGACCACATTAACAATGCATACAATGTGGTAGGATATAAATTAAACAGACTGAAACACCAGCAAGGGGCTGATTAAGTCTTCAGAAGTTTCCATCATACTTCTCTAAGCAGGGTTAACAAGGAACAGCAGAGACATATTTATTTTGTGCCTCCTTTAAAACATAAAGACAACTGAATAAAACCCCATATTGTTGTATTTTGTTAACACTTAAATAGCCTCATTCCATGTGTCCATGGAAAACACTAAAAGTGTGAAGTTCTAGATTAATTTCTAAAAGCTTTGATATACTTCATAGTTTCTCCTAACATTTCAGAGTCAGTCGGCATAAACCAATGTCTTAATTTCCATATTCTATCAAAACTGGTTTTTGTTCAAAGTGTGTTATGGAGGAAAGCAAAATTCACATTACTGCATTTTCCTGCAGTTCATAGGTGTCAGCAGGGAGGGAAATTCAATACAGAACTGCTGTGTGGCTCCAGTCCTGCATTTCTATTGATAAAACTTCATACAGTATTGTCAGAAGAAAAAAAGACTTCACCTAAGAAGCTTATCAGTAAACTATAATCTCAAATAAGCAGAATTTATTAATGAGTCTGCCCTACCTTGCAAGATGATTGACATTACCAGACCAATTTAGGGCTCTTATCATTAACTCTAGACTGATACCGTGCAGAATAAAACCTGCACAAACTCTTCAATTCAATGGTATGGAATCAGTAGATTCCACACAACTCTCCCCATCCAGCCTTCATTCCACAATTTTGATATTAATAATCCTATGAACTCTGGTGAAAACTTCAGAACACACATATTATTCTGAAAACGCCCAGAGTGGTGGGTAAAGGTCACCTGTGTGTTTTGGGCACCTCACATGCCTCCTCATTCCTCATTCCTCATTCCTCCCCTAATGAAATGCATTTATGCATGGGCATGGACTAGAGGTGACTTTTTTTCTGGATTGGGACCCACTTCAATGGATAGACTCCAAAAAAGTACTGCTAGGACACGAGACATCTGACCCATTTACCACCCATAGTGAAGGCAGAAAGGAGAGCAAGGATGTAGTAAGAGAATTTATAGTCTGCCCAGCATCCAAAAGCATGCAAAGAAAGCATTAGAAGTGTTATCAGAATAAAGACTTTCTGTTGATTTTAAAAAAGCAACCAAACAACCAAGAAAAACCCCCCAAAAACCCCCCAAACTGAAGATCCCAGTAGTCAGAACAGAAAAATATGAAAGGAATTCCAGCACTTTTTTTTCCCCTTAAAATAACTCAATTTAATTTAGAGAAGTATATTAACACACTTCAAAATAAATAAATCCAAGAAAGTTTAGAAGAGAGAAGCAAAAATCTCAAGCGTGCGGTGGGGAAAAAGAAAGCCCTCAGGATATCTGAAGAAAGATTAAGATAACAAGGTGTGTTTATTTTAGAAAAAAAACCCAAACATCTAGATGTGAACGTCTACCAACACAAAAAGGGATGATATACAGAAGAAAAGGATCAATTATTCTCATTAGCTAAAAACAACAGAAGAGGATGTAGTAGGCTTAGCTTCAGGTGGCATATTTTAAGTTAAACATTTGGACCAAACCAATATGTCTAAAAACTGATAAGCAGGATAGGAAAGCATTGTTGAAAGGCTATGGTTTAGGCTTAACTTGACATTATCGAGAGTAGTTTGCAAATAATGATATGTTTTGGAGTGGAGATTGGCCAAGATGTTCTGCTAAGCCTGCCTTTCACACAGCTGATTCAGTGTTTGCAGTGCCAACAGTTGCTCGAAGAGAGGAGATGGATATTGAAGGGGAGGTTAATACTTGAAGAAGAAACAATGGCAGTAGCAAGGTAGAATTACCATGGATATTTCAAAATTTCCAACCGTTCTGCTTAAGAGAAGATTTTTCTTCTGAATCTGTATTAAATCGTATGTATAAAATAATGGAGAGGTCCAATATGCACAAGGCACCCAAGCATAGTTTATCAGTCACAGCATTAAAATGATAAACTGTTCTCAGCTTTCAAATTATTAGAAAGCTGTATTACTAGGATCAGAAACCCTGCTAACATCAGAAGCACCTAATCAACCCCAGACTCCTTATCTGCACTTAATACAGTAAATTATCAGACAATTTGAAGGTTTCCTTGCTGGCAACATTTTCAGCTGCTTTGTTTCCTTGTCAGGAGCACCGAGGTTAAAAATATTTTGCTTTTTTTTTAGCAAATGCTTCAAGTAAACTAGAAAGAATGAAGAATATGCTGATATTTACTTGCAGCTTCAAGTAGCTGCTCTAGAAATTTACTTTTGTTTCTTTAGCTACATGAAACATATATTAAGTATAATTATATTTCTCTGCATTAAAATATGTCCATCAGCTGTCATGGATGGATAACAGTTTATATATATTCTTCAGCATTTACCTAGCCATAAAGGCTGGAATAATTGTCATCTAATTTGTAGCTCATATTGTTCAACCAGGCAACATAAAGATGACTCTCAAACTGTAAACACAGTACCTTCATATAGGGCAGTACAGTCATTTAAACACACATTACATGAGACAGGAAAAAAAATCTTATGGCTCTCCACTGATTTTTTTTAGGATACATGAGTGCTCCTATCTGCTAGAAATGTCTTTGAAAAACCTATAAAAAGCCGTTCAACTGTTGTTTGTAAAACTTGAAACCTTAATTCAGACCTTAAGCTGTTTTCTGCTGCTGTTTTCAATATGCGAATTATACTTCTCTGAGAAACTGGATGATACAGTGCTGCATGCCAGACAGGGAGACAGCCAGAAGGCAAACTATAATAGGGATCCAAAGTTTGCTAAATGAACCTTAGCAGTGGTGAGTTAGTTTTCTAAATTCTTTTTCTCACTCTGGGATAAGGAAGGCAAATGAGGATAGCTACTCTAAAATGCAGCAAGAACATCATTGTGAAAACCAGTATCAGTGCAGTAAATAAGTATACACAGCAGAAAAGGACAACTTACCAATAGGAATTTATTACTCTTTAGTGGTACGGAAAAAGTCTTGATCTTAAGATGTCTGTTGTCCTCTATTTTGTTTTCTTCCTCGCTACCCTTGAAGTCATCAGGGCTGAAACTGTAGTTGCATATGTAAAGAGAAAAACACAGGTTTAAGTAGGAACACATGAAGATTCATTTTCCATTCAAGGTGCCTTACCAAAGGATACATATTCAATTATTTGTGTTTGTATGCAGCATCACGCCTCACAGGTAGGCTGGATTTTCAAGACATTTGCAAATTGCTACATATGTATGCAGGCATATTTAACTTCAATGCAATAGATTTGTCACTAACAACAGCAACAAAACAGTCAAAATAACGTTATTTGGACATGGAGTGACTGAAACTATTTTATACAGCTACCTAGCTTTTCTCCTTTTGTTGCTCCAATCATCACATTTCTCCCCCTTTTCAGCTTTCCCTCTCCTGCAGCTTGCCTCTACTGCTCCATCCCCCATCCCCTTAAATGAAGAAAGCCAAGCAGTGAACCCACAGTGCACCTTCCCATTCCCTTGCCCACAGAAACACTCCTGCTTCCTGCTCTCAGCTCTTGCTTCAGTTATCTCCACAACACTTCTCAAACAGGCTTTGTGAGAAGCACTGGAGATGGTTCGTACAAGAAGCAGCAGGAAATTGTGTGAAACAGCCACCACCCTATCTCTAAAGGTGACAGGTCTTGTGCGCCCGTCTGTGTTCAAGAAAGAACCTATGGAAAGGCTGTTTGCCCTGGTGAGAGCAGTGATTACAGTCAACCTACAGTGACATACCATAGTGACAAGATATACTGTGCCATTATTAAAGAGGAGTCTACACCCTGGTTGCCCCCCTGCCTCCAATCCCCAGCAAGGCTAGTTCATCACCTCTGCCAAGAATGAGTCTTCCCTAGTTCAGGATTTTGTCTCAGATTTTTTTCACCAGTTTGACTTTCATACACCTCTGCTGATCCAAAGAAACTGAAAATAGATAATCCCTAAATTGTTAAACTCCTCAGTGAGGAAAACTGACATTTTAAAGTAAGTACAAGAACTTTTCATCAAGAAAAGAGAAAATTAAGGGGCTGACTATATTTTTCTTCTCTGAGCTGCCATTGAAGCTTGCTCTGATAAATATGTTGTCCATAGATAATTAGTCATCTGACAGATACTTTTATATGTAACCAGTAAACCGGTATGGCAATTGCTCAACCATAATAGTTTGTTATGCCTGGGGTGAGCCCAAACAGAAAAAAAAGGATTATTGTAAACTGAAAACAAAGGTATGCTTTACCCTTATAATGCTTAATATGCATTTTGAAGGCTTGATTTGTAATTAATCATGACCCTAATGAAGGTATAGGAAGTAACAATATGACAGTAGATGGAATGCACAGTAAATGTCTTCTTAGTGGCACATTTCTATATAACATATAGAAAGAAGGAAACAAATACACACACATTCCAAACATGAAGCAGAACTGAGTTCAACACCTGCTTCAGAGAAATGTGTTTTCTAGATGTTGGCAATATGGAAACACAAATACAGTGAGCAGAGGGAGGTTGCTAGTTTTCCCACAGACAGACTGGTGATGTTGTCGATATCCATGTTCAGGAGGACAAATCTACAATCAAAGTATAAATAGTAGCATTAAAATTTAGATACAGTAGATATATCTGGCCATAATTGTTTTGGTGAAGGACTGGCATATCAGTTTGATACACGTTGACTGCTACAGGAACACAAAAGTCATTGTACCAGAAGCCCTTTTTGTTGCTTTAGAATTCCTTAGCTGGGTATGCTTAAGGAGTGCAGCAGCACTTCTCAATACAGAATTTCAGCAGTGTCAACCCTGAAGAGCTACAGAGACCCACATAAGTAGCTCCATACCCTTCATCTAACTATGAGAGCAACCCAGAATGCATTGCATTATTCTGCAAGATGTTCCAAGGATATTTTTAACTATCAGAAGTGTACTACTTGAGTAACAAACCAAGCAGTTCTTCAGGCCTCAAGTTTCTCTTTTTATCCTACTGCATCTTTAGAAAAAAGACACCACCAAATAACATACATATTCTCATTTAAAAAAATAAATCTTTTAGAAGCACATTTTAGCCCTTCTAATATTTTTTACAGCTTCTTTTTCCAATTTGTCCAATTTGCAACAACTTTAGTGAACCATAGTCCCTGATACATTTTTAACACAATAACCACGTGTGTTAACCTTGCTAGGGCTTCTTCCTACTCAAACACTTATTATTTTTTTCTCCCCTACTTGCCAAAACTGCAAACAGAAGTGATTTGAGTGGTACTAGCTTGTGTAGATTGGTGTTCTAACTGAGGTACACCCAAAAATTTACATGAAAGAGGCTTTAGGCCTCTAAGGAATTACAAGCCTTCCATTCTCTTTCCAAGCCTTCTGTTTTCTCTGCATAAGGCCATGCCCACAGGTGAAGATGCAGTTTAGCTTCAGGGTTCGACCTGCAAAGAGTTACTTTTCTTCCACAGAACCTCCCTGACACCAGCAAACAGCCTCGTTTTTGTGACCACACCAAAGAAAAAACAAATGTCTTCACATGCTTTCAAACTCTAGCCTGTTGGTAGATGGTTTAATATTGACTTGGAAGTCAGCTGTGGTTTAATGCAAACCATGTTGGATATTATTGCAAAATTCTAACTCAGAAATACATTGGAAGTAGGGTCAGTGATGTCCTGGGTGGGACCATATGGTCTGTGGTGTGTGTGTTTTATGTTAGCATAACTCCGAGCAGTGTTTGGTAGATGCTGCCCAGGGTCCAGCACAGTGTAATAAGTTGCCCCTCTTTGGACCAGCCACAGAATATTTTCTATTGTCAAGCATCTTATCACTTAATCAGAATCTTGTAGTTGTCTGGAAGTGAAGTTCCACGCCTTTGGAGGTGAGAAATTCTCAAGGTACCTGCCCATATTTGCCTAAACGCCATGCGGACAGTACTCTTTTGCCGTCTGGGTCGTATTCCTAAATTACTTGTTAATGTCAGGAACATTGCTTGGGTTTTGTGTAAGAAATATCAAAATTAGTATTTTAAGTACCCAAGAATGTTCAAGTTACTGAGAAGTTATTATAAAAATGGGGGAGAACATCACAGAAGGTAGCAAAGTTGTCATTCTGTATTTCCTCCACAAAAACCTCTCAGAGCAAGAAGTATTTCATAATCGTTTCCGTGAGACAGTACTGGAAGTACACTAATTGCTTCAGCACAGAGCCCAAATACCAGATTAAGCTTGAGGTCAGTATTTTTAAAAAAAATTCTCAGGCAAAACATCACTGAAAACTACAGAGCACAGCAAACTGAAAAAACCAACAACAATCTTTAAAACATACAAAAAATACCCGGCCACAGTGCACACCAAATAAATTAATAGTGAGAACTGATGAATCAATATCATTACCTGAAATCATTAACAGATAAAAATCCCTTCTAATATGCTCTACTCAATCTCTTATTATCTCAAACCTTTCGAACCTGAGTGCCAAAAAGAACTGTCATGGTTTAACCCCAGCCATCAACTAAACCCCACACAGCCACTTGATCACTCCCCTGCCCCCAAAAAGATTGCAGGGGAAGGGAGGTGGGGGCACAAAGAAGAGGTTTGGACTTGTGAGAAGTGAGAAAACTCATGGTTTGAGATAACAGTAGCTTAATAATTGAAATAAAATAGTAATAATAACAAACTGTAATGAAAAGGCCCAGCCAGTCCCTGAGCAGTGGCCCCCCAAACAATCTTCCCCCTTCTTCTGAATGCTGAATGACACCCTGTGGTCTTGAATATCCCTTGGGTCAGCTGCCCCATCTGCTTCCCCTTCCCAATGTCTTGTGCACCCCCAGACTTCTCAATGCCGGGGTGAGGTGAAAAGGCTTCACTCTTGTTCAGGCACAGCTCAGCAATAAAAAAAGCGTCCCTTTATTATCACCTGTGTGTTTCAGCAGAAATCCAAAACGCAGCCCCATAGCAGCCACAATTTCATACTCTGAATTTTTATAAACATAATGTGAAGTGTCATCTTGAAAATGTCAAAGAATAATTTTTTATATGCATGTAAAAAGTATGTAATTAATATTCAGGTAACAGCTGGCATCAGATAAAAACATTGAAAGAATGTCCAGTGAGGACCTTCTGGCCTTGCTTTTGAGTGTATTTCTGGTAGTAGTTAGAGATAATTCCCATATTTTTTAGCAATATCACAAGCCACAGGATAATCTTATCCAATTGGTTGGTAAGTAAATACAAAATCACAGAATCAATTAGGTTGAAAAAGGTCTTTGAGATCATCGAGCCCAGCCTAACAGCACCTAACACACCTTTTCAACCAGATCATGGCACCAAGTGCTACATCCAGACTTTTCTTAAACACCTCCAGGGATGGTGACTCCACCACCTTCCAGGGCAGCCCAATTCTTCCTAATGTCCAGCCTAAACCTCCCCTGGCGCAGTTTCGCACTGTGTCCTCTATCACTGGTTGCCTGGGAGAAGAGACTGATCCCCTACTGGCTGCACCCTCATTTCAGGGAGTTGTAGAGAGGGATAAAGTCTCTCACGAGCCTTTCAGTCCCTTGTAGGAAACTTGCTCAAATTATATCATCATAATGTGTTATGACAGGTTTTACATGGTTAGCAAGGTGATCCAAAAGGTCTCACTTTATCCTTATACCTGTGAGTAGGAGTGTTTGATGCAGCAAAGACAACATGACCCATATTCTTCCATAATGCTGTCGGGTGACAGCAAAAGTAGGTGAGAAATGTCTTCCAAAATTGGGAACCGGGCCCTAGGATTCTTCGTTTTTTTTTCATGGTCACTTCCCATTTCTCAAGGAGATGGTAATCAGAGGAGGACTGCATCATATCCTTACAAATTGCCATCAATATTGACTAAAAGAAAAATCATGGTGGACTAAAAAAATGGAAAACATAGTCTAATACTACTACTATGAAGGACATGCCCTGACAACCCATTGGAGATCAATTTCCCATAGATATGCATTAACTGCACATCCTCAGCTTTGTTTTTATTTAATTTCCTGATTCATTTGTCTGAACTGCAGAAGCACTGAGGCAAAAGATAACACTAAATCGGGGCAACAAATTAATTGCTCCATGTGGAGGACCTGAAACCATACTGAAGATGACCAAATACATTGGTAATTAAATTAAAAATTGTCTTAAGAATAAGACATGACAGATAAGTAAGTATCAAGGTACAAGTCAAGCACTCTTCTATAAAAAATATAACAAAGGAAAATTTTAATTATTTTTTCACTAAAAGAATATGCTATCCTTTCTCATCACAGGGAATTGCTGAGACACGAGATAGCAGTGGCTTGTATATGCATGCAGATTTCTGTATACACACATACACACACTGGTAGATGTTTTTAAATCAAAAGCCATTAAACTAGACTTAATAAGATAATTTAAATTGTATCAAGAGTCAAGCTGCAGTTATTAGAAATAAAATTTAACAGCCAAATTTTTCCATTTCTTGGATTATCTAGAATATCTTTCTTGATATACTTTTAAAATCAGACATCTCTGGTTTTGTCAGATACATAAGCGACAATTTTATCTTGTAAAAGCCTGATTGTTGTTTTCTTAAAAAACATCCCTGAAACTGAAGTTCACTACTCATAATGAATCACAAAATTTGATTTTATATCATCAGTCATCTAATTGTCATTTACCTGTTCAGTTCTCAGGCTATTTTTAAAATGTCAAACAGCAATAATGAGCAGGACCAGTGCTTCAGGGCACTAGGCAAAGCAGTTAAAGGTCAGTTTAGATTATAAGATTGTTCCACGGTTTGCCATGTATTTGTACCTGCATACACACACACAAACTCAGTTTATAAAAGTCATATTATAATTTTAGGCAAGTCCTGAACTTCTTAAAGGAAGTCTTCAGAGACTGAAACAGGCATATTTTTTCATATGGTGGGTTGAACAACAAATATATAAATTCCTCTCCTTTTAAATTATAGTACACAATGCCACACTGTAAAAGACAAAGCACAGAGTTTAATTTGAAGAGCTCAGAAGTTATAACAACCTATATTAACCTGAACAGAATGGAATTCTGGGGCACTCTTTTTATAGTTGATATGTTTTTCCTAGCTGTACCTCTATGGAAATTAAGGGCTTTGTCCATGAGGTCCTCACCAACCCAGTTTTATTCTGTAATATCCTTTGCCCTATTTTGTCTCAGAGTAATTGAAAGTAGCCCACCTCTATAGCATCATATTTTTTTACTGTGGTTAAAAACAGTATAATAGTGCTTATTCCATTGCTCTTTCTAGTAAACTGTTCTTATCTTAAACTTTAATCTTTACCTTTTGTGCCTCCAATTCTCCTCTCCAGCCCCCTTCAAGGGGCAGGGAAAGGGGACAGGGGAGTGAGTGCATGAGTGGGACCTGGTTTGGAGTGCTTTGGTATGAACAAAAATTGGGGAATACCATTCCTAAACCACAACTGTTATATACCCTTGCCCTCTATTGTGTCTATATTATACAATTATTACACAGTTGCAATCACCCCAAAAATAAAATCATAGAACAAACTGGTACCTGAAAGCAAGGAGAAGCCTTAAGCTTTTCTGAAATACATCTTGGTAATTTCAACACATTATATTGTTACTTTGATTAAAGGCTTACTTCAGCAAGACACACTTAACGTGCCGAGGACTTCCCTGGTTTTGCAAAATCTAGTTTGTAACTGATAAAGTTTGTGAACCTGGACCATCTAGGCTTTCATGTATGAATGATGGCTGACGTACCCATAAAGAAAAAATATCTTTCTGTTTTTCTCTCGTTTGCTCGTGGGTTTGTTGGGGCTCTTTTTTGGTTTTGCTTTTTTTTTCAAATGTGCTTCAGGTTCCCGAGCCAGAATAAAATAAGTGGCAGCTTCTGCTACCTGCAGTGGTGGTGTTACATCATGAGCACAAAGCCATCACACTGCCTGACACCATTCATAACAAGGGTAGTCTGTGCCGAGAGGCCCTAGAGTGAATCTGAGGGTTGTGTCAGGCCTGGATTAACCTGCACTGACAACTGCATGTAGAAAGCTAGTGAAATGTCTGTTTATACCTGGCTCAGCCACAGTCAGAGCCACATTGCTCAGGCATTAGCTTTCGTAAATAATTAAACCTGTAAAAATTATTCTTTATTACCTCCAAAAGATATTCCGCTTAGTATCCTTTTTGAAATTGCACACTATAAGACTTTACCTTCAAAATAGCTGAAGAAGCAAAGAAACATACTATTCTTACCCACATTTCAAAAAAAGCAATTGGATGCTCTGCTCACCCCAGATTTCCTGCACATAGGCCATTCTTCATTTAAATTAACTTTAATAAATTATTATGAGGAAATACTAGTACCCTTCTGAATAACAATAAATGAAAACATTATGCTTCAGCATAGACTTTTTTTTTTTTTGTTCTTGATAAATATGCAGCATTAGCGACTACAAAGTCATTACATATTTTATTGTTTTTGAAAGCTAAGGATCGAACACCACCTCAAAATGACAAAAGAATCTGTTGGAAACCTTTCAAAGAGCAAAGGTAGTGCCAGGTGCCTCTATCCATCATATAACTGATGAGGATGGTATTGTAGCCACTGACCCAGTTGTTAAATTAGTCTTTAGAGTAAAATGCATTTATAATCAGTTAGAAGCCAAATTCTGTAAGGGGAATTAATTATCCTTTATTAAGAAAGGATTGATGTTTTGCCTCTTTGTTTCTGGAGCTTATTCTCTTTTAACAAGGCTATTCCTTTTTACATGCATGTTTATGTGCGCATTCTCATCCTGGAATAGTATGTTTTAAAAATGTACAAACATCAGCGGTCCACAAAACACCACATATCCTAAAGAGCAAGACTGGTTGAACTGCACCCATCTGAGAGCAGAATGGACTAAACAGCTCCCTTAAATGACTGAATATGCAAAGACATCTCTCTTTTTTGACAATATCAACCCAAATGCCAGTGGTTTAGTGACTAAAAGCTGTCTCCAAAGCCCGAACACACCTTTGGTTACCACCAAGATCTGTGGGTGATGTTTCCCACGGCAAGGCTGTGGTTCTGACCCCAGCAAGCACACAGCCAGGCTGTGACCAGAGCTCTCTGAAGCTCCCACCAGCCTGCCAGCCCACATCTCCTTTCCTTCTGCCTGGGTGTTTTCTTGGTATGGATGTGGGAGGCTTCCTGGGATATGTGTCCGGACGGAGAGCTGCGTGGAGGAGTGCTCCAGCTCCTGACCCTGCAAGAGCACAACATGCAATAGTTTCCAGCTTGTGCCAAGGATGAGACTATAGCAGGGTGAATTTCTCCCCCCACTGTGGTTACTAGATTGTGAAAGCAGTCTGCTGTACTGGGACCTGATTTCAGGAGAGTTTCTGAGCTTTATCCAGCAACTATTTAATAACATGCATAAGCAGTTCTGAAAAAGCCCATTACTAAAAGCCAAACCTGCAATTTCTGGCCAAGACCTCCCCTTTGCTAGCCTTGAAAGTCGTCTTTTGCCTGATGCTTCTCTTGGCCTCACAAACTCTGCATTGCTGGCTGAGGACAAGGCAATTTCTGCAAGTACTCACTTCTTAGCAGCTGGCAATATTCCTCAGAGCAGGTGAAAGTCTCACCTATGAATATCTTGCCTGGAAGAATGAGCCAAGACCCCAAAAAGAAATACAAAGCTTCTTCAGAAGGACCTTCCCCCAGCAAAGCCTAAAGAATAATCAGCACGTTCTGATCTAAGTAGTCTTGTGCCTGAATCTGCACCTCTTCCTTACGCAGATAGTTTAATTAATTATCGTGTTAAAATCTCCCCATGCATGAAAAGTGAAGAATCAGGCCAAAATAACTCCAAGAATATACAGATCCAGCAGCTGAATTAAACAGAAAAACTGTTTTCATAAGACAGTCAGCACCACCCTGCAAATTGTTATTTAAATGTTAGGATATGCAAGAGTTACTTTGCTGCTTCTCCACTTTTTTTTGTAAAGTAAGTCCACAAATAATCTCCTGCGTGAGGCTTAAAAGCAGTTTATCTTCCCCCATATACTATTTCTTTGATAGAATTTTGTCACACCCTTCAAAAAGGTTGTTTGTGTTTGATATATGTAAATCCCAAATTGTTGGCTTTGTTCATATCACCTGCTTGGGGAAGTGTATGAAGCATTGCATTTAAAAATGGAATATAGGCATACAATATCAGTAGCTGACTAGAATAAAAGCAGACCAAAGTGACTTTCTTTCACAATATTCTACAGATACCAAGCAGAATGGAGTCCTGATGTTCTCCTACATTGAAGTTACTAAAGTATTAACTAGTAACAATTTGATGGATCATTTCAAGTCAGGTGTGTGTGCAAAGAAGCTGTCTGACTATGCTGAGAACATATCTCCATTTATTGCACTTTTCGGGAGTCTCATATCACCCCGGCGTTTTCTTTAAAGTATAAGGAAAAAACCAGTAACTACTACATACTTTGATAAGTAACATGGGATTTCATATGTGGACATTAAATATTGATAAAAGTATTTTGATATGAATACCTGCATATCAAAGACAAAACATTTATTGTAAAATTTAATACATATATATATATATAGAGAGAGAGAGAGAGAGCAATCTATAGTGTAGAACAAAAAAGCAATCAAAAACAGAAATAGTTCCTAAATCTTCACATTCAGAATTTTTGTTGTTCTTTCAATGTACAGTGTTCTTAGCACACCTCTGTGCATCCTCTGTCCTTTTCCACAGTTTATCTTGGAAAAATATATTATAGCTGAAAATGGACAGAAATGTAGCTTCATTAATATCCACTATCCAACTGTAAATATAATTCTTTTGTAGAAGTGAATTTTGGTTTTTCCCTTAGTTTTCTTCGAATACTAAGATTCAAGTTCCCTTTATCCATCAAAGGGGCACAAACAAAGGGGAAGAAACTACTCTTGCAGAGAAGTTGCTACATTTGTATGAAATACAACACTGGAAATACCCTACAGAATCTTACAACCCCAAAAGAGCAAAAGATAATTCAAAATTTAATTGTCCAAGAAGAAAAGAACACAACATTGTGGAACGGGATGAATGTTAGAAAGGGGTGTAAAACTTTAAAATGAGCAAGCTCATTCCACGACAATATACAACTGCACAAATCCGGGAATTAATTTTTTGCAAGACACTAATCTCAGTGACATACCTTAAAGATAAATCTTTAGACCAACAGCCTATTAAGATGTCAATATAATAAGCAGTTCCCTGTATAAAGACACCAAAACATTCCAGCTAGCTTTAGCTATGTCATTCTTTAGAACAAGGAAGGATCTCAAAACAGATTCTGGCCTGGTTTTACTACACATTTTTAGTTATTGACTACCCCTCTGGCTCATAACAGCCTGTATTCTTCCAGGAGAGATCAGGTCCTGGCCACATGCTGCTCAACATTCAGCACACTGAAAATAGAACTGAAAAACTGGTAATGTAAGTTGCTGCGTTTAGTGATCTTCAGTGATATCTGACCCAGAATTCCTTGGATGCCTTTTGGTTCAATAGCTGGTGAGAAAAATATCATCCCATCCTGCCACTGATATCATCTCCATTAGCATCCCGACTCTGTGTCTGTTAGGAAGAGCCACTGGCAGAAACCCAGCACACTGCGGGTGGATGTATCATCTCCAACACTCACCTCCACACAAGTGGCAGTTGAATCTGTTAGCATACCATATTTAAAATGTAATTAAAATCATGACATATCATCGAGCCCAATTACAAGGCAGTTTTTAACTGTCAGGCCGCAAACCCAACAGGCAAACCTGGCAACTCGGTGTAGGGCACAACTCACTGTTAGATTCTGGTTTACAGAAGTGGACATCTGTTTGCTTTTTCCCAGGGTGCACATAACAAGCGTGATACTGGATTCCTGAGCAGCATATTGGAGAAGTTTGCACAGGTCTTAAGCTGTTCCAAAGCTATCATAAGCCCCTGCCCTTGCACTCTGTTTTTCTGCACCTTTTTATGTGTGTCAACATAAGAAAGGTTTGCACACAGAGAGTTAAGCACTGTGGTGACTGGGAGTTGTTGATGCATCACTACATGCCTTACTCTGAGAAAATCCTGATCTGCTTGCCAAGACTGCCCTTCTGGATAGCAGGAGAGCATTCACAAATAAAATAAAGAATTCATACAGCAAACTGCAGGTACAGAGATATTGGAACCTCTGGCAGGATGAAATTGGCAGCTTTCTTGCCACAGCAGAACTACTCTGAAAAATCAAACACACACAAAAAGCTACATCATTGAAAATGTCACGCTCAGTATGTTTGATCATGGACTGCGAATTAACACTAATGCTTCTGGATTCCTACATTAAAAAAAAAAAAAAAAGAAACTCTTCTTAACAAGAGCAGGTGCAATATTCCAGAAGGAAGGTGCCTGGAGCGTTTGTAAGAAACACAAGGAAACAAGACTTATATTCATGCTTAGAAGAGCCACATAATATTGAAGATTTAGCAAGTGCTACAGCTGAGTTTCTATTGTGTCTTGTACATAGAAAAGAAATACATAGTTGTGGTAGACTAATACAGGAAGAAATAGCAGCAATTTATCCTTCATGATATGAAAATTATATAACCTACCTAAAAGCGGAGTCATTGTAGTGTACTTCAACAAAAACAATACAAGAGAAAACAAACAAAAAAACCAAACACCCTGTCTCCCCAAAAAACCCAAAAGAAAGGAAAAACAAAAGCAAAAGCAAAACTAGAAATGTTATCGTGATTCACTTTGAATTCCCAGAGAATTCTAATCAGAGTGTCATATACACAGTCACACTTCAGTCAATTCCCACATGTCTCATGCTGGGCATTTTAGGGCACTGAGTAATTGGCATAAAAGTAAAAAAATTAAATTGAAGGAAAAACAAAACACACACACAAAACTCCTCCTCACCCACCCCCCAATCCCCCCGCCAAAGACGAATCCCAGAAGTGAAATAAAACTAATATGTTTAGACTCAAAGCCTCCAACGTATCAGAACTTTGTGAACTCACTTGGCAAGGTTCAAAGCACAGGTCAGTTGACAGGCCTCCCTGGGACATTGAGAATAAAGAGACCTATTAAATAAGACAAAAGACAGTTCCAAGACGCAGTTCCAGCACACATCATTTTGAGTGCACGCTGTTCCCTAAACCTAATTGCCTGAAAAAAGCAATAATGTGTTGAGATAGCCATTGCAGGGCCGTGTAGCAACCTCACCATCCTGAGCCACCTCCAAATCCTGCAGCAGCAGCAGAGGGGAGATCAGGACCAGCACAGTCAGCAATCAATCCTTCAGGTTGGTGTGATGTACTGTTGCAATAATGGGGAGCATAAAAATACTTTTTGCACACTAATGGCCTCCATCTGGGCACACATATGACCATATATTTAACAGCTGGATAAAAGCATGGTAAGTCAAGTTGTATAATTTATTAAAGGCAAGTAACACAAGTGGAGAGCTCTGAGGGGATACAAGCACACTACAGTTACCTTGAGGAGTTTGGGGACAGAAATTTATTTCTGTGATCTTTTTGGGGGGAATTAAGTTTTTCCTTTTATAACCTGATATGGTGGTTAAGACAGTTTGTTCATGGGACCTCAGCTCAGCTGCGTAAGACTTGTCCTGTTTAAGAGCTGGTTAAAAGGAAAATAACGTAAACTCATTCACTGGTGGATCCAAATTACATGGTAATGGTTCAACCTGTAGAAAGAGGCTTCCTGCTGCACTTGCAGAACTCACTACATTTGATCCCGCAGAATGTCATCTCTGTTGCCATGGGAACTGCTTATTTGGACAGGGCAATATGAGCAATAAATTAACAAAAGGGGACTATCTAAAGAAAATATGGCATAAACAAACACAGTGAGGCACAGTAAATGTGTTATTGCCATGCTGGCCTAACTTGTACCAGCACTGGAAACCACAGATTGTTGGTGTGGTGGTTTTACTTGGCCCAGTTTTTGCTGGTGGGTAGGGAGGGGCACAAAGATGGCTCCTGTGTGTCCTGTGCGAAGGTTCTGGAAGTTTTTCACCCTGTCCAGCAGAGCCACTCTCTG
>VZTX01013891.1:232198-338911 GCA_013400915.1 Pardalotus punctatus
AGGGAGGGGGGTGAGCTGGGAAATGGTGTCTTAAGAGGGAGAGGGGTGAGCAGAGAAACAGTGTTTGTAGCAGAAGAATTGTGGTGATGGACTGACTAAGGAAAAACCCCATACCCTGCCCCCAGAGTGCAGACTCCCGAGCCGAGACGAGGCTGTTTCCAATGCAGATTTTATAGCAATGCACCTGACCACACACCCACCGTGGCTCCTGTACTCACCCATGCCTGTACACAAAGGCTGGGGGCAGGCATGCCCGACTGTCCCAACACTGCCCAGGCAGGTGGAACATCCTTTTGCAGCCCGCTGTAATGCAGATGCCTTCTTTCCTTAAGTTTTACATTTGAATTCTGGATCCCTTACTTAACCATGATAGCTTTTTAGCAATTTCCAAACCAAACTTTTAAAGCCAAATATTAGGAATTTTTTGTATATATCAGGCTATAACTCACTTGCCAGTCTAGAAGTTAAAAGGGCTTGAAAACTACGTTGTTTATGTTTTCATTTTCATTTTAACATATGCTAGGTCAACACATCATGCAGATGAAGAAATTAAGCCTGATAGGAGGAATTCAGTATTTCCATACAAGTTTGTGAAATGTTCACAGTGAATATTCCATCTACTTTAGGTGTCTGAAATCACAGTATATACTGATGGGGTAAGGAAAGCGTAACAGCTGAAATAGCACTGGAATAGTTTAAACCCTTGAAAATATTCTGCATTATATATACATTATATATATATTTATATTTATGTATGTATGGTATCTACAAGACAAAGACCACACTCAGTACTAACTGATTTCCATTGAACTGAGTTGTAATTGGATAATTTAAAAGCTTAATTTAAAGAAATTCAATTAAAAATACATATTTCTCTTCTATGGACTATTAAAATAATGCAACTTTCTAATATAATGATTTTATAGTCATAATAGATAGCCTAATAAAAATTTTATATGTTTTTAATACAAATTATTTTGAAATTGTATGTGCTTTTTTGTTTCACTTATTTAATAACAAATGCTGGTGTAATTGAAGCATTTGGGGGGTCTCAGCAATCAAATGTAATAAAGAAAGTTAAGTATGTGTGAGATAGAAAGTCCCTTATGCATTCTTACTTTCTACATGCTTGAAGCAGTATTTAATTATTTGTTTGTTTACTTAATAGTTGATATAGGAGCAATAGATTTTAAAATACCCTTCTCTCCCTACTGCTTTCTCCATTCCAGTTACAATTAAGTACAACCATCAGGAATCTTTGTGACACATCCATAAGCAAACTCAGATATTTCACCAGTACTTTAAAGGTGATATGCACATTATGCAAATCTTGCCGTTCTCAAACTACACGTGGGGGATAACCTATGGGACTGAAAATAGAAAATTACATCTTTCATTGCTCAATTGCCAGTTCAACTCTCCGAGTTGCCAGTGGTTTTAAGCTGTTACCATCAGCTGAAAGCTGTGTTACTTGGTGGTGTTTGTCCTGTCTCCACTGGGCAAGTGGTCCTGTAGCAAAAACACCCACATTGGGCACTTAATATGCACAGGGTTTTTAGCCCTAGCACAAAGGATCAAGATCTTCACTCTTCTGCTCTCTCTCATTCCAAAGATAATTTTTCCCCATATCAGGGTTAGGCTATGATTCTAAATATGGCAAGTTATACTGTAGATCCCTATGGACTATCTGCTCCCTGAATAAATCATAGAACTGCAATGAATATCCAGGGTTTTCAATATGTTCTATATGAGAACAGAATTCATTCATTATATTCAAAGAAAGAGATTTAAATGGTGCTTCCATGTCAAAAGTTAAAAAATAAAAAGCAAAGTTTCATATATTAATTTCATTGCTAAAATTATAAGTCATTTATCAAGTCTTACTTAATTTCAGAGAGTTGCTCTTCCTTGCATTTAAGCATCAATAACTGAAGCCTTGAGCAGCTCTATTTCTTAGCTACTGGTTTTCTTCTTTCTCTACTTTTTTTTCTTTTTTTTTAACCCATTTTTCATTAAGAAGTTGCAAAGAAAAACTACCATGTGCCCTGAGTTTTGAAGCAATACATATTTGTTTCCCAATTATAAACAAGCAATTACATAACCTGTGATGTTAAAGACTTTTTCTTTACCTTAGGTTTACACACCAAAAACTGAATTAACATGCTGGTGTTTACACTCAACCTTTATTCAAACACAGTCACACCCACTGGCAAGAGATGATTTTAAGCAACCTCAGTTTTGTATTATGGGTAGGCACAGAAGGAGAAAACTGACTGTTAGGTGGGCAGGTCTCCCAGTGTGTTAATTTGAAAGATAAGAATACGAAATACAAGAATATAAAATGCAAGAGGTCTATTCTAACTCCTTCAAAAACCAAGCTTGAAAAATGTACATTGCATTCTTTTATCGGGTGAGGGCAAACCACTTCTTTTTTTTATACAGGTCTTTGATGCATAGCCTAATGCAGGCCTCAGCAAAAAGATAGCAAATCTTAGAATTTATTATTGTCAATAGTCTGCATGACCTTTACTTTAACTGCATCTTGGCTGTCAGTAATAATCCAAGGCTGCACTTTCAATGATAGAATGAGAGATTTTGCATATTGAGTCTCCAGGTCTCCTTGAGAGCGTTCAGAAATCACAGTCATTTATTCCTATTGGCAGGGCAAGGTCTGTTAGGAAAGCTCATTCGTCTTTACTTGAAGATGAAGAGTGGAGAAACTCCATTTTTGCTCTGAATCAAGTACTAAATACTGTAGTTTTCTCAAATAAATCAGCAAGGAGGCTTCTAGGTCCAGGGTCTGAAATCTTTTCTCATTCAGGGCACCTGTTCTCTAATGGCTCTCTTCACCTTTGCAACGTACAATTTTAGTAGTAGATAAAATAGCACTTTAACACAGACCTGGGGATTTTACATTCTAACCTTTCTTCATTTGTGGTTTGTTTTACCTGACAGGTTAGAGAGTTTGCAAGTTCAGAAGGAATCTAGCAAGGACCGGATTGCAAGGGCAATAATAATAAATAACGGGCTTGCACTCTCCCTAGAGATGTTTTTAAAACCAAAACTTACTTAAGCTATATAAGACATATGTGTAGCTGTGTAATAAAATAAAAGTGTCTCAGGCTAGGTGTCTCAGATTACCCCAGGTAGCTCTCTGCTGCTTGAACTGCCTGGACAAGGCAAAACCAGCCTGAAGTCACAGTGTCCTGGCATGACAGTAGGTACAGCAGGTATGGTCCTCCTGTGCAGGGAGTACAGTGCAAAAAGTATGTAAATACATTAAGGAGATCATCTGGAACACAAAGAAAGAAGGAAACAGTGTTTTCCTACAGTGTCTGTAATAAAGACTGCATCTGAATCTCAGCCCTCCAATCCCTTGCTGGGTTTTATATTTCTGGCGTCACATAGGAGACCGTTCCTGATCTCCACATGAGCTCTCTTCAGATCCACAAAGAGAAAAATTGAGGTAGGGGAAGGAAGTGATTCACCCTCAGAGACAACAGCAGCGGCCCAAGAAGAGTGCCTAGATTTAAGGTCCAGCAAAGGGAGATAGCTGTTCCCCTGCAGAGTGATTTACAGAAGCCCACGGGGTCCTGCAGACACTCAATAATCTGTAACATAAGATTAGTCTCAAATCTCACAATTTGGCATGAATTAATTCTTCCACTAGGGTAAATGAAAAATACCCCCAACTTTCCTCCTTTTATCTCCATTTTATGGCAGTACGTCACAAGAGAAATTCCAGAGGAAACAGCAGGCATGGGAAGCTCTAGCTGTCTGGGTCTATCACAGCCATATTTCTAGAGAGATTATGACAACCTTTTTTCTAAAAAAGTTTACTCAGTAAAACTGTAGTTTCAGGTCAACTAATACTATTCACAAATTCATTTAGCTCATTGCTCCAGTGAAAGGGTATCCATCTGTATAAAGTGGCACACTGTCAACAGCGGAGACAGATAGCAAGTCCTACAGGCATAGCAAATATTTTCCTTTGCTCTCTACTTAAAATACAGGACTTTATAAAGCATTTGTTTGGTTTACCATTCTGAGCCTGGATACAGAGTCTGCAAGACAAAATTGACTCTATTTCATACACAGAAAACATGCTGTGTGGTCCATAAGAAGGACAAAGGTGACATTATTACACCTCACATTCTATCCCCTATAAAACTGGGTTGCAATTAAGACAGATTAATTCCTTAAGACAACCATTTTTGTCCCTCTGCTTCATGTCCTAACATTATTTTAAATGCCTAGTTTGTATCACAGTGTTTGGAATTACTGCCACAGTACGTACAAACTGAAGTCTTGCGCAACTTTCCTGTTTTTTCTCTCTGACCTGCCACAAAACATTTGAGAGTAAAAAAAAAAAGCAAAAAACCACTGAACCAAAACAAAAATCCTACATTTAATTGATTCTTGCTTGGTCACACAACTGCTGACAGAAATCCCTGTGTGCTTCCACACCTTCCTCCACGTTCTTTGTTTGACTTTCAAGAAGATTCTTGCCAAATCTCTCTCACTGACAAAGCTCTTACATAATCCTCCGCAGACACGCTTAACTACAGCATCTGGCATATGGATTGTGGGCTGAGGAATCAAGCAGGTTCCACAATGTGCTTCCTACTGGCACCATCCCCTCTCCTCAAGCTAGTCTACCAAGTTCTAATTCATAACTTTTGTCTTCTGACTGCATAAAAAGTAATACATACTATACAAGAGTGTGGGAGACAGAGGAAAAGGGAGTTTAAGCTCCCTGATGACATCAGGCTTTGGCATAGAGGATTGATAGTTTCTAGTTCCCATAACTATGGGAAAAGCCTCAGAAACAGGACAAAAACAAAACAGAAAAACCCAACCCAAACCAAACCAACCAAAAAACCCCCCCCAAAAAAAAAAATCCCAAAAAACCCAAAAAACAAAACAACAACAAAAAACCCAAAAAAACCCCCCAAAAAAAACAACCAAAAAACACAAAAAAACCCCCAAAACCAAAACAAAAAAAACCCCCAAAAAAAACAACACAAGAAATCCCTGGGGTCTGACAGAGCCCATGACATCCTGAAACAATTCCTTGGAGAAATCAGAATAATTCCATGATGCTGAAAACTCCAAGAACATTGCCACGGCATAGCATCTGTGTAACAGGTTGAAACAGCTTCCTCCATTCAGCAAGTGATTGACTTGCCACTAATTCTTCAAAGAATCAGCCCTACTGAACCCGTGACTCTGTTGTGGTTCTCTAGCAGGATCTAGGCAGGAAAAATGAAAATAAACACCCCAACACTGTTGTACATCCCTGAAGTCTTTTAGTCCTCGCTATGATCTGCACCAGCCGTGCATTTACATACGCAGCACAGAGAATCACAGGATTTTGTAGAATCCTGTAAAAATCTTCAAATCTCTTTCCCTTTTACTATTGGAGATGACAGAAGTTTAACCAGTTTGGACTCTCAGTGTATGTGCAGGTAGTTCACAGGGTAAAAACTTTTATTCCAAGCCATATTTTGCCCCTTTTTCCACATGGCCTAAATGATGGAATATATTCATTCTATAACAGAACATTTTTCTGCTCTACTTGTAGAGTCATCTCATTAATAAAAATGTATGATTACACTCAAAAATATCATCAGAATGCCAAATTATTTTGCCAATGGCCTGATGATCCCTTTAGAGATTTACTGAATTTGCTGTTTTTTCCCTCAGTGGCAGTGGGTTAGTTTCCCCTCCTTGCAACAAAGTGGAAAATCTGGTGATACAGTGTGTATACTATCTACTGCAGACAATAATGAATATTTTTTTCAGGTTATTTCTGTACTCGACCAGAAGTTTCCAAAACAAACATATGCATGTTGATACTTTTATTCCAATTTCACCCCTTTTGTGTTTAAACATACCACATGTCCCCAGTGTTTCCTATTCACAGAAGCTACATTTGCTTTTAAAGGTTCATCAAGATCCTGAGCCCAAAAATCCTGTAGCAGAGAAGCACAAAAATGACTCAGTAATCCACTTTACAATTGCAGTAAGGAAAGAGATGTCCCAACTACAAACTCTGATCACCAGTTGCAAAACACATTTAAATCCCCTAGTGTTGCAAATCTTTTAGTATTTTCTTTACCAGGTTAAGATCTGCAGGTGATTGCCTTTCCTGCCTTCTGCAATTCTTGTTTTTCCTCTTTTTCTACTTTCTTCCTTGCTCTCTTCTTTGATAGTGAATAAAAGTGAATGTTCATTTGACCTCATTTATGTCTCAGTCTCACTCTGAGTACATTCAAATCCCATCCCCTCAGTGTTCATGGCTTAGGATGCTTTTATGGATTGGGACAACCTTAAGATTATTTTTGTTCAATTTTAAGCAATTTCTCTAGTAAGATACAGGGTTTCAGGAGAACGTTGACTTGGGTCCCCTTAGGGATTTTTACATATTTTTTGCAAAAGGCTGAAAGAAAAAGTCCATATTTCAAGGCAGAATTGGGATGATTTTTTTTTTGAGATCCTTTGCAGCTCAACAAAGCCTTTCCCACCACTTTCCAGTGGGTGCTAGGCTGAGGTGCAAAAGGAATTTGGAGAGAATACCACAGCATTTGTCAGGAAAATTAATCCACAAACACCAGAGGTGTATGTCCAAAAAGGAGACAGAGGAGTCCTGTAACTTTATTCATGAATAAAGGGAGGGGTCATGGGCATTTCCCATGGGGTCTCTCTCGGATTGATGGAGGACGCAGCCTCTTTTATCCTAATTCCCGACCGCAGTTTCCCTCTCTCTTTCCCCATTGGCTGAGGTACTCGAGAGGTACAAATTTTCCGGAATGCCTAATTAATATACATCCCCCCCTAATACAGACATCCCCGATACACATCCCCCTTTTCTTCTTCTTCTTGTGTCTCTGTTCTTGTAGTTTATTAACACAGTTTCGGGTAAATCTAACTAGGGAAATTCCTATGGAAATCCTACCTATTGTTTCTTCTATCTCTCAGTATCAAAGTTATCTTACCAGCAGACTCAGGTCTTATCTTTACCAGCCATTTGTTTGTAAAGACACTCCCTTATTCCTTTCACATTCAATTTAAAAATAAAAGGCCCACACACCTTAAAGCTGGGTTCAGGTTGGCTGGATGTCCTCCTGTCGCATGGCAAAATTCCTGGCAGCTTTCCCTGCCTCTGCAGGAAGCCTTTCCCTCAGGAAGCAACTCAAAAATCCGATGGTGGTGGAGCGGCCCCTGTGAGGGAAGGTGTTGCCTGGTGGCCTCATGGATAAGGAGTCATTCCAGGCGTATCCAGCCGTGGCCATGAATGCCCCCGGGCCTGGCACCATCGGGGGCCTTGATAGCCGTAAATGGGGGACTTGAGGCTGGAAAATCCCAGTGAAACCACTCAGACAAAGCACACATGGAGGTTCCCGGCAGCTCCATCCACTCAGGAGTGTCTGTGAGGTGTGGGGGATCAGTGGGATGGGCAGTGCTGGCACCTGCCCCTGCCAGGGAATAAGGTGTGAGGATCGGTCATTGAATCACAGAATGTTTTGGGCTGAAGGAACCTTTAATGTTATCCAGTCCAGCCCCCCCGAAATGAGCAAAGGATGTTTCCACTGGACAAGTGGCTCAGAGACCCCATCATGGTGGCAAAAGCTGTTTGGGGAAAAAATCCCGATCCTTTTTTGTCCATAACTGAGTTGTCCCCCTGATCAATGGCAGTGCAACAGGTCATGCTGCAGGTGGGGGAATCACCTGGGTCATGCAAGTCTGGCTCAAAAAATTCAGAAAGAAAATTAGAAAGGTGTTTGACCAACTCAGTTGCAAAGGAGATGGCTGAGCACTCCTGCAGCACAACTTAAACCCATCTTTTTTGGGGAGGAGGGGGAAGATTTAGGAGGAAAAAGAAAAAAAAACCCTTCTTTTTACAAAGTGGGTTGCCTTTGTTTTAGTGTGATTTCCAGCTACCAATGATTTTTTCTTATCTTAATTCCTTAAAAAATAAAAAGGAAGAGAGTCAGACGACTAAAATTTATAGACTGTACTAATCCTTAGAGTACAGATCCACTCTTTTGAAAGCCATAAATACAGAGTTAAAGAACCACAGGAAATTAGTTCTCTGAGTTATGTTAATTGCTTCCAACACTCCAGTATCTATCTACACAAGGAAGGAATACAATTTGAAGAAGACATCATAACGTATCGTGGTTAAAAAAAACATTATGCTGAATGTTTTTTTCTTATGAATTAAAATGGTTTTGAACCACTTAAGAGGGAAAAAAAAATCAAGAGCATATCTGAAAGATGGCTCAAAGTATGCACACAGTAGAAACAATTGATTGGAATGCTGTGTTATCTGTCACTTTAAATCCCCCTCTCCAGCAGCACAGCAGCAGCAGCAAGGGAGCAAAACCCAAGTAAAGTAGCTACAGAAAAAGGGAGAGAGAAAACAACACGCTGTGATTACAGTTCTGAACTCACGGATTAGAAAAGAGACATTCCAGTATTAATAGGGCATCCTCAAACAACCTAGAAGATAGCTAAGTAAATGGCATTAGGAGAAAAACATTTTGATAACCATATTTTAAAAGTATAAATCTCACAGTGTAACCAGAAATATAAGCAAGAACACTGTCAAAATTTAAAACACAGTAAGTCTCTTATGTTAAAGGCTCGAGTTTTTCAAATTAACAGTTTATTTGATGCAAAAGAGACAAATGGTCATTAATGCACTGTTCAACTCAGAATGCTGAAGTTTGAATACCGGCCTTTTGCCAGCCGCATCTCAAGTATTTTCTGATTTACAATGAACAGTTTGTTGCAAGGGTAGTTGATCCAAAGTTTTCACTTGCTTAAAACAGGATAAGCATCAGTTAGCTCAATCAATGTGAACTCTGGCCTTTCTTGGCTCCAATTCAAATTTCCCATGTCTGCAACACACTTGAATTCAGTTCAGTACTGGGGGCTGAATCAGGGCAATGGCTGAATCACAGAATCCTTGAGGTTTGGTGTGGAGATCACCACACTCCCTATGGAAAAGCCCTGAATAGGATACAAAGGAACACTGAGTAACCTGATAGATATATGTATTGATTTACAAATAACTCTTTGTAAGAGGTAATCAAAATGCAGATTTTATAAAGAAAGAAGGTGATGAATTTCCTAAATGTCCTATTAAAAAGAAATGTAAGGGGCTATGCAAATCACCTTGTATCTGAAAATACATGAAGAAGTTGATTTATATCACTGAAATAATAATTAATTATTAATTTCATCTACCCCAAAAAGCCAAGCTATCTTTCTTCTTTTCCATATCAAAAAGACAAATAGCTTGGAGATTTGGATCGCACACAGATTCTGTCTTGCAATATATTCAAGGTTAATTTGAAAGCTAGCTACTGAGAATTTTCTTACACAAATCTATACAGAAAGCTTTCAAAACATGTTGTTTTTAAGGCTTCCTTAACTTGTCGTGACTACAGGGCCTGCACAGGTCAGCCAACAGGAATATAGCCAGGTGGCTATGGCAGGGTCAGAAATTTATCTCAATTACATTGCATAAAATAAATGATAGTTAGGAATGGAAAAATGGGCAGTCCTGCAGAGAGCAGAGCTGAAACCTAAATCTCTGCGCTAGTTTCAAGTTTGTATAGCTGTGATGAATAGAAGACAGTCTGGCATGTCAGGGTTTTCTGTATGACTGATAATGTTAAGAGATACTTGCTCATGGCTGACTACGCAGGAACATTCGCTTTAAAAGAAAAATAAAGTCTTTCATTTGCATATTCCTCTAATCTTAAAGTTGAAATAACTTAAATGGAATTTTGATGGTACTTCACATTTATTATTTGCTATGCAAAAAGCATTTATGAAGTAAGAAATTACACCAAGGCCTAAAAAGTAGGCTTTTTCTTCCCTAGCAGAAGACTAAAACTTACATATTTCTCTTTTTTTTTAGTGCTCTGTCCCTTCTTGCCCTGATTTACATTGTAGCCAGAATGACATGTCACCATGCTCCTGATCAATGGCAGTCCTCATTCCTGATACTGGCCCAGTTTTTGGTTGTCCTTATCTGACAGAATAATCACTGTTGTCACAGCTGAGCTTAAGGGCTCCTGTAACATAGAGATTGCTTACTTGAATAATACTTGAAAGAAAAATGTCCTAAATCAAAACAAGTGTCTGTAGACATTGTAGGCTGAAATACATTCAGTCTGGTGTACAAGATTTTTGCTTTGCTGTCTGCATTCTCAGTGAGGTGTTCTTAATTGTTCTTAGGTTTGTTTTTTTGTTTGTTTCGTTGTTGTTTATTTTCTCTGATGGTTTTCTTTACAACAGCTTTGTGAAATCAGTCTTTTATTGCTAACACTTTTTTGTTTAACTTTGGTTAAATATTTCATATTTTAAATATAGCATGTTAATAATTATTTTTCAGTTCTGAATTGGAACAAGTGTAGCTGAATGCATTATTCAAGAACAACATCTGATCTTATTTAATATCATGTAACGCTTTGCTTGTTCTTGCTCTTTTTTTCATGTAGATGCAATATAGTATGCTTGCCAAATGTGTACAAGTACATTCCTCCCAAACAAGCTGTTCAGAAATGTTATTAGCCTAAATATCTTGTCCTGAATTTTTTAAAGCATGTTTCTTCTAAGTCAATCATATTTTTTTTTTGTGTGTCAATTATATTAAGCTATTTCAGAAATAGCTCTACAATAGAATGTACCAAAATATGATCAGGAAAAAGTTAACCTGCTAAGTTAGTGACCTTTTTTTCCCCCTGATTTCTAAGCTGCTCACTGAGCTTGCTTGAATCTCTCTTTAAATATCTCTAGGGTCTGAGAACCAAATGTTTTCAGGTAGTTGGATGCCTAGGGATTTATGGTTGTGTGGCTTTCCAAGAGTATTTAGGTGTATGCAGCAACTCCAATGATAATCACCAAGAATCACACAATTATGTCCTCCTGAAAATTCCACAAGGTGCCTTTTTACTTCCTTGAAAACCAAATTTCTTATTTTGTCTTGTACAAGTTGTGATCCTCGTAATAAAAGCATTGTAGACTTTGACCAACACAGATCTGAGCAGCCCCAAAAGGGGTTATGACAAGTGGGTTTGTTTCAAAATAAGCTGTCCCTCCTTCTGGGAATAGCTGACATTTCTATTACTGAAAAAGTAAGCTTTGTGCATACAGAAAACACAAAACTGCCTGCTTCTTACTCTCCATGGCCACCTTCCTAGTGCTGGCTCACCCCCTTTTCTCTCTCCTTCCTGGTTCACCCAGAGTCTTTTTCTCATTCAGCAGACAATTACTGCTTCACCCTTGAGTCACTGCTGAAGCTGCTCATTCTCACTAGAAATAGTTTTTGATGCACTCCTTGCCCTAGGAAGCATATGCATAATTTCATGTTAGATGCCAAGCTCCTTTGAGCATACAGACTCTTATTTTGTGTCCAAAAAATGCCTTTTGTTTCTCCTCAGAATACCTCACGGCCCTGTGTTATGGGTTCACGAGGATGCCCGTGCACAAAAGACTCATCACACACTCAGAATGGCAAAGCAAGTTTATTTCATTATTTGCGTTGGCAATGAATACATACCGACCCCTGGATTCTGAGGAAGCCCTGAGCAAGAGGAGATGGAGCATGAATCCCACCAGGTGACCGATCCATAGTTACATTCCTGAAGGTTAAAATCCTACTAACTAAAAATAAGGTTTTCTACAGTATCTTGTCAACCTGAACAACAGCAGCCCAGATATGGCAGGGCGTCAGATACATCTTTGGGCCCTGACACACCCTGTGAATACGGCTGGCAATGTAGAAATTCAATATTAAGGATGGTGATGGCATACTGGCAGAATTTTTCTTTTCTATGATCAGAGGATGACTTTTTGTGAAGGGAAACTGCTATGTCAAAAGCTTCTGTAAGTACACAGAATATTCTTTCTTTCCTGGCCTTTTGTATCAGGCTGAGCCTCCTTGGCAAATTTAAAGCCTACTGTAAATGCAGATCTTTTGTTTTCTCTTTGTGAGGATGGGATCTGTATGTTTGTCTGTGAGGCTAAATGGAGGCCTGTACAAATCATTCAAGTAAAAAAAGATGGGTCTGAATGCCACAAGCCTGGAACATCTGTGGCCATATCTGAAGTTAATTTTTTTGATTAGGTAAAATAGCAAGTGGGATGTGCAGCCAGTAACCTTCCTCACCATATCATAATGCTTTATAGGCAATTTTACATCCTGTGTACTCTTCTTTCCTCTCCATTGATAGCAATTTGGATTGGCTGTGGGATGAGATGTATGAATAAACACACACACACAGTACACAGTGTGTAAATCTGCTTATAAAACCATTTTTATCCAGCTCGTGTCAGTAACCTGTTGGTGGAAAGTGCAACTCACAACACCAATGGCACTTAAATAATGCAGTCACAGCTGCATTTCTGTAGGAATGCTCTCCCAGATAAATGATCAGGTAAGCAATATAAGGAGGGAGGTGTTCTGGTAAAACAGATTATGTTTTTAAATAATTCTGAAGTTGTTACTTGCTTCACTTAACAAGCAATCTCCTGTGAAATGTTAAGACCTTAAAGTCAGGCTAATTAGGTGTGTAGATCACACAACATACAAAAACCAGCTCGATGTGTTTACTTCTGAGTCTCAGATTTATGCTGTGTGTAATAGTCACTGGATTCTGAAATGTTGACTTGATGATTATTTCCCACCATTATCCCACTATTTGTTTTTTCCAGTATTTCTTTCTGTAAACTAATTTGGTACAGTGTTTGGAGAAGAGAGACACAAAAGAAGTGCAAGCACAGTAAAGCTAAGTTGTTTAAATTTAGAACTGGCTGGGAAATTTTCAATTTGCTTTTATTAGAAAAATGGTGGTTTGTGGAAAACAAAAATTAATCATTCAATTCAAGCAATCACCTACTAAGGAAAGAATTGGAAAGGGTTTATAAGCTATTAAAATACCAAACATTTAAAAGTGAAAAATCTACATGCAGGTCAAATCATCCTCTAGTATTTTTAATTAAAACACAGGCAACCTATAATTAAAAAATACAGGTCAAGATTTTAAAAAATATTTCAAAAATCACACAAACCTAGATTGATCTGATTAAAACCATGAAGTTTTAAAGTAAACAGAAAAACCAAACAGATATCAACTTCTTTTACTGGTACTAAGTATGAAGAAATACAAATATAAAAAAAGTGTAATGTGTTAGAAAAATGAGTGTCTTGCATACATCATGTCCAAAAGATTTTAATGTTGTTTATAAATTGGAGCAAATAGGGAGTGGTTGAAGGTCTGACTCAAGCTTTGCATCAACATTTATATTAGACTGTCTTCCCATTTTCTGCACAGGGAATTTTTTACTCAGGTGTCTGCAGTTCTGTATTCCGAGCACCCAGTTTTGTCTAATTTTGCTTCTCCTTTTTCATTAATAAACTTCCCTGGTTTAGAATAACAGCTTCAGAATCTGGCTTTTCAGTCCCTTTGTGCTGTAACCCAGAAACAAGTATTCCAGAGAGTGTGCATCTGAGCTGGTGCATCTGCACTACAGCTGGGCTCTACATTTCCATGCCTCCTTCTAACACGTGGGGTGAGCTGGGACCGCAGAACAGAAATCCAACATGGCCATTTTCCAGTGGCGTGGTGCCCAGGACCTGACAACACTAAGCTGCTTGGCAGAGCCTTCCAATTTCATTGGAGTCAGGCCTGGCCTTGAAATCAGGGAGCTGATCACATATCTCTACCATCTCACTGGCTCTAAGCTCACTCATGGCAAAAGAGAATGTGACACCCCCCTTTTCCATGAGTCTGATCAATCATGATTAGCTCTGCTAATTAAACTTGGGCTTCAGAGCTGGAGCAGTGGTGTAAATGATCAGAACCAGACCCATCAGCCATTTTGGTCCTAATTTTCTTTCGCGCAAATGTAATTTCACATTGCTTATTTAACATGCTGCTCTCTATGCTGTCAAAACATGAAAAGTGTCCTAGCATATGAGAGATGTAAAGCTGACTTGAATTAAAAAGTAAACAAATTAAAAAAAAACAAACTCCCAAGTCTAAGAAATAAATCTTGTAAATCTTTATTCTTTGGGACTGCTTGCTTGCATAGTGTTTAGAGTAATTCATGTAGACAATAATTCACAGGCTCAAACCCTACTTCCACCTCTCTTTCTGATCAGGGGAGGGAGCAAACCATTTCTGTGATGAACACATGAATATTTTGCATAAAATATGCACCAAGCATGTGAAAAATTCCTTGATATTATTGATGCCTTCCATTTTATTTAAGTACATTGTACTCTCACAGTAAATACACATATATATCCTAATGTACTTAGGATATGGTACTCAGTCAAAGAAATACCCACGTGATGCATTTCCCCAAACATATTATGCAAACAGCATTCCTCAGAGTTAAACAGGAAGAGTCACTGATTTTGCTTGCTAAGATCACAAATAAAGAACCATAAGGCAAAATTAGCAGTCAGCAGATGCTATTAAGGGCATCCGTTGACTACAATTAGACTACAGAAGGCAATCGGATGGTTACTATTCCAGGCACCTGAAGCATGTGCATGATTAAGGGTCTCCTGTTAAAGAGTTTACCTTATGTACCTCTGCATAGGAAACAAACGCTATGAATTAGAGATATATTGAAGATCATTAATAAATCAGTCAATAACACATAATATTAATCTGCGATCTGTTTTATTAGCTGCTGACTTATTCTTTCTATGCTGAGAGAAATGCTGGGGATTTTCTTACCACTCTTTCAATACAAAATGTTTCTACTGAATTGCCTGAATTTTCTCTGGGAAGTCATGGTTCTTGTTCTGGTAAAAGGATAGTCTGGTAAAAATGAAGCTTTGTACTAGTGAATTCATATGAACCAAGAAGTAAAAGAAGTAAGAGAACATTGGTGTATAATATTGGCAATATGGTCTTTGAAGGTGAAATTAAGTGATAGCCAATAAACGTGATAGTGGTTTCATTTCTGGTTTTTACATAAAACCGTAGCAATAAGAAAGTCTGTATTCTTTAGAAGGAACTGCATTCTTTGACAAAACATAATTATGGAAATAGCCAAGGATATTAGGACTGTTCAGGATAACTGAAGGACACCATGAGACAACACATGCTTTTCTTTCACAATTTTTAAAAATAGGTCAGCTAACTGCATCAGTCCCATGGTTTTAGACTTGTTTGCTTGGTTTATCCTCTCTGCCAAGGTAATATTTGTAGAAATCCTGTAAATTTTCAAATGGAAAATTTACTTTATCACTTCTGTTCTATCTTTGATGTATGTTGGTGGTGTTGCAATTTTTATGTCATATTTTTACGGATTATGATGCACAAAGAACTTCCATGCATATTGGATATAAACTATATAAAAATAAAGATAAAAGATTTAGTATACATGCTCAGAATTGTTGGGGACAGGGTGGAAAAGTATTAAAAAGAAAAGGAGGAATGGAGAGAATGAAAATTTCAGTTCTTTTGGTCATTCTGCTCACTCCAAAATGTGTTTTCCTGTGAATTTCACAAAGCTGTTTTTTTATTGATGTAGATTACTTTTTTCATGAATCATTCAACACCTGCCTTTTGAAGAAGAGGATACGCATATTTTAATGCATACAACGAATTGCATATTATATTAGAATAGCAAATTCTTTTGGTTTTTCTCTCTATCAATGTTAAAAAGGGGAAATCCATATGACTAATTCTATTAACAGGAAAATGGGAAACAAACAAAAGAGTGACAAAATAAAGTGCAGTCAAGAATTTGTTTCATTAAGATCTCAGTAACTTCTGCAGATTTTAATGTTATTCTCTATTAATGAAAATGTTCCAATGAGAGAAAATGGGACTAATCCTGCAAATAAGAACTCAAGTCCTGAGTTTGAATATTTCCTTACATTAGTTCTTTTTCTTTTTCCTTTTCTTATTTCCTCATTTTATCACCATGGCAAGAATTTTGATCCTGGAAGCGAAGCACAAGAATAAGCAGTAAATTTGCTGTTATTTTTGATTTTGTAATAGATTCCCTATGTGGATAAGTCATATATGATCTGATTCCGCAACTCTGACTTACACAGTGTTCACATCATTAATTCCATCAATATTAGCAGGGCACATAAGAATTACTTACATAAGGGTACAAAACCATGCTGTAATTCTTCTGTATCCCTGTTTCCTGGCTTCTCTTTGTGGCAGGAGTATGGCTACATCAAATGTGTCCAATTTTTAATAGACTGGGTGTCTGATAGAAGTGCATTTTTGTCAGTATTTTGTTTCATAAAATGGAACAATGGGCTGTGACATTCAGGGGTTTAGAATTTTTGTCTAAGAACAGTGCAGATAATAACACAAAAAAATGATAGTGCTGATTTCCAACTTTCTGGAATTAAATAGCTTTGATTGTCTCAATCTCTTAGTTCTTGTTCAAATTCCCTCAGAAATACTATCTTATTTTGCTGCAGGAAACAAAATTGTACTATATTAAGAAAGCAAATTCTCCTCTCTTCCCTTTAAAACAACACTTCCCACAACTCTTGTTTGTGAATGTAAAATGCAGCTTTCCAAAATTAAAAAAAAAAAATCATTATGGCTCATTTTTTAAATTATATTACTTTTCTAACATGAAAAATAGACCTGCCTGCAAATATGTTCAGAAATAAAAACCCTGCATGTACAGCATGAAAAAACGATAAAAAGATAAAAGATATCTCAAGAGTAAAGTAGCTGAAAGCCATCATGGGATCTCTTCAGGTTTTTTGTTTTCTTATATTTTGAAAGTGTGACATTTTGAAAGGAATGGCAGTGAATGAACTATCAGATAAAGGGATGACTTCACCACGAAATGAGTATAGTCATTGTACTCAGAAAAAGAATGTATTTTTTCTCTTTCTTTAAGTGTGGCTGATCTTTGTTATTTAAAGAACCCTGTTAAATTTTGGAAGTTAAGTGCAGCGCTTACCCATTTTTCTGCCTCTGATTGGGAACTGGCCATCCACATTTTGAAGGGTTAGGAAAGATTTTAAATACAGTAAAATGGAAAACTGCCTATTTCTTTTAAAATGCTTCTATTCTTTTTTGTTATACATTATACATCAGAGTGATATTTGAAGGCAGATTTATTACACACCCTGGCAGAATGCTTTGTACATTTATAATACAAAGCTTTTATCTAAAGTTCAGAGCATTATTTTAGAAAGAAGGTGTATCATATCTGTGAGACAAGTTCTATTCCTATTGAAAGGTGTCCATAAGAATTGAAAATGTGTGGTAAAACTGACAGTCAAGGAAGAGCTGAAAATGCAATCTGTATCCTTTGCCTAATGCAGTGTTGCTTTCTGAGCCTTGGTCTCCTGATCTAATTGAAGATGTTCCTGCTCATTGCAGGGGGGTTGGACTAGGTGACCTTTAAAGGTCCCTTCCAACCCAAACTGTTCTGTAAGAATCAAGTCTAACTGCTTGGTCTGAGAGTTATACATAATTTAATACAGTAAAACTAATTTATATTGTAGGTAAATATTGAATCTGTTAGAATTTGGGAATCATAGAATATCCTGACTTGGAAGGAACCCACAAGGATCATTGAAGTCCAACTCCTGGCCCTGCACAGAACAGCTACAAGAATAACAGTAAAATGGTCTTAAAAATATTTAAATTCATTCTGCTTGAAATGATTTCCCAACAATGCCCATAGCACATGAAAAATTGCTGTTGTAAGGAAAGAGGTCTATTCATGAGAGGAGGCTGAGTTGTGTTTTAATTCTGTATTGACAACTAATGACTGGAATTTCCAGAAATAAAAGCATTTGTACAATCAATCTCCATCATTTAAAATAGCAGGAAGCTTGACACCATGTGGCTTTGAAAATGGAATCTAATCTGCCTGCCCTCATACCTGTATTTTCAAATATCACTTGTCACTCTGTGTTTTTACTTTCTGATGTTCCTTGAACAATTTTGAAGCAGTTTGAAATATAAGCTTTGCATCAGAGCCTTTCAGTCTGTGCCCACAGTCTTTGCTAAAGACAGCAGTCAGGCCACTAGCTTAGGGCTTGGAGTGCAGGAGGCTTTTAGGGTTTTTTTTTCTGGTACTTCTTCAGTGTTGGGAATTCAGCCCTGAACTGAGAAGCCTGAAATGAGTTCTCAGAGTTTACCAGCAGTTCCAGTCTGCAAAGGAATAAACATGATGCTGATGGAGTCATACCCTGCTAAGTAAAAAGCATGCAACTACAGGATCAAAAATGTTTTGAATAAAATTAGTAATCTTTAATAAATTAACTTGTTACCTCACAAAGAAATTATTGAATGTTACTAAGTCTAAAATTTGCTACCAATAATATTTCTTGAGGCAAAGTAAAAACTACAGTCAAAAGGTGTTTTTTGCTTTAAACACATTTAAATAGAAGTCACGTTTTTGTTTGTGTACTTCATGACCACTCAACACTTTAGAAAGTCACCCCTGTCCACAAAGAGAGCTAACAGGTTGGTGTTAAAGCCAAATACAGTGATCCTAATCTGTGTTAAGGCTTTTATTACTGGAACTAAGAAATCATCAGTATTTCATATCGTGATTATTTCAATGGAACTATTACTGAAGTCACAAGTGGCTTGGTGTGTAAGTACTCTAATTTGGATTCCCTGTCTGACCATCTTCTGTGCCACAAACTGTGACAAGATTCCACGAATCTGAAGTGGTTTAGGACACAAATATGTTCTTTTTTTCCTGTCTCTCTCAGGCCAGCTGCCTTCTGTCAGGCCATACTGATTTGACAGGCAGGGGAATGCCCACCTTGGAAATACTTCTAAGAGACCCTCACAGCTTCTGTTTTAGATTAGGTTTTGAATTTCATACTGGCTGTGGAATGGTATCAGCATTTGGAGAGTTTATCATACATGCCATATGGCATGGAAACTTAGTAAAATTTGAGAAGCTGAGGAGTGTTTTCTGAAATATTACGAGTCCACAATGTGCATTTTAGCATTAAATGAGCTGGTAATAAACCTGAATACTGACATGTTTAAAAGGAAAGCAGGTTTATGAGATCACCCGTTTGTTCTGCAGGCACAGACATAGCGAGCTCAAACAAGTGGAACTCCAAGCCAGACAGCTTCATAGCAGGAATACTGCCGAGTGCTTTAGCAGTGAGTATAATTACCCAGTAGGAAAAAAACCTAGGGCTGTGATAATTCCTCATGGTTCAGATTTTACTACAAGAATCAGTGTCTTCCTGAAGGAAATGTAACCCAAACAACACTTACCTTGATGGACCTGTTGCCTCTGTAATGTAAAAGGGATGGCTAGGATGGCCACAGCTGGTTCCGAGCAAAGGGCAGAGCTAATCTTCCTACCACCTCCACTGATAATGGTGTTTTACTTTCCTTTTGATTTAGCCATAATGGATTTCATTATTTTAGTGGAAGAAATACTTTCATTTTTCTTTATGAAGATAGACATAAGCTCCTCTTAGTGCTCCTAAAACATATGTGTTTTAATATTAAAGCCATTGCTAATTACATACTTATTAGCACAATTCCCATGTTTAGTGTAGTACTTGGGACATAAACTACTGCCCATGTTGTAGGGAAATACTGGGTTTTTTCTTTGCTTATTTGGACAACAAAACCAGAGTGGAAGGGCATAACACATGCAGTGATGTCAGAGCCATTACCCCCCCACAGAGTGCTCTTGAAGAGACTGGAAAGAATTTCTGTTTTTTGTCACACCCACCCAGGTAATATATTTCACATCAGGCAAACGAATGTTCATCCTTCATTAGTGCATTTATGTCCTTCATAAAGTTTCATACTCGATTCGAAAGTTTCAAAACTCTGTGTGATACAGATGGTTCAAACCCCATTGATAATTCAATGTCTGGTTAGCTCTAAAGTAGACCAAAGACCTGGTAATTAATGTCCTGAGAGATCTGAAAAGGCTTATGCACACATTTCTAGCTACACTCGTATTTGCTGTCAGTGTTCACTTTCATGAAACTGGACTGTGATTTGGAGCATATGTTTCTTGTTCCCTGATCATTAATCAGGCCCACCAAAGGCCACATGCTGGCATGGAGTGAGGGCTAGAAGGTAAAGCAGTGATTAAGGATTACAGCTGAGATGTAGTTTGACCCTTCAATGGGTCTTCATATCTGTTGCTTGGATAGATTTAGAAATAAAGGTGGATTTATAAAGCAAAATAATCAAATCCTTCATAAATGGAATGCAAGTTTCCATCTAATGGGCTGATTTTTGAAGTATTTATATAAACAGTACAGCTGCTTACATTTTAAGTCTAGAACAAGTCAAAACAGCCCAGATCTAATCGTCGAAGCCACACAGACTGATTTTAGCAGTTCCTGATATGCATGTTGTGTGTATGGATCCATAGAGGAGTTCATCACTGTCAGCAAAGAAAAACATTTCTATCTTTTACCCCCTTCCCTTCATCCCCACACCAGACATTGCCTTTAGTCTCACAGTTTTTGCGATATAAACCACGGAAACTCAGCACAAGTATTTCCATAACTCGCAATTTGCAACAAAAGTAATGGCAAAGATACCACAAAGCATGGCAAGGATCAAAGAGCATCTGTTATGAACAGGATCACAACTAATGGCAGTAAGGGAGAAATGGGGGAATAAAGAACAGCTCCGTTTACACCCACAGTCTGAATCTTCTAATCCAACAGAAGGCACGTTTTGCAGACAAACACAGAATGCCTTGCAGGATGCTCTGCAGAATCCAGTCATACTGACAAAAATGTTTATAGAACAGTGATCTGGTGGAGAAATGTTTACAGTACTTTGCTGAACAGAAAGAAGAAAGTCTTTCCACAAAGGCTGCAGACTTTCACACCTTGACATGCACATACAAATCAGTAAGATTTGTAACAAGCAAATTCTATAATGTAAAAATTTCAAAGTCCCAGTGCTGTGCAGCTTGCTCACTGTGAGATTTGTAGGGTCCAGGATCAGATTCACAGAGAGCAGTTTAGGTCCACATTGCCTGAACTTCCCATTCAGGTCCATCTATCTTTAATGAAAATTAATAATTTAATCTCCAGGTTACTAACACATTATCGCCTTCAAAAGGTACCAGTCACTAGCCCAGGGGTCAGATCACAGTCTTTCATTTCATAATATATTAAGGTAGTAACAATAGTTCAGCATTCAATATGATACAAAGTTTTTTGTCTGCAGTTTTTGTTATTTTTCCTATCCTAAAAGCTGATGACAATCATTCATGCTCAGATTATAAACTTTATCTTCATCTATGGCTTTTCTTATCATAATATGTGAAAATGGCAAATACAATCTATAAGTAATAAGTACGGTACAAAATTTCAAAAGGTCCTTATCATTTTGTGTCATTATTCCTGTCATTGTTTATTTCTTTTTGTTGTAGGAATATTTTTTATTTAGTGTGGGTTGTTTTTTTATTCACCTTTTTTTATTCCCTTTGATGACTGAAAGTATTCTGCTGCCTAAAATACAAAAATAGTTTGTGGTCTTTTCAAAATGTTGATTTATACTCAGACTTACTGTTTTTTTTCCCTGTTTATCTCCCTCTTTGTTTTTCAGTCATTGAAAATCTTGAGATTTAAGGTGCATGTATGTACTTGTGAAATTTATATAACTGAGCAGCATGTACTCTGATCTTTTCTCTGAAATGTGGTAAAGTTTGGGCTATTGACATTTCAGATCATGTCTCTGTTCTTGTCCTTAGAGGATAACACTCCCCTTATCTTCCCAAAATACAAAGTTACTTCTGTACTTCCAGGTATATTTGTTTCATTTTGCTTTACTCTTGCTTGAAAATAAATCCCCTTAAAATTCTTTGTGAGATAAAACTCTGAGGAAGCCCAGCTGGTTGGCAGCTGTGAGCCAGGGAAGCCTTTGATTCTCAGAATTAAGGACAATCTGATTTCCTTTGTTACACACACAAGAAGCTTGCAGTTCACAAAGAAAATCTAGAAAGAGAGAAATGAAGGGAGCAAATAATCAAGCTTTCAAGTGTAGGAAGTGTGTGGTGAAGCAAACATTTGGCTATTTCTTGGCTCACTAGGCTACATGGAAGGGAGGTAAATAAAATTAGGATGAAACTTGTACCTCAGTCCTCTAAGTAGGCAGCCACAGTTCTGGACTGCAGTGGAAAGCAAGTGAGTCTCAGATAGAAGCCTGTATAATATAATTCCACACCAGTCAATGCCTATTAGGTTTGACTTAATATCCATTGAGACATTTTATTTTTAAGTATTTCATTGATAGCCACAATTCTCTGATAATAATTTGTAAATTAAAATGAAATCTTAAGATATGCCAGCAAAAGGGTTACATTATTAAAATATTACAACAATCTAGAACTTGAATATCTCAGCTAAATTTTACTTTCCAAAAATGAAGTATTTCTAAAACACAGTGAATTTTGGTGGAGTTTGAGATCCTACATGGAGCCAGGTGGAGGAATACAGGAGTAAATTATCTGCAGATGGCAACAGGGAGTGGACTTGAGCACATATGAAATTTGGCCAAATTTACAGCATCTCTGGAATACTTATCTTTGTAATAATGAATGCAAAAATGTGTCAAATATGCAAAATGGATAAGCACGTAATTATACTAAAAGCTCTGGCAAACACAGTTGTGGAGATTTTAAAGATTCACTTGCTAGAAACAGGACCACATGAAGCCTTGATATTCCACTTTAGAGTACCCTTTCAAGCATCTCTTCAAACCACTAAGAAACACAAGAAGAAAAGCAAGAACAGCTCCACCAGATCAAAGTCATGATAGCTACTGATTCACTCGAAACTAGGCAACAGGACCAAAAAATACTTGGCATCACTGCTCAGTGCTTATACAGTAGAAAGTAACATGAAAGTATGGAGAAAAATACCTGGATTCTGAAGAGTGGACAGGATCCTGAAGGCAGAGAGAAAAAATCTCCCATGACCGTAAATTAATATTTTCGTAGAATAAAAAACATGTTTCAAAGCATAGATTGTGTAGATGACACAGTAGAGCTTGAAAAATGCTTTGTGATTACGGAACACAGCTTTTTATTATCAGCCATCAAAGAAAAAACAAAGTCTGCACAGAATATCCATCAGCACACCTGCTGCATCGTGGCTCAGCTCTGTAAGAGTGGCTGCCATTAGGAGAAAAAAGGCTCAGGACAGATCTAAGCCCACTTGATTACTTGAGGAAGGCAGTGTGCAGTACATGTGACAGGAGATATCCTGTGTTTCTCACCCAGCACAAAAGCACTCACTCTGGGGGCTGGGTTTTAACATGCAAAGCTAGAGAAACCATGCAACGACTTCACAAGCTGCCTTGGATTTGAGATTTTGTGGGTACCGGTCCAGCTCCATCATGCACCTAGGGAAGGAGGTGTGTGTTTGCGTAATTCCATACATAGTGATATTTATATTTTCCTATGAATGATACTTAGACTGTTGTACAAAGTGGTTTTTATAGGAAGCACATCCAAGATCATATAATCCAGGTGAAAATTCTGTAACAGATGTCAGGAAAAAGAATACAATAGATGGAGTTGAGGGAAACGGAAGCATTTTTGCTAACATGAAGACATTTTTTTGCTTCAAAAGATTTTGGCTTCACATTCAAAATACATGAGAGACCTGTGAACACATATATGAGTCAATGTACATCAAGAAACAACACAGACTTTATGTTTAGAAATAAGAAGAAACACAGAACCTCAACTTGGAAAACTCTGTAAGACTCTCTTTTCCCTCACTTCTAATCACTGTAGCAAATTATTTCATAAGTCTGTGAAGAATTATGCAGAGGCCATTAATTGGAGAACTGACATCTAAAAATTGAAGACACATACTTTTAATTTACTGTGCAGACACACAGGCCACAGCTTTATATACACAGTATAATTTCAAGTAGTAGATGCTAACTTAAGGTACATTCTCCTGCCTGCCCTAAAACAAAAGTGATTTATAAATTTAAGGATAAAAGTGCAGCAGAATTAACAAATAATTCTCAGGCATGAAGACTAGTAAAGAAATTCAGAGCTGATACATTGCTGTTTTCTCTTTTACCTGTTCATTTAAAGTGGCAAAAGATGGCTAAGACACAAACCCCTCCTTTTCCTGTTTTTCCTCCCTTTGTTTGACCCTTACCTTTGTCTGAGTATCAACACATTTCTCCATTTCTTCTATAGCTTACAGAGTATGCGTCCCCATGCTTCCCTGCAGGAAATACTCTAAAGACATTGTTGTCAATATGCAAAAAGATAATGGTTATTCACCATGATCAGATGAGTAATAACAATGACTACTAAATCAAATTGCATAAACAAGGTTTGGCTCAAGCTTTCATTGCTGGTGGCTTTATTAGTATTGTAAGGAGATCTTTATCATATCAGACAAAACCTTAAGATCTCTAAAATGGGAGAGCTACTAATTTTCTATAAACTGTGTAAGAGCAAGAATGGAGAGAGTATAAATAACCATCTTTCCTGTATTAGAAGAGTGGGATCTTGAAAACACTCAAGAGAGTTTGCAGTATTTCATTCAGGCAGTATTGGACTGTTCACAAGATTTAACTATAGACCTTAAAAGAAAACCATTTTCCATTTATATAAAAAACCAGAGATGCTGGTGTTTTAATCAAGTTTTTTTTAATGTCAGTGGTCTTAATATGAAATATGCTTTATCCTCAGCTACCTTCCTGGTTTAGAACCTGTCATTCCTCATTCTACTTACCAGGAGTGCTCCAGTTTCACATCCAGCTGTGCCTGACATTCAAAGAGCCCTTTTGCTATCTTCCCAAAGTCCCTGACTGTAATCATCACTAATTTTTCCAGGTTATAGCACTATTATAAAGGTTTGTGAGTCTCAAAACACAAATGTATTTGAGATAAAAACCTTTGTTGTACCTTCCCCTGTAAGATTCACCCTTTGCCTCTCTAACTCTGGGACTACTTGGGGACCAGCAGGTTCCCCAGAAATGTGACTGCAGTGCAGGAAGGATCTTCAGGAAAAACGTCCTTCTTCCATTTTTGGTGTGTTGCTAAATAAAACCAGAAATGACAGTTCATAACCTATGTTTCTGAGCTCAGCCCAGTATTAGCAGAGTTTAAAGAATAACCCAACTGAGGGACTGACCGTCTAGCAAAACACAACAATGAGGTTATTACAGTGTTTTCACTATCATTGTTGGGTTTTCTTTTAAGTTTATTTAAGCAAAAATGGCACACAAGAAAGCCCTCAGAAGTATGAATGTTATTGAGATTTATTTCATAGGAAATTTAAATACAAGAAATTAAATAGAAAGTCTTGTCAAGTGAGAGCCTGTGAAACTGAGTTCCAATCACTGAGCAATGTCTGATGGAATTGCTAATTAGATCACATATTTCTCCTTAGCTGTAGAACAAGGAATCACACCAGTGATTCCACTTTTCATCTGCAGAATAAGTTTCCAATCCCTTTTGTAACTGGTTAGTACAGTACAAGGTACAAATTCCTACTGATGCTGAACAGAAACATTTATGTATTTACAAGCTAATATATGCCTAGGGAATAAAAATCCTCCAACTTTTTATTTTTCCAATATTTATCATCCATTGAAAAACAGATGGTAGGAGGTAAGCCAGGTTATCTCAGACTTCCTGTGATGGGTTCAGTGGCAGAGACCCAAACAGCCTCGTATGCAGCAGAATACCTATCCCACTGGCAGCCAGTTTTTTCCACTTAACTCCTTTTTTTCTGCTTGGAGCCAATCCAGCCCAGTTCAGCTCTTTTGTAGGAGCTGAGGAACCAGTATTGATTTCCCATTTAAACCAATCTTGCGTAAGCCCACCACTGCCTCCCTCGCTATGAATGCGGGGAGCACTGGAAGAAACCAGCTGCAGCATTTTCAACACGCAAAATTGCTCCTTCGAGTTGGATGTGAGCTGAGTTGCAAATTAGAAAAATAAAAAGCAAAAATGGCAGCATAGATAGGCTTTCTTTTCAAGTCTGATACACATTCAGTGCTGCCTTCCTAGAAAGGATTCTCAGAAAACAGGGAATTTGCTTGTTAGAGCGAAAGGAGAAGATTCTTATTATAGGCTTCAGTGCAGTTGTCAGCCAAGATAACAAATCCTTATACCAAAGTGGCCTTAGAACAGTGAAGCAATGAGGGCTTTCAAAAAAAAAAAAAAAAATCGAAATTGTACACTGTGGTTTTTTTATGAAAGTGCGAGAATCTGTTATAACTGTCTTTACTGAGTGTTTATGGATTTCAGCTGAGGACTGCAGTGATGCTCGAGGATTCCCAGGCTCTGTGTCACGAAAGTTTTGTTGCCAGATTCTGAGTTTTCAGCAGGCGTCCATTGCGATCAGAAGAAAAAGTATCTCCAGCACCAATATTTTTAGGGACTTGCAGTGATGTTTTCCCACGTGCTTTACAGGATAAATAATGCTAATAACATTGATGCAAACTTTCCAAAGTCATTCAGCAATGAGATTCAAATATCTAGGATGCAGTTGCTGAGAATTGGAACATTGTTTGGTAGAAAACTGGCAGTATTTCCTGAAGTATTACATAGAAATCAAACAAAATTTTGAATTGTGGATTGAAACTCAGAGTGAGAATATGTGACCCCTACACGAAATTACCAAGCTAGCCTAAAAATCATACTTTTTAAGTTCTCGCTCAAAATGGCTTAGCAGCTCTCTGACCTAATTCACTCACTCTCTGTTCTTAGCTGTTCACAGTCTCTAAAATGGGAATCTATATCTGGAGTTTGTCAGGGACAAATTACTGGAAGCTCTTGCATGGAAACAGGATACCTTCTTCTTCTCCTGGCATATCTTTGCAAAACACTTAAGGGTAACCATCCCCAGACATGACTCCTGTTCCTGATTTTCCTGGATAAACAAGGCACCAAACCCAGGTCATGACAGTTCCTGCCCCACATAAATACCAGCAGTGCAGTGAGATCAGCCCACTGTGATTAATAAAGACTGAAAGAACAGTCTGCAGCAGCCTGATGGATGGAGCAATTTCAAACTGTACCACATGGATGTAAGAAACCAAAAATGACTGCAGCTTCCTGACCTGGCCTTTTTGCAGCCTTATGAACAAAGGTATGAGCTGCTTCTACACAGAGATTTTGACTAATGGGGAGAAAAGACCAGTTTTGATTGGTTTCTTTTTCTGTACAGAAAGCAGCTGGCAAAACTGAGTCCATTAGATTATTATGAAGCTTAGGTGTCAGCAACTATATTTTCTAGTTAAATGTTCTTTGTCAGAGAACTTTATGCAAGAAGATTTCCCATGAGAAAGAAACCGAGAGTTAGGTGGATTATTTTCATGTAGTGGAATCAATAACCTGAGTTTCCTTGGTGAGTGGTCAGAAGAGCCAAGGTATCCACACCAGGGAATAATTAGCAGCCTAAGCTGCTGGTTTGATTGATGAGGCTGCTGAGTGATTATTTCTCCAATTTTCCCCAAGTTCAATTCTCATAGACTAGGGTCAGTGAAAAGAGAAGTTAATTTTATGTTATCAGGTACCGATAGTCGTATTCTTTCTGTATTTATTAATATATCTTACTTGCATTTTCAAAGAGTGATCTGGAGGCACTGCTGAGAAGGTAAAAGACTTTACAGAGATTTTTGTGGGAGTTTTTCTGATTTTGTGGCATCTGGTAGACTTCAGGCAGAATGACAGAAGAGGTTCTGCCTAGCAGAAAAAGTCTGAGGAGGAGGCAGTAGTAATATTTGGAGAGAGTGAGAAACTTGTGGAAGGAGAGATGAACATCAGAGCTTTATTTGGGATGTAGTGCCCAATGAGAGAGAGGAAAAGGAAAAATGTCAACAGGAACAAACCAATCTTTTGCTTTTTAATATAGTCATAAAAAACTTACATGTGGATAAGGAATATTTTAAACACTGCCTCAGAGAGGAAATGTCATTCACGTCTACTGGAAAAAAAAAAACAACTAAAAAAACCTGGTGCCTGGGGCTATGCTAATTCTTTAATGTGATGGCATTCCTGTTCTGAGAGCTCTGTAAGCTTTCCAGGCTGCCAAGCATGCTTGGCGCCCATGTCTTCAAGCACTATTCCTGCAAGGTTCCTGAGTATATTTTCATTTTAATGGGTTCTTAAGTCAAGCATCTCTGGCAAAGCTTCCTAAAAAATGAGTGAGAGCTCATGCAAGGGACAATGACATTCTTTAATATTTACCGCACTAAAAATAGCTTTTAAAAACAATACATGATATACCGAATGTTCCCCTTATTCAAAAATGGTCGGTTTTAACAGCATTTGATGGATTCAGAGGGCTCTTGCTAAGTACAGTTAATATATTTTCTCTATATGTTCCTTCAGTACTAAAGAGCAAATTGCTTAATATGTAATCTTGAGTAAATGTTTCCCCAGTTACATTCACTCCCTCTTTCTGATATGCTTTACTCCTGCCTGAGTATTTTTCTCCTTTTAATATTTTCAGCAGGCTGGATTTATGAGCCTATGAAAGCAAAGAATAAGAATCATCTTCTTCTGAAGCCAGCTGCACTAGTGAACTTACTGAATAGCTGACCGAGTCCTGAATGATGATCATATAAAGAGAAGAGCATGAGAAAAAAATGAGACAAAACTACCTTAATTTTCCAAAAACTTAGAAAGTACCAACACTGCTCAAAAAAGAGAGAGAGACAGAAGAAGAAAAAAGTTAGGGAGTCTGAACCCACAGTTTGTTTCATTTTTCTTTCTACCATCATTCCAACTATAAAGAATGACAGTATAAATGATCAAACAACTGTTTGCTAATGCATTATAGATAGTCATACACAATATGGCAGCTTCATACTTGTATATTTACCCACCATGAATACAAAACATACTAAGAGTGACAGGTAATGTAGCCAGAGCTTCTACTCTCTGTAAGCATCTGTGTACTATGAATTATAAATGAGAGTCTTGTGTCCAAAGGTAGCAAGTAATGTAGATAATGCCATCTGAGTAAATGAATAAATGTGAAACAGATGCTTTTTGCATTCAGGGCACACCGGTACAGCCAGGAAGCCACCAGTACAGATTATGGATGCTGGTGAGACAGCTGTTGTCTGCATCCAGTGCCAGGTGCATTCCTACCTGGGCTGCATTGAGCCAGTTAGAAAGGCCTTTCTCTCACTCCTTTTAAACAAGTTTCTAGAAGAATGAGGTATCTTCTTATGTAGATTCCTCAGGTGCTTGGATTTCCTCAAGGCTTTCTTAAGAAAACAAATCAGCAACATCATTAGAAGAAACCTGTACAAGAGGTGGTGAAATGAAACATTTAGTTTAAAACAGTAATAAAATTCTTTTTCTTTGCTGTTTATGCAAGTCTATTTGGGTCTGCTATTGTTTTTTATATCAACAAATGTTTTGCATCAAAATGAGATTGCATGTCTGAAAAAATTACTGCTAGAAAGACATTAAGAATTCTTTTTTTTCCATATATGTAAATTTACTTTTTTTATAAGCAAAGAGACAGGAGCTTGGACTCCAGCTGGGGAATTGGAGTGTTCTTCTTGTCAGTACAGACAGCTCCCTTGATACCTGAAAGGTAGGTTGAACTCCCCAGATAAAATACTAAACCTAACAGTGCTGACAGTTTTTACTTGTGAGACACAGCTACCGCTATTCTTTAAGTTCAAAGAAGTTCATAACACAACCTAAGTTTACATTGCTCTTGCAGCTGTTCCTTTTTTTCTGCCTGATGGTAGAATTGTGCTGTGTCCATTTTCATGCGTACTGAAGAAAAGCTTCTGTCCTTTTCACTTGTGAAAAGGAAGCAAAAAAGGGTCTCAGACCCATTTCCCTGCAGATTTGTCATTCATGAGTCATTTATGTGGTGTAGGGTTGGTAAAACAGTGGTTACCAAATATGGAATGGAAATCTATCCTAATGCAATTTTAAGAAGAAAATGAGAAAATGCAGTACTAAATATGTTTCTTGTTTAGCCTGAGTACCTTGAACTATACAAAACTCTCAAAAGGAAAAATTTCCAAGACCAATAAATATCTGTGCCTATTTTACAATGTAATTTCACTGCCTCTTGCATAAGTGAGCATTTCAGAGATTAGAAAGTATAATCAGAGATCCATGTAATGTTTTGGAAGAGCCTGACAGATAACATACAGCTTCTCTGAACTCACTGAGATGGCATTTCAACCCTTAAGAGTGTTCATCCAAAACTACCAAGGCAGTCGTTGCAATAATTTTACAGCATTCCCTCAGAAGTAAGTTGTTTTTCTTCCACACCAAATACCCCTAGCTCTTCAAGGTTTTTGGCATAGGCGTGGTCAGTCAGGGAGGGGGTTTGCCTGCCATGGCCAGATTTTGAATTAATTTTGAGGTGAATCCAGGGTAATACGGATGATATCCAAAGAGGAATTCTGCATTTATATGGATGTCATAGAGAACTGAGCTTTGCAATGCAAAAGCAAAGGCTGGAGCCAGAAGTACAGATCCCATTCTCTCCTATCTTTCTTTTTTTGTTTCATTTGCACCTGTGGAAAGTCAGCATAAAACACCATCATTGTTCAAATTTGACATGTCTGCATCCCAGTTTTTCACTGTGTCTGCAAAAGTGGAAATGACAGTTCACCTCCTTTGGTTGTGCAACATTAAGATAGATGCAATCCAAACAGGACAGCCAAACCATTCACTGTCTCTTAAATGACATTCCAATATTTTTAACCTAGTAAATAAAGCAACTCCTCACAAGTTACAAGTTTTGATTAAAAAGCAAGGAAAACTCAAACTATGCAACTTGGAAGGCCATAATTTTGTTTTCCAAACAGCATGATTTTATTTAGAATTATTGAATTTTAGCCACAGAAATGTCAATAATCCACAGGTGGCTTGTTCCTATTTTCTTCAAATCCTTATCTTTCTTTCAGCAAGTTGCCCTTGCATTTATTTCAGTGTAAAAGTTGGGGGGAAAGAAAAGAGACTGTGGAGGTTTTTCAAAAGTTTGAGGAATAATTTGCAAACTGATAGTTTCTGGTAATGAAGGTTGCTACCTTTGCCCAGGTCTCTCAGTATGATAAAATTGTTTCAGAAAGTTAATTACTGAATAATCAGATTCCCTTGAAAATGAAACCTCAACTTTTACTAAAATATGATATTCCTAAATTACATCAGACCTTTAGTACAGTCATATCAACAATTACACTAAAAGAACTCATGCAGTCTTCTCTTTAGGATGAGACTCTATTATCTCAAAAGAATTAGAAAAATATCTATGATGCATAGCCAATATGGAAACACTCATCCCATTGGCCTCTATTATCCAAAAGGAAATGAGAAAACACTTCCATTACATTTTGCAGTGATCCATGCCTTTCTCCTTTTAAGTCAATAAACTATATCTTTCACTGTAGAAGATTGTGTGTATGTGCAAAAATTACCTTTTGCAGTTTGGCTGCTGAGACATGCTGGGACAGGTGACCTAGGAATTGTAAAAAGAGACACAAAGCAGTTTTTACTGCCAGACATATCCTACCACAGAGTAATAAAATGTGGCCTGCAAAGACTCATGCCACATGAACTATTTTGTTGTTCTTTGTATCACGAGACAGAGCTCCCTTCCTAAATCAGTCACCCCTAATTAGTTTAACTGAGGCTGATGCTCAATTCACAGAAAAAATATAATGAAGAGAAAGTCCCTCAAGTGACTTTTAGCCTCTGTGGAAGCACGGTGCCCTCTATCACATCGTATGACTACACGTAGCCTTCTGGAAAAACGCCTTGAAACGAACACGGATTCATGGAAGCAAGGGCATCGGGGGCGCACTCAGCACTCTCTGTCTCTTCAAAAAAAAAAAAAGAAAAAAAAAAAAAAGGAAAAAAAAACACTTCAGAAAAAGTACTTTGAAACTGGTGAAATAATCTTCTGAATAAACCACCAGTGGGGAATACCCACAGTCGCTGAGGACAGCATGCTGTTCAGCGTATCAACAAAAATACATTTGGCCTGCGGCAATGCTGAGGGCAAACATATCCCAGATGGACTAGAGAGGCCCAAATACCTTCAGAGATGAAAATTTAATTAGAGGAAATGTCACTGCAGTGAACAAAAGGATTGCTTTAGTGATTTTTCATCATTGTTTACTACAAGTGAAGTATAGTTTTAAGTGTTAGGACAGGCTAAGTACAGGAGTGTTCTTAAGCGCTGGAATGGATATGAAAGGAATGGGTGTTGAAGGTCAGAGAATCATCCACACTCAAGGAGTGATCAAAAGGAGTTAAACCATCAAATATTGGCAGAAAGCAATTTTTAATTGCTTCAGTGATGGCGAAAGGTGGCAAAGGTGGTGCTTTCAAGCCACTAAGAAGGAAAAAACTGACCTTACTTTGTTGATTGGGTTAGGGCTTTTGTTGCTTTGTTGTTGTTATCATTGCTGTTGTGAGATCCCAAGGATTACAAAAAGTTTGGGTCTCTCTGAAACACACAGTCATCCCTGAAAGTTGGGATGGCTCACTGCCTCCTTACCCCTTTGATAATCCACTGTATATTATTAATTCTGATTCTTGCATGAGTCAGGGGTGAAATTGCTGAAAGCAATATAGGACTCGTTGCATCACAATCACAAGGAATCAGCCCCCTTAAATGAAAATACATGAGATCTTGCATGAGTTCTGAAAGCTGTTTGAGATAAATTAAGAGAAAATATGAAAGAGTAGACATTGTAGAAAATCTGTCAAACTATAGCATATTCTGCATTCGGATTTTACATCTTCAGAATGCAGAGTTGAGGTTTTGGGGTGTGAATTTTCTGATCTTTTTTCGCATTCAGTATTCATTTCATATTTTCTTTAGCAAAACAAAATAATCACTTCAATCGAAAGAATTCACATCATGATTATTCCATCATAGTATTAAAATAGTGCTACTATGACATTTTTTATTTTCTTTTAGGTAATACAAATTATTTACTGTTACATGTGGTAAAAATAAAGACAGAAATAGTAATTATTATCAAATATCTCTCACAGAGATCATGCCAATTTGAATCAATTAATCTTCTTAAGATCTCTACATATAGACAACTGGAGGGGAGATTCATTAAAATGGGCCAAAATCTAAGTAAAAAAATGAAGAAAGCATTATACAAGTAAAATTACATACAATTATGTATTGACCAGTATACTTATTTGTTAATAAAGTCATTAAAGATAGCTAATATAGTTAATAAAACTTTTTTTTTAATACTAAAACTTTGCTACTATTTATATTTTTGGTCTTTGCTAGGTCCCTTGGATTTTACTCATGCTGTTGTGAGTTTGTTCTTCTGACCCAGACATAACTGGATTCTTTTTGTGTAGCAGGTACTAGGGAACTTGAGGTCTGCTGAAGAACCTTCATTCTGATTTCTTTCTTTCTTTCTTTCCTTCTTTCTTTCTTTCTTTCTTTCTTTCTTTCTTTCTTTCTTTCTTTCTTTCTTTCTTTCTTTCTTTCTTTCTTTCTTTCTTTCTTTCTCTTTCTCTCTTTCTTTCTCTCTTTCTTTCTCTCTTTCTTTCTTTTTCTCTCTTTCTCTCTTTCCTTCTTTCCTTCTTTCCTTCTTTCCTTCTTTCCTTCTTTCCTTCTTTCTTTCCTTCCTTCTTTCTATCCTTCTTCCTTTCTTTCTTCCTTCCTTTCTTCCTTTCTTTTCTTCCTTCCTTCCTTCCTTCCTTCCTTCCTTCCTTCCTTCCTTCCTTCCTTCCTTCCTGATGCAGTTGTACACAAAGTTTAACCATGTACAGAAATTTGTTAGGCTGATGCCAAAGACCTGCCCAAAGGCAGGCTCTAAACACATTATTGTTTGAAACCTGCAATGGAGAGTCCAACCAGCCTCTGATTAGGCAACGTGCCATACTAAGCAGATATTAATGAATCTTGGCAGCCAAGTATGAGAAATCAGTTTTCTTGCCATCCTTTCTCTGTTACAGATGGTTATCTGGAAAACAGTCCAAACAACAGAAATATACCATATGCAAAAAAAGCCTCTCTTTTTTTTTTCTTTTTTTTTTCAAGTTCACAGACTATCAGCTTAAGATTTCACAGCATATATTATTTTTACAATTCAAGATCAGCAAATGCATCAATACCCAAATGCATCCAAATTCTGTGAAACTGAAGAAACCAATTCTGTGCTTTATGGGACTGTGATTGTATTATTGATATTATGGACTTCTGGATGATAAATGCAGATTCCATCTACAAATTGAAAGGGAAAATTTCTTCTCATCTGTCTATCAACACCCATAAGATGGAAGTCCTGAGGTCAATAATGTGGGGTGAAACAAATAAATAAAATGTTTAAAGAAATATACTGGCAAACTAGGTTAATACTGGGATAAACTGCAGAGATTCTGAAGAGGTATTAAAGGCACAGTAATGAAGCATAGACATCTATTTTGCTATTCTAGTCTTCCCAAAAGACTAGATAATAAATTGGTCTTCAGCTGATCAGTTGATAATAAATCCATCCTCAGCTAAATGAAAAATCTGAAGGGAAAATATTTCTCAGTATGTAACCTTCTTCCTCCACTGATCATTAACAGAGTAGATCGTCCACTAACTACACGTTGATTATAAACTGAAGTCAGTAGAGTACCTGAGACAAGATATGAGACAAATAAACCTCCTTAATCAGACATGGGTGACACTCTCCACAGAGACACAGGAAACATAAACATGGGTAGAAAATATCTGTGTGTATTCCATGTGTAATCTCTTAAATAATTTCCTACTAATTATTTTTCTGCAGAAAACCTTTATGGAGTTATTTCCCAAACAACTGGACTAGAACAGAGAAAAATAAATGCCTGAGAGCAAAACAAAAATTCATAAAAAGGCAAAGGGTGAGTCCTTAGCAAGAAAAATAATTTGGAGATGTAAAATATTTCTACATTTTTTTTACATAACTGTGGAGCTATTTGTGTGATTTTTCAAAATATTCTGATGACTTATGCACCACATGAACCATTTTGTGATGCTCCTGCTTACAGTGAGCAGCACCTCACTTCAAAGTATTTGATCTGAATTCATTAAGAGCACAAATGGTGGTAGGTAACTATCCAGCAACAGGAAAGCACAGCAAAATACCACTTAATGAACGAGATTTCTCATATTATGTACAAAGCAGAAAAGAGGTGAAAGCCTGGTGAAATAGTTTGCGATGCAACATAAGCAGGAATTTTATAATCCTGCCATAAGGGCCATATCCTAAAAAACCTCCTGAGTGCCAAAACCAAGATGTATGAGAACTTTTGGCATGTAAGTCTTCACTCTGAATTAAACCCACTCACCATCTGCATGAGTCTGAAGGTAATAAAGCTCACTAGGTGCTCTCATCTAAATTTTTCAGACTAAAATCTATCTTTTCAAAAAATAACATGGCTGGCGTTTTCCCCTCTTATTCTTAGAGGGAAAGCATATTGTGAGTCCTGTTATAATCTTCAGCATGTTCTACCTGGTCTGCACTTCCTTCAGCATTGTAGGATTTTAATTTTGTTCTTAATTGATTGCTTTTCATTCCAGGGTATGTCATCACAAGTATATTTTTACTATATAGACTTCATCACTTTTACATGGAAAAAAACCATTTAAAAGAAGAACACACACACTCACCTGCAATGAATATCTTCAGTCTATTATTTTGGGTTATACAGATTGTTGATTGGATAGTTAAGCAGTCAAGAAATGAAAGCTTTTCATCGTGAGAAGATGCTCAAGAAGAGGGCTATAGATTCAGGAAGGTTTGTTTTTTTTTATCTGCCAGTTCAGAGGAGCAGAGCCTTGTGTGGGGATAGGAAGAAGGAAAATATCCCATGCAGCACACAGTTTTCTCATTTGATATGATACACAGAATTCCACAGGTTTCCTCTAGCATCTTACTGGGGTTTTAGATTGGTTTCTAGATTATAACTGTGAGGTGAAGATTTTCCCTCTGCATATTTGCAGCTCAAATCTCTACATCCAGAGACCTTGGAAACCTCCAGGTTCTGGTACTGTTCCCTAGGAGTGAGAACAAAACCATCTAATAAAGACAGAAGTGCTTAAATTTGAATAGTGAATAAGTCTGATCTTAAGAGGAAGCTTAACAAACCCTACAGGAATAATTTACTTATAAATCCTTTAATATGAAGTTCACCTCATCAGGTAACCCAAGCACTGACACTGGTGAGGAGGAACATAAACTCAGCTATGCCAAATTAAACCAGAGACCAAATAAATTCTGGCAGCCACATCAGAAGACTGAGTTTTAGAAGCAGCTCTTCTGTGGCTTCTCTGGGTGTCTGCTTTAACCCATGTGTTAAGTTAAATAATTACATTTTCCTATCAAAAAGAGCTTTGGGAAGATGAATAGTTGTAAAGCAAGTTGACTAGCTCAAGCAGAACATACTACCAAAGAGCGAAGTATTGTTTCATATCAAATAAACATAATTCGACACAGATTGATTCAAAATGCAGTCCATAGTTTGAAAATGAACACTAACAGAAACCACTTGAAAATTCTTCTTACATTGAAGGGAAGAAAAATTTGTTAAAAATGTCGTAGAAGAAATCATACAGGAAGTCAAATCACCTTCTCTGAAGAGTTTGACAGAAGAAATCAACATAACCGTGGGGGAGAGAAACTGTAGGCTGTTTTTCATGTTGACAAAAGATTGACCCAAACTGAATAGAAAAGCTATGAGTCCCCCCAAATTACTGTTATTTTCCTTTGCCATAGAAAATGGCATGTATATAATCACTGAAAGTTTGAAAATATATTCTTAATGAAACAGAGAGAGAAAAACTGTCAAAATATAAACAAGTTAGTAATGCTTGTATAGAAATTCCAGGTATCTAGGGAGCAAAATGATGAAACAGAATTAATGCTGAAATGCATCAGGCTGAAAGTAACAGAGTTACAGTGCCAGAGATACGTTGGAGGATGAGTTCTAATGAAGTGGAGTATTGAACTGTGTGCCCTGAACAGAAAAATTAAAGCACAAAGTGATGGTGCCGAATATATTGGAGCCTAATGATGGGAAAGAGTGTAAGAGGCAAAGAGAGATAACATATAAAACTGGACTTTCTACTGTCAGGATCTGTGCAGAGAGGTTTGTGTGCTCTTGAAATGAATGAATACATTGCCTCAGTTTTCAGTGTGGACAGCTGAGATAGGGAAGAGAGCATGAGAGACATTGGGAACAAAGTTATGGAAATAGAATTACCATGATAAAAGGAATAATAATGTAAGTTGTTGAATACACTGAGGTAAAGGAATGGGGAAATCAACAATTCTGAGAGAACTGGTGCATAAGATTGCAGGTCCAGTGATGAGTATCCCAAGTAAATCTGTCAAGGCAAGGAAGAATCACAGCGGTATTGATGATGTTCAAAAACGGGATTGAAGATCATGGTAATTACAGCCTGAAAACTGAACATCCACTTTAAAAAAATGTAAAGCATTAGAGGAGATTGAGAACTAATTTATCCTTGCAAACATGACAGGTATGTTTGCAAAAAAAAAAAAAAAAAGGCAAAACCCTAAAGAAACATGTAAGAATGCAGAAATTCTGAATTAACAGAATGCAGAATCTATCAAACATTTGGGTACTATTAGCATCTGATACAATAAGATGTGACAAAATTAATTCAAACAAAGCATGAGATTTAGCTGAAGATAGCAAGTTGAATGAGCTACTATTTGAATGGTAGCATATTAATATGAATTAGCACGCATATTAGCATATTAGTATATGTTATTAATTTACTGTCTATAAACCCCAAGTAAAGACAGTTACTTTTAATTAAAGCTGTTTTATCCTATCTAAGGTAGATAATACAGCTCTGAATTGCTTCTCGTTGTTATAGCTGTCTGAATCCAACCTGTGATGATCCTGTTCTAACAGTCTCCTTTCCCACGCCTAATGTTATTCTCCTCACTGCCTTTTTCACCAGGGAGACTAAAGATAAACTGAACACACACTATCTTAAATTTTTACTAAAGTTTTTGTATTTTCTAACATATATTCTTGTCTTAATTTCGTTTTATAATTTTATACTGTGTAATACACTAAGGTTTCCTAGAAGAGGTAAAATTGTAAGTCTATGCTAATCACCTGAATATGTCAAGTAAACAATTTTTTTCTGTGGACCCTACACTCAAATCAAGAGTCTATTCCCAAATTTCAATAGAGTCAGAAAAAACCTTCTCACACACTTAGGAAATTTTACTAGTACCTTACTTGGACTTGCTGCCTTTCTATGTTTTTGGCTTTTAATTTTGAGTGGAGATGGTTTTGTTTCACTGGAGATAGTTCTCTTCTACATTTTGAACAAATAACTTCTAACAGATTATTTAATTAATTTTCATGTGCTTCACCAAATTCTTTCATCTCTCTGGCACTTGCTTTTCTGCATGTCAGGATCTCAGCCTTTCTTTTTGGTGTCAGTGACATCAAACATCTTTTGTCTGTCTCTGTTGTTGTCTTCTAATTTCTCCTCTGTTCAGCTGAACTGTTGTACTCACTCATGGCTAGCTAAGTTTTGGGTTGGGGTTGTTAGTGAGGGAATGAAATAAATCAACTCTTTGCACCTCAGCAGAAGTTTGAAGGTCACCCTGGTTAACCCTATGTGTTGATTCACACAATCTCCCAAGCAGCATTTAGATCCTCCTTTTCCTACAGTATCAATAGCATTGAAATCAGTTATTCACATCAGAAATGTATTGCTCGTTCCATAGATTTATGTCAGGGTTTCTGCAACTTCATTTTTGAGGCCACAAGTCTCAAGCATTTGATTTTGATCTAAATCAAAGTAGTACTTGGATAAGTGTCCAGCACAGCATCAAGCTGACTCCCAAAGATACAGGATGCCCACAACAGTCACCTCCCCTCTCAAGAGAGACAGGCAGAACGCTCCCCATGGACAAGCGAGTTCTACTTTCAGCTTTCCACTTTTCTCTCACTCTGAAGGGATGTGGCATTCTTTAATTTTTTTCTTTTATTCATCCCTACTTTGTGGCAAGCTATAAGAAATTAGAAGCCTTTTGTGAAAAGCAGAGTATTTGACTAAGTAATCATTCATAAATATCTTCACTTCCTCTTGTGAAATTAGGGTATAAATAGCCACATCATTGTGCTTTTCATCTCAATTTGAACACTGTTTCATGATAGCTTTCTGTGGAGTCATTCATAGGCAAGAGTTGCTTTAGTAGGTTTCTGACTCTGACAGTACCTCTAGCGCAGTGACTGCACTGCCAAAGTGAAATAATGACCCTCAACAAACCCTTTTCAGTCTGCTGTACCAACCAGGCTGCTTCTCAGCTGCTCTATCTAGTCTTTTTTTAATAGTGGCTTTCTCACCTTGTTTAGATGTCCCAGCTGCCTTTTTGTTTTTCAGTGTTAAAATCCAGTAGTCATGACAGAGCCTTAAAAATCACTTGCATTGAATGATTTTCTGGAAATGTATTCCTTTGCTTCTCCAGTGATGCACACATTCTCAGCTAATTAATGTCAGAATTATATTTCTTTTCTCGCTGTTGCCAGTAAAAGGTGCAGCAAATATCCAAGGCAGGTGGTATACCAATGACAGCAACCTTAACACAGCAAAAAAGCAAACTAAAATTGCACAGGAAGAACAGCAGCCTAAAACCTCGATGGCAGAAGCACAGATGCAAAAAAGGCATGTGCTTAGGGACATTACATGAATATTTTCCATGAGTATCCCATGGTCTTTTAGAGAGAGCTAAAAGTCAGCTCCACCAGGTGAAAGTAAAGAAGCATTTTCTCTGCAGAATATGACTGTTCTCTAGTGTAACTCACAGATAAGACACCCTGTCCTGTTAAATTTCCTAACTATTTGAGCACTGCCATTTGCAAATGAGTGATGGAGAAAATCCTCTATCCTATGAGCATGTTTCTTCTGCAAGGAACAAATTTACATTGACATTTTCTTTTGGGTTTAGAAAAGAAAAATCACTGATCATATTACTTGGGTCTTAGAATACACAGCAAAGAATCTGAGGCCTTCGCTTTCCATTTACCTTGCCCTCAGGTATTTAAATTCTTTTTATCTTCATTCCCTTTTCCACTCTTTCATCCTTACTTCACATTTATATAGCTTTCTTTCAAAGCTCCCCAGTGTCTCCATGTCATCTCAGGTGTGTACCTTGCCAGTTCCATCACATAAATTGCTTCCAAATTCCATGGCAAAAGCTGCCCAACTAGTAACAAGAAATTAGTTGTTTTATTTTCAGTTCTTTTTCTAATTATGGAGAAATTAAATGGAAATACATATTTCAAAGCATTCATGACAGGCAGACTATCAGTCTCTATATGCATTCCTTGCAACTTATTTTATGTTTTCAGTGTGTGCTTCCAACATCCGATCAAGCTTTGACAAATGAATCTTCAACAGTTTACTTCCCCTAAAAAAAAAAGATAGGAAAAAGTTGGATTTTTTTTTTAACAGTGTAGAAGCTATATACTGAAACCATATGTGGTGTTTCTACTCGGGAATATGTAAAGAATCCTTGATTTTAACTGACATCACATACGCCATAAAAGATGTTTTTTTCTCTATGAATATTGACTTGAACTAGTTGCTTATAGAGACTCACTTTTATTTGTCGTATTTTATTTTTTTTTTGTAAGGAAATAATGAAAAAGCACACATTCCTCGGTTGTGAGAATAAATTATTTTCCTCTTTGCCTCAAAACAAAAAGATACTTTGAACAAATCTGCGTTTTGCTGATTTTTAAAATTTTCTCTGTTGAATATAAAAGCTTTTAATGGTCTTCACTTGGGTAGCCATGGCAGCTAGAGAAAAACAATGACATTTAACAATTAATCTGAAAATTGTAATACTGACATGAATGAGTAAGTGGGTGGGTGGCAAATCTGTCTGCTACACCCTACACCAGTGAATGGCAAAGTATCCACTGGAGCTAATGCAGGATTTTAAAAGGGATATTGAGAAAACTAAAGAGCTTTGACCTGTTACATTTACAGGGCTGAGCTGCTCTTTCAAGTTGCTAAGACTCAGTCAGCCATTAAACCTACGGTTTTTATATCAACGATGCAATCCCCAAGCTCCTCAACTCCTGTGGTTTGAGGCACAGAGAGGGTGGGAGTGGAGAAAGCAAGTGAGAACACTCAAGGAAATTTCTCTGCTTTGCTAGAAGTTTGGCAAATATAGATCTGAACACTTCTGCTCAGCACCAGCTTTTATGGATTTGATCGCTGCCTCTGGATTCAATGAATTCTTCTCATGACTTATATTTTGGAGGTTAACTACTAGAGTCAGAACCTGGGGTAGCTCAAGGCTATCTGAAAGGTGTAAAATAGTCTTTGAAAATGAACATTTTACCCTGAATCTCCCAGACTATGAAATCCTCCTTGCTCAGGTAACATGAAAAAAGCCCTCCAGTGGTTCTCCATTTTTCCACACTGGAAGAGTGAATCATGTGACAAACGGGAACCCACAGAAAGTCCTGGGAAAATGAACACATTTTCAAAACATTAATGAGCGGTTGCCAGCTCATATTTAAAACACCGTCACATCAACTTATTCTTTCGAGATAATGTCACCACACCCACCCTATACACAAATGTTGCTTATTTCCCTTTGCATTCACCTTCGTGGCAGCAATTCACAAAGGGCTGTGATTGACTCAGAGAAACCTGAATACATAAAACAGGAGCATGAAGTGAAATGAAATTTCTACTGTTATATTTATACCTTCCTCTTACATTTCACTATACAAATCAGAACTAGGAAAAACAAAAGTGGAGGGGTTGTTTTTAGATTCTTAATAATCTTTTCCTCTTTGTTTCAATTTTGTATTTCATGTTTAAAGTTTTTTCTGCCCTTTGTCCTCTTTCCACTCAATTACCTCTGTTTGCAGTGATGTTGTTCTGTCTAAATGTTAGACTATGAGTTCTCAAAGCTAGTCAAAAAGCTCTTAAACATCCCTTGAACCCCTTTCTGCTGTGGATTTCTGCATCTATTAGCTGTCCTGATACAACTATTTTTAGGTCATTAGTGAAAGAATCAAGCTCAGAAAAATAATTTCAAGAAAGGTTACAGTTATTTGGTTTTGTTCAGATTTAGCCATTGAAACACAGCACAAGTAATCGATTCAGCATATTTTAGAAAGGAATTCAGAAGATCAAACAAGAAGGAACATGACAACAGAGACTGAATTTGGCAATAACCTCCAAAACCAACTTTTTTTTCAGAGATTTTAACAGGACGCTCACTTTCCAATTTAACTGCTTCAAGTATGTACATACCTCTCTCTTTTGCTCCTTTTCTTGCCATCCCTGGGGCTTCCATGAAATGAAGCATTAAAAAAAAAAACCAACAAACTATGCAATTTACAGGAAACAAATGACTTGTGATTCATAGCCTGATATCCTGCTTCATACTTAATTGATTCCAGTTAGGAGTAGCAGGACTGTAGTATTCTGCATTTTATGGCCTAACAGAAATGTCAGCCATCTGTTTGCACCTGCTGAAGTTGCTAGGGATTAGTATTACAAACCCTGTGAGCATCAGGGCCTGGATTTCTGGAGCAAGAAAGTGTTTTGTGGTGGAGACTGTCAACATGGAGGCATTAATAACAAGTGCTAGAGACACGTTTGAGGGGGGAATGCCTCTCCAACCCAAACAACATGATCATTCTCATCTAAACCTAATCTTCAGAAGGACTGAACAGGCATTTATTTCTTGCAATTTTGCTGTTGAGCTATGGCGAATGAACTAAAGTGTAGAGTCTATATTACTTGGGACAGATGGGAAATTAGCATGTCATAAAATTCATAAAAAAGTGGTTGATGATGCTGTCTGCCTCAAGAAAATAATTACATAATGATTTCCTCCTTTGAGAATACCAACAGATTAGTTAGAGAGCAGCCAGTTCTCTGATTTACCTATCAGCATTTTTTTTAGGTGTTTGATATCCTTCAGGTAAGATGTTTTGTACTGTTAATTTATTCCTTTAAGAGTTGTAACCCTTAGCTTTAAATTTTTAGAGCTTTGTGTTAGCCACAGTGAAATCCAAGTTATGAACCCTGTTTCAAATATTTATTCTAATTTGGAGGCTATTTTCTTTCAATATTTAAGTGGTTAAAAAGTTGCAAAAAAAAAGTTTTCCTAATAGACTTTGTTGTTTCCATACAGCCTAAAAGGTGGAGGCATTCAGCAAACTCATTAAGAGTTTTGCCTTTGTCTTTATCAAGTCATATTCTGAGCACTAAAAATAGATGGTTTGAACCAATAATGCATTTTCTGGGCTGAATAAAACAGACCCAAGCAGTTAGGTAGAGGGTCCCAAGTACAAGAAATATAAACCACTAAAGGCAACTGCAATGCTTGGAAAACATTAGTATTCCTAATTATTTTTAAAACGTACATTCAGAATGAAAATTTAAACATAAAAATAATCCTTTTTGGAAACCACATACAATAGCATTATGATTTGCTTTCTGCTCCAGTACACATCCCAGATTTTTGGAGACAGGTGTGAAATGTGGGATGTGTGGTGTGTCTGTGGAGCTGACACTGGAGTGCAAGGGTCCCTGAACTAATTCATCCCCTGGGAGAGAGATCTTGGCAAGCTCCTGTGGGATGGTTTAGATCAAACCGTTTTATTGAACTGGACTAATTCCCAAAGAGCTATTCTTTCCCACCTGCCCACTTTTCACAAATAAACTCTAAAGCTGTAGAAATGAAAGTCCCTAATTTACTTCACTACAAACTTTAACAGGTTGGTTCAAATCAATCTCATCTGCAATTTAAACTAAAGAAGCTAGCTTTGCAATGAAATAAATGATCGATGTTTATGGAGTTCTGCCTGGGTTTGCTGTCTACCAGCTGTGGGAAACTATCCAGTACCTGAGGGATAGTATAAGTTGTTGAATTGAGACATCGTGAATGAAGCAGGATTTTTCTCTAGAATCCACAAGTGTCCTGCCCTTGCGCTAATGTTCAGACATTAAACTTCAGTCTAATAATCCTTTGATGTGCTCTGGAATTACAAATACTTGCTAGCCTGAAGTTTAAGGACTGGTGCATGTGAGGATTGTCAGGAATATGTTATGAATTGTTAGCAATGTGAAAAAAAACCAAACAACCTCTTTCTTTTTCTGAGAATTCCTGTTCTGGGGTACCAAAGATGATCATTATACCTTTTGGCTTATTCATAAAGTTAAATAACATAACACAGAAAAGACCATGTATTCAAGATCTCCTTTGTGCAAGAAATTCAATGTTAAAAGCTGCAATGAATTAAGTCATTCTCTTGGGAATGATAAACCATAACTCCAAAATTAACCTGGAGAAAAAGACAAGGTTAATCATATAAAACCAGTTTATTTGGAGTTTTTAAGACTTTTATTTTTATTTGGGAAATGGGGAAGTTTACCTACAAATGTTCTCCTTTGGAAGGAGGGAGCTCCTTCATCAGTTCTCGGAAAAGCCCTTGCAGGGGCTCCAATGAAGCTTGCAGTAGGCTGTCTTTGGACACTAACTGTGAGAGCAATAACAAATACCTACCTGCTTCTCATCTGCCTATGACTATCCATCATTCTAACATAATATAATCGATCACCAGCTGAATTCAAATAGCAACAAGTCATCAGAAAGGCAGGGATAAGGAAAGCTGGCTGGCTCGGGTCGCACAGCACAGCTGAGGATTAAAGAGAGACAAAAGGAGTTAAAGTATGCAAGGAAGCAACAAAGAGTTTTGGTCAGGTAAAGCATTCCCTTCCACAATACAGTGGGGGAGTCGCTTGCCCTCTCTGCTCCTTTTTACAGTCAGATTTGGACTGCTGTCAGATGTACAGGAAGGTGGGATAATCATGTTTTGCTGGACAGGATCAAAATATCTTCTGTGCTCCCAGAACAGGACAAATAAACAAGGGTGATCTTTGGCAAAGTATAGGCCTGCCCCAGGTCATACCTGCAGAGTCTCACAGAGGAGCTGGAGGGCTGCTGACATCTTAGAAGTGACACCAGTGGCTTTGCTTTACACTGAAAATCCCTTTGTCTAAAGCTCTCTGAAGATCTCAGCTTCTCCAGATATCTCTGATTCTCGTGTTTACTCAGGACACAGAGACACTTTTTTCTCAGGTACGCAAGAGGGACTAACAGCGTTATCACCTACAGCTGGGCACAACCCCTCCAGAGCTGGAGGTCATAAACCACAAAAGTCAGCTGCCAAAAGGGAGAGTCAGAAGTGCTTATGTGTACCAGTGTAACCAAATTAACTCAAAAAGGTGTAAAGAAAATGAAGATTTGGGCATTGGGCATTGCAGTTCGTGAAGGCACACCTGAGTGACTATTTTATGGAAGCAAACATTTTCTGCATGGGGAGTAGTGGCTCTCAAAATATTTAAACTACTCCAGGTCTTTTCAAAAGGAGCATGGGACTATCCCCTGAAATCTGATGGGCATTGAAAGAATGAGGGGTCAGATTAATGATCCAAAATGCTGTCACTTAAGGACTGTCCCAGCACAGTCACCTTAGTCACACCGGTATATAAACACAAACCCACCTCAAAGCTTTCCTGAAGATTGACAGATTCTGTCAACTTCGCATACACAGATGACATTCAATCCATTATTCCAACCAGTTCCCAAAGGTCTCAGTCATTCAAGATTTATATCTTAGCTTGTTGATGGAATCCACTTTATTTCTGGCAAAGAAATACTGAACAAGGAAATTGGAGTTAAGCAGTTCACAGAAATATGAACCTAACTCTTTGAAGAAAAGATTTTGTGCCATATTTGCATTTATCTGACAAAGTTCAAGAAAAGCTATTTCTATACCCATTTACTGGTAAAATCAATGCAATGGGAGGCTGAAATAAGGAATACAGGATGTCTATATGAATTTTTCCCATCATATCTATGCAATGATTACTCAAAGACCATCCTCATATCACACATTTTCAACAATTAGTTTTTTCAGGAAAAACAATTCACTATTCAGGGAACTTGCATGTGATATATACCTATATAACAGCATATATTTTCTTGACAAAAATTCTCACTGAGTCCTGTCAACTCCAAAGAGTAAAATGGATGATTTTCAGGATCCATGGCTTTTAGAAGCTCAAATATTTTAATGTTCTTTATACACTGGAAGAGCATAAGGTAAGTAAGCCTGACTTAATTAAAAGTTATTGACGTAATTGTTACAGAGAAACAACAAAAGTTTATTTTATTACTTATTTTACTAAAAATATTTCTTTGCCTGATCTAGAAACGGTTTAAAAGCAAGACTGAAGTTCCTTTGGCTTCTTTTTTTAAAAAGTCTTTTTAAAAATCTCCATGCAAATGATACCCGCAGCCTTTTTGTTTTCTGACAAGACTGTGCGACAAGGTCACATTTTATCTGTGGGGAACACAGAGATGTGTCACCTGGCATGGCACTGCTAGGTGACCTCTTATCACACCCAGATGCCAGCAAGCTGCTGCACTGCCAGTCTCTCTCTGAACATAACCCACAGCAACAGTGATGAGCATCATGAGAACTATACAGCTTATCAAACTGGAAATCAACAGGCCACGGAATCACTGATCCTTATGTAGGGGATTAGATACCAGAATTTTAATGCTGGCTTTAATTCTCATTACCACTTCAGCCATTTCCCATTACTCTAGAGATATAAAGGGGAGAGCCTAAATAAAGTTTAGTCCTTTGCAGGACCCAACAGTAAAATCCTTCAGCTTATTAAAAAAATTAATTCTGTATTGCATATTCTGTCTGTGTTTAACCCTTCTAAAGAATTCTTATGTAAAGGTCATTTTTAATTTCTTAACAATATCTCCCGGAACAGACTGTTTAAGAATGGCAGAATCTCCAATACTTAAATCCAATGAATATATGTAATATATGCATGTCACTAAATTTAAGCATTTGTATTAGATTTAAAACAAACAGGCAGCTTACTAACCAGATCAGTACAAAAGCAGTTTCTGTAATCGAGTTGGCACCAGTTCACAGAAAATATAATTTGAAAAGGTTCACATTTAAATGAAACTTGCTTTTCATGCTCAAATGTCATTCCAAACTCCAAGGATGAGGTATTAACCCTTCATTCACTTTGATTTAATGAATCTCAGCAACGAGCTTGAATAACCTTGACTGCACTTACTCACCAAAATATAAAATTAAACAAAAGACCCTGTATAGCAATCACTAAGAAATAGCAACCACAAATATATGGATAAACCTACAGTTTGCAGTTAAACTTGTGCCCTTATCCTCCATCCAGGGTGGAGCAACCTAATCCCCAACTTTACCAATCGTGTTTTCAAAAATGAGCCACTCACCCCTTTCCAGCAGTGTTTTCCCCCCACATTTGGGGAGCCAGAGAGCTGGGGGCTGTGTGTCTCCCCAAAAAAGGAGCCAAAAGCTCCCAGAAGGGGCAGTGAGGGCAGCTCCATTCCCAGCACTCCCCACCTCACACAGAATGGAGGAGATGATTAAGCTCTCTCCTGCAGTCGTTTAGGGCTCTGCTCCAGACAATGCTGACAAAACGATTCCAAATACAGAGCTTTTCTAGCTCGTTTCTGTCCAGAGGGACTCGGCTAGTCCAGCGAGGGAAAATTACCCTCGTGGAGCACACAGGGAAGTCACATGTTAATCCTCTTCCTACAATCAGGCGACTGGAAAATACACAAACAGGTACATGCAAATGAAATGTGTGTAGGTGAGTGCAGACTATGCAGACTACACACACAGAGATCTATTTACACACATAGGCATACACACACACACACACACACACAAACACACACACACACACACATATATATATATATATTAGGGGCATCCACAAAGGCACACACATTTCTGCCTGTGTCTCCACACACAACCTGATTTGCCTCGAATTCTGTCCTTCTGTAAAAACTATAGAAGGAAATGGAAAGTAGCTTCTGGTGCATATATATTTGTATGCACACATATATTTTTATATACACAGCAGGAAATTTTACTGTCAGGAAATCTGTTTGCAGAGGCTGAGGTGGATGGGTTTTCTGTGAGCTCTATTCCATGGCGACCCCATGTCATTTCCAACAATGGAGCTGAAGAGTTCTCACTGTTTCCTCAAGACTCAGATTTTTTATATGAGATGTGGAGCTTGACTTGGTGTTTCTAAAGCCACCACCAGACACTCTTGCTGGGTGCTGGCCCAGTGTCAGAGTGGTCACAATGACCTGCTGCGAGCCACTTTGGTGGCACTCAGTGCCCTTTCCTTCCATGGGCACTCTTCATTCTTAAGATCTATCTTCCTTATTATTTTTTTAACAGGATGGTACTTCTCATTAGTGGAGCTTTTGAATTACTGAAAGGCTGTGTAACATTTAATTAGTCTTTATCTTTACAAGTAATAAAATGAGTACCTTTAGGTAAAAGAAGGCAGTCTCCAGCGTGCAGCTGGATAACAGCAAGTTTTTGATTTTCTATTCAAATAGCTATCAAACAGATTATAATTTTAGCTTCATTATTTGGCTAATTCACATTTCCTTAAAAGACACACGAGAGCAGGTTTATAAATATTGCAACAAAGAAATTTGGAGTCAACAGTAGGAGAGGTTTCGAAGCTGACATATCAGAACAATACTTGTAAAAATACAGTTTGTATTACCTGTAAACTGTTTGGTGTTAGCTAGTTTCATTTAAATAGAAATATTCAGGAGCTTCTGATACTTTTGCAATTTATCTGTTGATTATTGACACACCACATCTTTGTTTCAAATCATCTTCAACATGATCATATAATTTTCAAGTATTAGAGGTCTCCTTTCAAAATTTATCAAACTTTTACACTTTGTCAACCAATCATTCTACAAAACAATACAAAAAACCCACAAGAATAATATAAGTTTTACAGTTTCAAGTTCAGTTCAAATACAGTATCAAGACTGGCTTCTCCTGAAGACATATTGCTAATTATTTCTCAAACCACCACTGCAAAATTTGCTCTCTGAAAATCTATCTCAGCTGTCGTGTAAACTAGAGTGATGCCTTTTACCACGTGAAAGATATTTATGATTTACACCAGTAAGCAAATGATCAGGAGCAGCTTCTTGTTTAGTACCTGTAGAGAAGCAGTAGTCATGTGCAACTTGGCACGTTTGGGGTTTTTTGGTTTTTTGGTTTCCCAGCCAATATGTCACTTGAGGAAATCTACCCCTTCCTTGCTGGTCTTCCTTGTCTAACCCTTTCCTCCCAACACCAATCTATGTGGTGCTTGAGTTTAAAACTCTGATATATATAAATTCTACATGATCTAAAGTAGATTGGGGTAATCTTCGTTTACGTGGCATTTCCCTAGAGGCACACCATGATTCACAAATACAAAAACCAAAAGTACATCCCAAGACACAGACAAATACACATATTACTCTATCTTTTGGACTCAGCCATGCTAATTCATAATTCTGACTGCAGGATTCTCCAGTCTTTTAATGATCAGACTGAATTAATGCAATTAACTTTATGTGACAAAATAAATTTGATCTTGTCTAATTCAACTTTTCCATCTATACACTGTTTATGAAACTGCAAGTTTGTTTCATTGCACTAGTTGGTGAAGAATAAATACTACTTTTAAAAGTAATGTGATGCAAATATTTTGTAACAATAACAAAGAGGGGCTAAAGCTTTAACAAAACTCTTGTATTTCCAATATACTAAGATGCCACATGGAAAACAAAAGAACTTCCAGAAACCCTTTCTGGTGACATATTGAGGTCACTGTGAATCTGTTTCTGGCAGCACCAGGATAACATTTGCAAATTCTTAACTTATGGGTGTTGTGGGGAAAAAAAAAGACTGATCATATTAAATAATTCTCATGGCTAGTCAAGCTCATGCTAGTAATGCACAGCACTGCTTATCATTGCTGCTCATTTTAGACTGCTTAGATGATAAACACTCCCTCCACCCTCCTGCTCACCGAAGAACAGGTAATCTGTTTGAGTTCCATCTCTAGTGTCGGTTTTGGGTTTTAAAAGTGACCATCCATTTCCTTTTCGAGCACTCTTTTGATCTGTCCACTTCACTGTTCCCCTCAGCTTTCAGGGCAATCCTTAAGGTTAATATTACACAGGATAGTAAAAGCAGAGAGCAGAGTATATTGCTTCAGTTTCTTCAGGAGAAAGAAAAATTAGGACTACAAGCATAGAAAACTTAATTATGTTGTTTTCTGTTTGACATTGGACAGCTTGTGCATGTACACAGAAAATATCTCCAACCTCAACACCATTTCAAAGACATTAAATGGGAATTATTCCATTATCTGAGTATTTGTAAAAATTTAAAACATGAAAGACAACTCTGTAGTGCAGAACAGTATTTGGTATAAAAAAAAATTATGTCAGCCTGATATGTAGTAAATAAAATACATGTAAGGTAAAAAATGCAACTTAGCAATATGGCAGTTCTAGACCTAAATGTAGAAAGCTTATAAATTATACAATTTAATTTCCTCTTTAAAAATATCTAATTGCTATACTTCTAAGTGGAAGGACTTGTGTAAGCAAAGTAAATAATTAGTGCTTAATGCCTACATGGCCTGGAATAAATAAAAAATGGTAATGACAGGTGGGAAGACACAAATTATACTACAGTGTTGACAGCAACCTCTCCACCTTTAGTTTTAATTTGTTTTAAAACAATGAGTTTACATTCTCAATGATAGCAGTGAGCTTCTTTTTTTTTTTTTTCAGAGTGTAGAGTGACTCTTAAAATGCAACAACATATGGCAAGAAAGAAGCCATCAGGATGAAAAGGAATTAATTTTCCCTGTCTCACTGTATTCACTGGTGCAGCCTCAACAATTTATTCTGTTGGGTTTTTTCCTCTTCCCTGAGTTTTACATTTACACATGAGTTCAGCATCTTTCTAGCTGATGAAAAAAGAATGTATAAAGGGAACACTTTATTTCTGTTTATACATGAAAGATCTGTCATACAGTGCTGCTTTTTCTAGCATTTGGTCAATACCTGCAATAACAGCTGGCAGTTTTTTGAGAGAGTCCAGTAGGCTCTGTTTAACCAGGATTTGCTAGACAACTTTTCCCTTAAATTAACACCTATGATAACTTATTTTTGAATCAATAGATGTGGCCAATAGATTTGTTTTTTTTCTTTTCTAGGCAGTCAGAAGATATGAAGGAATATTTTAATATTAATAATATTCAATATATATTAATGCAATTTGACCCAGGTAAATGCCAAAAGAAACTTGAAAGCAAAAGCAAGATACAACTTCTGTAAAGACATTGCAGCCAGTATTTTATTGATATTTTTTAGATGTTTTAAACTACTCTTTTTGGGAGAGCTGAAGGTGTAGAGGGAGAAAATGGTCAGTTATTCCTTGTTTGGTAAAGGTTTTGTTATTGCTTTTCCAGTGTCTTGTTCTCATAATTGGTTAAAACTTTTAAAAACAAGGGCATTATTTCAAAATTTGTACTGCATAAAGCAGAATAATATGGAAAAGCCTAATGAGAATGGAAATTGGTAAAGCAATTTACGAGTGAAAAAGCTGTGAGAATATTGGCTTCAGACTTGTTGAACAAGTATTAACCAAAAGAATCTCAAGAAATGTGCCTCTTTAGCAGAAAACTGCCTGTTAGTTTAAATATGGCTCAGCACAGTGCAGAAGATGAGAGAAAAGTTCTCATGAACAGAGAAGGCACAACATAACTTTACAACTAATTGTTAAAAAGAAGACACAGTTAGAAATACAATTACTTGCTACCTTCACCTTAGGATCATTACTGCCAAGGTAGACTAATAACACAATTACTTTCATAAGAAGTTCTTATTTTGCTGAATTAACAGAAACTGGTAGATGTACAATTTAATATGCAAATTGAAAAAGGGAGTTGTAGAATTCTGGCAAGAATTCCCCTTTTATTTGTGTGTGCTCATTATTTTAAAAGGAATCTAGACACATATCTTGAACTTCAGTGACTATTCTTTCTTTCTTTCTATCAAGTAATGGCTTCTCATCGTAATTGCTATAAATTGAGATTTCCAAAATTGCTGAAGGGAGTTAAGCATTCAATTCACTGTGAAAGCCAGAGGGAGAAAAGTGTGTTACACCGAGTTTGAAATTTAAATGTTCACCCTCACACTGTGAAATAAATGCCACCTGGATTTTAATTAACCCTTTTTATTAAAGGACTTGAAAGCATTTACAAAATCTTTCATATTAAAAAAAAAATTATTTTGATTTCTTGGTAAAAAGACATTGCCATCTAAGAGGTTCAGATTCATTTGGCAGTTCTTATGCCTTAATCTGTCTGTTGAAGACTTTTAGTACTGCAACATCACTTTAGAATGTTTTAAAATATTTATATATATCAAAAACAACTCAGGTATGGCATAATCTTTGTAATGGTATATGACTCTTGAACCATACTGTATTTCAAAACAGAGATCAGGTTCACTGTAAGATACTTTTTCCCCTTTAAAAAGTTTTTAAAGTGTATTTTTAACGTGTATTAGTGAAAAAAATAAAGCACATAGAATAGTCTCACAGACATGTAGTAGTACCGAGGGATGACTTTGGATCTGAGAGGATCAAGAGTTACTTCAAGCTTAGGAATAAACTGTTATCTGAAATATGGCAGTCAGAATTTAGTCCTTGCTTTCCTGATTGGACATTTTTCATTTGAGCATTTAATTTAATTTTGTTCATTTAAAATAGGAGCCCATGATGAAAGCTGATTTTCCTGCATTCCAGCTTGAATTATTAAGCACCCAAGCACAAGTAGTCATTTCTTTTTCCCATTAGGAGAATACCTAAGTTTGACCTGAAGACCAGGCCTGAGGTCTGTAATGTCAGATGCTTCATTTTTTTGATATCTGCCGACACAACACAAAACCAAAATCTCTCTGTGTGTCACGGTTTTTAATGCAACGTTTGGAGATTGTTTCAAATGGCCTGCTGCCATCCTGATTGTTGTTTTTACTGTCCACCTTCCAACAGGAAATGCTCTTGGAAAACATTGCGTCGTTTCATACTCTCTCCTTAAGACTCAGGTGTCCATTCCAGGTTACTGAGAGAGGATGACCCTGGAAAACTCTGCTGGAAGCAGAGAGGGCCTTGTTTTCTCACCTTAAGACACATGATATAGTTTTTTTATCAAATAAACCTGAAGGAAGAGGTCTGCTCTATTTTTCTAGATGAGGCCCAGGACTGAGTTGAAGCTGGTGCTCAGGCGTCCTGAGAGGTTTTTTGTTTTTTTTATTCACCCCCTTTTTTAAGACTATGCCTGCACAAATATGTGGAAACACAAACAGCAGACTTGATGTTCTCGTTCTTCCTTATGTCTTTAAATGATAATTAGTAACCATTACTGTGTTTTTGGTGAAGCTCAGTCTTGGATAAGGTGTGTTTCAATAGATGTAGTTACATGCTGTAAATCTGCTCAGTGTTCCACAAAGTTTTAATTAGATATGCTTAAAAGTCAATTTATCAATACCTGGGGATTCTCCTGATTAAAAAGGAGGCACCTAAGCAGGTCAAGCATCTCCAGAATTTGGCAGTAGTTGAGCTGGATTTTAGGATTACAGTGAGCTAAGATTCATCTTCAAGCATCAAGTTGCTTGTTTTCAAAAATGTGTGGACTAACTGACCCTATGACTAACATCAGTGTGGAATAACTGGCCCTATTTATACCAACAGACAGAATTTTGTGGAATATACCCTCAACAATGACACTTTCAAAGTAATGAAATTTATGAATTTCCCCAATCGGCATTGGTAAAGCTTAGAACCATTTCAATTAAATGGGATAAATATTCGATCTTACTCTGCTGGGTAAAAGTGCACATCACTGTAATTTGTGCTCTCAAAACTTTCAAGAAGCACTTTACTTATGAAAAGTGTAGCACTGTAGCCTCTCCATCCCTGTGTCCAGGTGTGTAAAGAGAGGACGGCAAATTTAAGATTTACTATCTGTTGTGAAAAAATTTCCTGGGTTTGCAGCTTTTCAGTAGCTACTATGCTTAGATATTTTTCCTTTTTCTTATTTTTGGTGTATATTTTACTTCACTTCACTAGGACCCAATCCTGCTGGATGCTGTTAGGATATTCACAGCTGTAGGATATTTGCAGGCCAAAATGACAATAGGTGGAAAACTCATATTTAATTTTCTCCCAGTGTTTTCAGTTCTCATAGGATCAGGTCTTGAGAAACTAATATTGTGGGACCACATATTCTTAGGTACCAGAGGCCTATATCCTGGAAAAACAGATCTCATTAATTAAGAGCCCAAATGTGAATTTCTGAAAATAGTTCATGTTGCTGTAACTTTCAGCAGGTTAACAGCTAAAGCTATAAGGATATCCACAAAGAGACCTCATCTCCCTCTCTGACAATTTTTCATGCAACTGACCATAAAATAGCTTAGAATTGGAAGTTATGGGGCTTCATTAATGGTCATAGGACTGTATTAATGCACTACTTCTCTTCGAGCTAATTAGCCCTGCTAAACACTTGAGTACTGTCCAGGCATAAGTTACTGCAAATACTTATTCCATATGAAAATATTAGTAAGTGCGATGGAAAAAAAAAATCATTTCAGCATGCCCTAGAGTCTTTTATATAAAATCCTGTGTTGTTATCATTGAGTTCAGGCCACTCTTGCTGAGATCATATCTGTTACTTAAGTATAACCAGGGAGTGCCAGCTACCTCATGTATTACTAGCAATCTAAGAAGTAATGTTCTTGTCAGGAGGAACAGCTGCTCAATTCATCTTACTATGCCCAATCACAACCTTGTATAATAATGCTGTGCTCCTCCAGAGAGGAGCAGAATGTTTCCTTTTGTCTTCATTTAGCGTTTGCCATTTCCCCTTTATAAATAATATGCTGCAGTTAGGAACCCTCATGCTGCTAAAATTAAAAAATTGTTTTGTGTTTGGCATCCAAGGATCTGCAAGACAACATGAAGAGCTGGAGCATGTGACCCTTTTCAACAAGAAAAAGTTGAGAGGCTGCAGTTTAGGCTTGGCTCCTAATTTGCCTTTCAACAAATGACACATTTGTCTTTTACTGCACACGCACTATTCCTTGCTCTGGTGATGTCCCTGCAATACCAGTGGGGAACCTACAGCCAGGGAAGAGGGGACTTTACGGTAATATATCTTATTCTGAGTATGCAAAGCTGCAAAGGAGGCTGCTACAACCCTGGCAGCCTCCAAGGAAATATTATTCATTATGTATTTACAGTTATTGGATTAAAACTCTGTAATGTGCTCTGTTCAATTAATAATAATACAGAGTGGAATGAGCTATGAAATGCATTGTGCCTTTTAAAAGATCTAATATAAGAAAAGACAAGCAGTTTGTCCTAATGAATGCATCTAATTGGTGCACTTTATTATAAAACACTGGAACAGCATTTTTCACGAGGCAGTTCTATTTGTAACAGGCTGTCTTCAGCACGTCAGGGTGTAATAAATGTGCTACAGACTAGAACTGCTGATTAGTATTTCTGGAAGCCCAGGAAGTTAGTAGAGATTGTTTGCCACTGCAGAAAGATCTTCCAAATCCTCATGGAGGGACCTGCAGCACGGCGATCTGTTAGGGATACACTGATGTGATCGCCCTCCTGGAGCCAGCCCACTGGATATGCGTGGGAAGCTGCGGTACCTGAACAGCCAAAACAAGAAAAAATTGCTGGTACTTTGTGGTAGCCCTGGTGACTCCCACAGTACTGATATATAAAAGGAGTTTTCAATAAATGCTGCTTTCCACACAGCTTTCACAGCGACAGCTTGAGACAGAGGTATGGTTTATGTATGACTGTAACTCACTGTCCACATCAGCCTTTGTTCATTTTTGATGAATGTAAAGAGGAAGAAAAAAAGGATGCACATGCTAGGCTTCTTTTGAGGTATAAGAAAAAAAAAGCCCTAGAGGCACTTCTGAAAACACACTTAAAGTGTTAGAGGAAAACAGTCAACAGTCAATATTCCTCTGGCAGGACCCGTACACAGAATGACATGACAGTGCTCAAGCAAAACAGTTTAGATAATATCAAATCTATGCAGAAATCAAATCTATGCTGAAGTAATAAAAGACTGTGAAAGGAGTGAGCTTTGACCCAGAGTTCTTTTGTTTTCACTCTCAATAACTACAAAGAAGCTTTTCAGGCCTTTATATCTCAGAAAACTGTACCAGTAAGTGCAGTTAATTTTATTTTCATATTTTTGAAATAAAGGATACTCAAAAAAACTTCCATTGAAAAAATAAACATGTTTTCAGGTGCAGGAGACACTTCAGTCTTTATAGAATGCCTTTTGATCTCATCAGGGGCTTCATTTCCCTTGGTATTCACTGCTGAAAGACACACCCCGCACTCCTCGCTGGGGCTGGCAGTCCATTAGGCTGAACCTGGGAACGTCTCCCAGCTTTATGGTGTTATTCAGCCTAACAGCATTAATCTGCCTTAATACAGTTTCCTATAATAAGTTGGATCCACCCCATTACTTTTACTAATTTATCTGGAAGAACAGAGGCTTCCACGCTGGTTGCTTGGGCATTGTCCTGGTATCTATAGTGTTCAAATCCTGCTGATTCTGTGTAATGTAAAAGAATAAATTAAACAGCCATGCAGGGAGAGTATGACTCTGTATTTGCCTTCATTAATACTCCTGTCCCTGAGAAAGGTAACTTTATGATGAGGGAGTAATACAGATGAGGTCATGGGTTATAAGTAAACACGTTGTGTACGTATTTCTCTTGAACAGAAATGCTCAAATAAGGTAAATAAGAAAAAAAGGCAAGTGTAATTAGGCTACTGCATCCCTTTCTCTGTCACACCATACAGAAATGGATTGGCCTCAATTATTTCATTACATTTCAACACCAGCCAATGCTGGGAGACCAAGCCACAGGGAAATGGACAGGCAGTTCTGACTGCCGTGTGCCCCCAGGACCAGGCTCTGCTGCCACTGCCAGTGGCTCTGAGGCACGTGTGTGTGATGTACCAAATGGCCCAGGGTGTGACTCTTTACTCATCTCCTGTTCAGATTTTGGCTAAGCCTGCTCATGCCAGACCTGAGGTTATGCCAGGAGCATCAGCATTCGGTTGCAGTGAGAGCAGCAGGTAGGCAGAGCAGGTGGCCAGGAAGAGCTGAAAGACAACAATTCAGCCACCATGACCTGCAAATTGCTTCCTCCAGTAGCCATTATGTTTTGTCTGGCTGCTTCCCCAGAATCCACTGGCTTACAGAAATGGGATAGACAGACTAAGCCTCCAAGATGGAGCGTATAACACATCTGTCTGAAGATGTCCCTGCTCATTACAGAGGGTTGCACTGTAAAGGTCTCTTTCAACCCAAACCATTCTCTGTCTCTATGATCTTACCCAAAAAGCTTTTGAAATGGATCCAACTGCAGCTGGATTGCTGAGGCTTTCCTGCTTCCCGGTGTGAATACGGGGGATGCCTGCACCGTGAAGGAAGAGGAAGGGTCAGCACTTTCTCTGTTGGCTAGGTAACCAATTCTCTTCTTTTTCTCATAGCCGTTGTGATATCAAGAGTTATATCAAGTGGTGAAATCTTATGAAATCTTCTTCACTTGAATGGTGAATAAGATGATTAATGTGATAGTCTAGTCTGGTAAAAGGTGCTAGAGGCTCGATTTGTCATGTTTACTATATTGCTTAATAGGCTGAGGAGACTAAGTTGAAATCATGGAGTGTATTGTCTTGTAAATTTGAAAGATCTGAAAGGGCTTTGACACAGGGACGTCTGAGTGCAGATCCTGCTTTGGTGTCACTCAGTCCTGGCTGCCCATTCTGGTCTCAGGATAAATCAAAGTGTAATTGATGATATTGACAGAAAAATGACAAAGACATATCTATTTCACAGCAAATTTACTGTGCTCCTGCTACCCCTTTCTGCCCAAGGGTGGCTGTCGTGGGAATAATTATGCTAATTAAACAGGTCCAAGTAACCCTGCAGCAGTGAGCTGCGCTGGCTTTGGGCCACTCTGTACAGTACGGTGATTTTCTGTGTCTTTTACCTAATTGTCTATTACCTACTTTTCAGTCTATTACCTGCTAATACTGATCATGATCTGTACACTCTGTGTCCCCAGGGATCTATGGCCTGCTGTTCTTCCACCTCAATCCCTGTTTAGGGGCAGCAGCCAGGACATTGTATGCCAGAAGTGTGAGTGGGAATGAGTTTGGAAGGCTTTCTCTTCGTGCCATTGTCTCTTCATGAGGCCCTGGGGCATATATTAAACCCCCAAACATTATTTAATGCTGTATCCCCCCCATGCTCACAGTAAGACAACAGCCCTTGCAGATGGTTTGGCATTGCAGGTCCCTCAAGAATCATGATTTCCTGGGGGAAATAAGTATTTCAAGACATAAGCTCTTCAGGAGAATTCTGAAATTCTTTGGGGACTTCAAAGACATGACTGTACAGTAGCAAGTGTATGGCCTCTTGACATTCAACAGACAGCAAGGAGAAAAGCAAACCAAACCCAACAAAAACAAGAACAAAAGCCTTCTCCTTTGTGCCTTTGATGACAGGATATAAAAGAAATTGTGAGTTTCCTTTTTAAAAACAGTGGTCCTAATTAAGATTTCTTACATGGTGAAAACAATCTCCTTAATAGGCCATAAATAAATTATAGATATTCTACATACATAGTCAAAATACAAACTTGAATTAGCTCAGCTTGATGGAAAATATCTGTGTATCTTGTAAATCAAACTATGTCATCTAAAGGCATATTTTGCCCTGCATTTTCAACTGATTGAGCCTGAACTTAAATGTTCCCTTTTGGGTCAGAGGCTGGGATTGGCCTTTTAACTTGCTTTGCAAGAGCTTCCAGGCCTGAACTTTCTCAAGCATAAATGTCAATACAGTAGTCAAAGTGTTTGGCTTATTCCTGTTAAGACATATATGTATTTCCATATATGGGAAAACATAAATAAATAAAAAAAATCCCCAAGTTCTGTCTATTATTAGAATATATGCCAACATACAAAATAAACTAAAACATATGGGGGAGATTCCTCTACATGTTATCTCTGGAATACACACTGTACTGCAATTTCTTGGAACAAGTGCATAATGCATAAATATTTCTGACGGTAGCTTATAAAAAGGACACGCATGGTATATGATTATTACAAACTATTTTTTCTGTCTCTGAAAGGTTCATGATAATTTTGTTTTCTTCAGTGTTACTGAAGAAAAGTACGGGATGCAAAAAGATATCTGAAATACATGCAGAGAGGTCAAAAATAAAATGGATATATGCATTGAAATATACATTGAAAATAGATGAGAATTTTTTAGTAAAGGACCTATTATTTACATTTCAAATACTTTATGATCCATTTGATTTGGGCTAAGATTCAGGTTGTTTTTGCAGCAGAAGGTCTTACAGAGCCTGCACAAATCTTCTCTATCTGAACAGAGGAAGAAAAGAGGAACAGAGGTGAGTGTGTGCTCAAATTTCCAGGTCTCTTGCACTTATCATTTTATCCCAAAACAACAGAGTGAACTAACTGTGCTTTTTACTGCTCCTCAAGCTAGCACTGTGAGTTTATAATGCATCAACTACTTTACATCAAACTGCTAAAATAACCACTTTGACTGATTTCCCTTTCCCTTAGTAAGAGACACAGGTCCCTCATGTTTTGGGAAGTGACTTCTCCACTTCCCAAGTCTCATGTTTACTGAAACTGAGTAAATACATTTTAAAAGAACTGAAAGGCCTATTTCCTCGTAGATTACAGGGCTTGAATATTTGAAGCTTCGTGGATGTTGATGTCCATTTTTTATAATATTTTTGTCTTAATCAGGAATTTTTTCCCCCATGATCTAAACATGGTCACTTTCTTCTATGTAAGTGAATGAAAAGGAACTTTTTCATTAAAGAATTTAAGCATCTAACTACAAGTAAGTACAAATATGTTCTTCTCACAGGAGTAGTGAAAATGCCAAATATTAAATATATTTCACAGCTAATGTATTTTGCTTTAAAAAAATTGAAAGTTTCACAACTATATCATCACACTGTGTGACTATATGTGTGGATTATTAATAGGATTTTACAATTTTGGGCTGGCTGGAGTGCAGGACTAAGAGAGCTTCCCTCTGTTCCGAATACTAGATAAAGTTAAGTCCCATGTAAGAGACAGCATACTTTTGCCACTATAATTTATATAATTAATTTATTTCTAAGATATTGTGCATAATAAAAATCAAATTATAAACTTACCCATTAATTTTGGTACAATTTGGAGAGACATAAAACTTTCGCTTGAAATTCTATGTCTGTAGATACAGGGAGATAGTTTGATGTCTTTGAATCTGTAAAAAAAACACAACAGTTTCTGAGAATTTAAGGGTGTTTAATAAATATGTGTCTAACACCTTCCCAAAAATAGTCAGGCTTCTCACTATTGTCTTCATTAGGCATGCTAAGTGGTTGTTCACCTTGAAGCATTTCTCTTTTCTAATTATTAACTGTTTCTGTAAAAATCCAAGCCCAAATTCCTAGTGTTCAAATGGAGAATAACAGGACATTTTCAACACATGTAGTTTAGTTTGGAAAATAAACAGATTCCTCAGAAGAATACCAATGTCCAAACAGTTGAGTAGTGGAGAAGGGAGTGAGTAAAGAGGGAAAACATCCAATATTGGAGCCCCTGTGGTTCCTTCCAGCCTGACCCATTCTGTGGTTCTTTGATGAAACCATAAAATTCCTAGATCTCAAGTCGGGAGCCCCATAGTGTCTAAAACACCACGGGTGTCACCTCGCTTTAGCCATTATTCCCAGTGGGGTTGTAATGGCTGCATCCAGCTTTCTCTGGACTTTGGGGGATGGATGGCAACAGAATACTCAAGAGCTGTCTGGAATGGTGACCCAGACATTTTGTTGCTGTGCAAATACGAGTAAAAGTCAATTATCCTACTCCATAAACAGTGGACAGCCCAGGGCCTGCTGAGCTCTACTGCACAGCAGCAGGCTGCATGCCAGGATCTCCCCTCCAGCAGGAATGCATCCCAAGGTTAGTCCTTGAGGCTGAGAGATTTTTTGCCACAACAGATTCTCTGCAAGTGATTAATAGCATGCTAAGCATTGGAATCTTAGCTAAGTGATAGAAAGTATTGATTGTGCATATAAAATCCCTTAGACATAAACCACTGCCCATGTCTGGGACTAGGAGTGGATCTACCTGCACCCAGACTCCCCTCTGAGGAGTTTGGAAAACAAGGACATCCTTTCTGAGCCTCATGACTCAAGAGGAGGGTCTCCCAGACAGTTCTGTCTGACCCTGCTCTCCATGCAAGAAGTAGCCAAGCATACCTTGCCACTAGATTTGTCAAATCACTATCACATTTACCTCTGAATTTGGTTAACTCCCTCCTTTCTATCAATAAAGAGTGCTGTGGTTTCTCTGTTACAAGTGGAGTGCGTGACTCCATCCATGACACAGTCTCACATTGTTTCTTAGGAGCCAAGAAACTGAAACAACCAGGCTGTGTCTTCTTCAATTATTTATTTCTCATCTACAATCACTTCATCTCCAAGGATATGAATGTGATATTACTCAGCTGTTTATTCCTCATAAACCATTTTACTACACTTAGGTATGTCAAGTCAACATAGAAATCTGTAATAGGCTTATTAAAACAGGTCATTACAGTCATCTTATTGCTCAAGATTGATAACAGGACTGAAAGATAATAAAACATGATGTTTCAAAAGCAAGCAATAAAAAAGTCACAAAAGAACAGAATAAAAATTTTATTATGCAGTGTCAGGAATGTAAATAGTTTCAAAAGTGATATTGTCAAGCCTTTCGGGACCCATCTCATGGGGCAGTCTCTTCTCAAAAAAGACAAAATAGAAATAACTTCACAGTGCTGACTTGATAGTTTATAAAATAACTGCAGACAATATTCTGCTCAATAATCTATATTGAATTGCATCAGCTTAAATATTGGACAGCAATTCTAAAAACATACTAAAGAACCAAAATTTGTTCTACCACAGGAATATATAAAATTTGTTACTTGGGCAAGTAACATCCTGACACAGCTAAAATTACTAGTACATCCATCTATACCCTGAAAACTTTTTTGTTTTTTTGTTTGGGTTGGTTGTCAACACTTTGGAAACACACCTTATCTATTAAAGTAATTTACCTCTTTGTTATTGCCTGATTATGTTCCAGGTTTTCTTTACATAAAAGTCTTCCCAGCGCAAATATTTATGCACAAGATGAAGACATTCTGTTTCAGGAATATGTTTGCAGGGGGTTTGGAAACACACTTCCTGGGAATATTTTGAAGAGCTGATTTCAGTTACTTAACTGCTGCAGGTCTATGACCTCTCTGGCACCTGCATAAGTGTTCCAGCTAAAGTGAATCTGGAGTTGAATGAAAATTCAAGTGGAAAAGATCTTCTGTGTCCTTTTTTTTCCCCTTCTTTTAATTTAGTGTCTAAAATCCACTTGCATTGTGGTTTAGTCATATATGGAAGTCCCTTTATAAAACCTGGTCTTTATGTAACAGTCAAGGCTGCCACTTTATTTCTGATATTTTCCATTTTTTTCATATTCAGTTATATGCAACAATAAGTAAGTGAATTAGGTTTGGGGTTTAACACCTATCTTCTACATCATCAGTAATAACAGAGCAATTGAGCTACAGTCTTTTTTGGGAGATGAATAACTCAGTTTTGAGAATTTCTGCATTAAAAATTAATTCTTTGGGAAAAGGCAGTTTAATTTAGCCAGCATATAACTTCTTGTAGCAAAATAAAAGCAATTTTGACATTCAAAACTGTGCCAGGGTTTCTGAAGAAAAATTGGAATTCTTTCACAAAAGAACATTGTTGCAATGATTTTTTTTTAATGTTTATCCTGCCATCTTGCTTTCCTGGTTGCACATAAATATTGCCAGTGCTGAAATGGTTGCTCAGCTTTTCCACCACAACAACTCCTACAAAGGCCAAGCAATTTGAAAGCTGTCATTTCATAACCTCCGCAAGTAAGATGCTAAATTTTTTCCTGCTTTGTTTTTAAGGATTAAACTCCATCATTTCATGAATTGAAACCGGGAGGAAATTGTTCACCTTCTCAAAACTAAATATGATAGAGTACTAAATATGTCCTAAAAAGTGAGCAGTGTTCCAATCTGATGCTTTTTGAGTTGCTTTAAATCAAGTTTTGTTTCACTGGCCTTTGGTTTATGATATCTGGTTGAAAGATGACATATTGTTGGAAGTAGTGATGCATAAGCTCCACATGTGCATCAGGAAGTAATAATCATTTTGGAAAGTGGAGATTGAGTGATGAGACTTTGGCTCAAGACAGTAAGTTTTTGATTAATTAAAAAGGATAAAAATATATTCTCTTACACACTAGGAATTTAGGGTGCATTTTATCACTCAGAGGAGCCAACACTTTGCAGGATTAGGCAAATACCAATTCTGCAGCTGTTATTCATCAATTTTTGCAGATAATAGATAAAGCTAAAACAGAGTCTCACCATCTTAATTTTTTTCCTAACTCCTAGGCCTTCCATTTTTCATCTTGACAGTGTTTCTTTAGAGAAATGATACAGTATAAACACACATTCTAAAGGAATTAAGAGAGACAAATACTGAGAAGTACCGCAGAATTCCTCCATTCTTGCCTGAACAGAGCACATCCCACAAATAAAAGGAGAAGGCAGATTGCTGCTCTTGGATTTTCCAAGTATCCCTGCTCTGAGAAGCAAAGGAGCTGCCAGCAGGAGCAGTGGAGGTGAGCAAGTCACTATCAATTAAAATAAAAGGGAAATGGGCCCACAACAAAAGTTTTTGAACAGATATTAGAACATTTTTCTTATGTTGTCTGACTGTAATTCAGGCACGCCTGATGTTTTACCAGAATGTGGCATCCTTTATCTGATAATTTTAGTGTGCTTTACACATTAAAAGTGCAATTAATGGAATATGTACCAAGCAATTACGTGACCTGTTGCGACCTCTCAATTTACACAATGACAAAGACACACGCTTGGAATTCAGTAGTAGACCATTTTCTGGCATTCAAACAGCCAGTTTAATGGAGCTTGGCAATATTTAAATCAAAAGGGGAAAGATGAAAGCTAATTAAGGCCAATATACTAATGCTCAAATAATTTGTATTAATAGAAATTAAAAAGAAAGGGGCAAAAAGAATCCGGTATTACAGGGAGTGAACATATTTTTTTCTCTACTAATTTAAATGCCACTATGGGATAATTTCAGTGTTGGCTTGTGCTCATATTGCATGACTTTTATTAACATGAATAGGAGTCCTGAATTTTTCTAGAGTAGACTGGAAAAATGTACCACATTGTTTTTGAACACAAATGGAAGTAACACGGGTTCTCACTGCATATTTAAATATCTCAAACACAGAGTAAAAACCCTCCCAAATCTTTGCATGACTCCCGGGTGTGCTAAATATTATAATCAAGGTTAAAAATGTCCTCAGCTAATGGTCATTTTCAGAAGAAGGTGCTCCAGTTTGCCCCCATGGCTCATTTTACCAGGAAATGGCAAGAAATGAGCAGTTTTGGTTTGTTAGAGAATGATACTTTTTCGAAACTCTTATACCTGCTTAATAGATGGTTTAATGAAAACATTTCATTATGAAGTTTAAAATACATACTGAGATACGTTGAAAACATCTGTGCTGTATCCCAGGCTCTGATGAAGATACAAAGAAATGTTTCTAGTTCTGCTAATTTTGTTTGCAGTCAGACGTTCTTTTCTTAACTGATTTGAAACACGGATTATTACAATGGTAGTAGTAGTAGTAGGAGTAGCAGGAGAACGAAGCAATGTGCCAATTATCACAGTTTCCTCCAGACAAGCCTCCATTTTGCCAAACACAGGTGAAAAGCGTGAGTAAGGGAAAAACTGAGATAAGTTTCCAAAATAATTTACATTAAGAACTCACTATCTAATGTTCAGTCTCAGAAATTCAGTGATATTTTCTTCTCTTCTTGTAGTGTCTTCACAAATCAGACTACCTCTAAGGACACACGTTTTCCTAAAAAGACATTTTCTTTCTTCCAACAAGTACCTATTACCATTTAATATGGTTCATTGTTTGTAAAGAAACTTGGTAAAAAAAAGTCACTATCCACAAGCCAAGTTTTTAATGATAATCTTCTTTAGCCAAAATCATTATTTGAAAACAGATTTACTACCATGTACAATTTATTAGGGACAGGAGAGTCTTAGAAAACCAGCACTGAACCATGCAGTGTAATGAAATAAAGGTTTCCTTTTTACTCATTCTGTCTCTCTTGAGTTCACTTAGGGCTCGTTTATGCAAGTCAGTGACAAAGCTGGCCCTTGACTCCTCCACAAAATCCAGCCTTACTGAATTTCCTGTTTATATTTCTAACCTAGTTGGTATTCCTGTCATGTGCCGGCCGACACTTCCCGGACTGCCTGTACGCTTTCAAAAAGAAGGTCATAGCTCTTTCAGGATCATCAAACGATCATGAGCGAATCATGAATCAAGATGGAAAACATGAGGGGAATGTTCTCCTGAAAGATAAGAAAACATATAACTTCTGCAGTGCAAGTCAAATGACTCATCCCAAAAAGGAGCATCATTTTTCTAACCCTGGAATGGCAGCCTGAAGATTTCCATGTGGCAGTTCTGGTTCTCATTGAACTTTGATTAACTCAGGACAGCATGAAGCGTTTTTGTTTTATGGCCGAGGTCAGGCCAAATATTTCTTGTCATCAGCTTAAATAAAAAGATCTCCTTCCAGACAGATCATCTGTCTTTCCACAGCACATTGCAAAAGCTGATCCAGTGTGAATTTCTCTGATTGTACTCTGATATTTATCCAGATCTGTTTAATGGTGTGTTTTGGAAGGTAAAGCTCACATGCTGAAAAGTTAGGAAAATAGTAGGATATGAAGAAGTCAAGGAATTACTAATCACTGTTTTCTCCTAGGATCTATATTTTCCACCTGTGTCTTGAGAAGTTTCATGCAGGGTTATCTAATAGTACTGTTTGAAATACAGTTTGTTGTTTATTAATCTGGCCTTGCTTCCTATGGAATATTTCAACTGTAGTTGTTCAAATAATTAATCTGGTAGTAGGCTGCCAAAAGTTTTTAAAGATTGTAAACTCTGTGGTCCTACAGTATTGCATACTTACTCTTAGGGCAAAAAGAAATTTGCCTTACTTTGAGGAAATATGCTATTTTGATTTCACATAAACCCTTTAAATGCTTTAAAAATATGTTTTTCTTTTCAATTCTCAAAGCAAAATTTAACATTAGATTAAGAATAGTAGTAGTGAAAATTTCACAGGTAAAGAAATGATTTGACAATTTTCATCTTGCTTTTGGACAATATAAAGTGGACTCTTAAAAGAATCTAAAGCAAACAAAAAAGAAACTAAAAAAAACCCCAACAACTAACACCAAGAAATCTATTTGCATAGTCTACACCATGACAGTGCACAGCTATTTAAAGAGGCTTTCAGGGAGGCGGGTAATACAATGTTGAGCTTATTTATAATGCAGAAGAGAATCTGCTGTCTGAAAGCAACAAATACAATGAGTTTGAATTGCAACAATAGCTGAGCTAGACATTACAGAAACATCTCCCTAACAAGACAGAGCAAGATGCTGGAGTAGATTCCAGGGGACTTATTTCTGGGGCATTTTGGAATCTCTGATACTGGAGATTTATGAAATGATGCTAGGCAAACATCTCCAGTGGTTTGTCTCTTCAGGTAATCATAGAATTATTAGAATTAAAATAGGTTGGAAGGGACCAAAAAGAACTTTTTGTTTCAACCTTCCTGCTGCGGGCAGAGACACCCTCCACTAGACCAGGCTGCTCAGAGCCCCATCCAACCCGGTCTTGAGAACGTCCAGGGATGGGGCATCCATAATATCCCTTGGGCAACCTGTTCCAGTATCTCACCATCCTCACAGAGAAGAATTTCTTCCTAATATCTAATGTAAACCAACTCTGTTTCAGTTTGAAGCCATCTCCCCCTTGTCCTGACATTTTTCCCTTCAGGTACTGGAAGGCCACGATTAGGTCACCTCAAAGCCTTTTTCAGGCTGAAAAAACTCAATTCTCTTAGCCTTTCCTCCTTGCACTAAAATTTGTATGAAGGAGAAACAACTGTCACTAACCAAAACAGGTTATTATCTAAAAACATTTCCAGATCTTAAGAAATGCTTTAAACAATATTTTTTGGAGCATCTAGAAAGGTTTTGGGGGTTTTAGGAATACAGCACAATGTCAGGCTTATTTTTCTCATTTTAATAATTGTTCATAAGCTGTTGAAAGTAAATGGGAAGAAGATCAATACTTACCCTGGATAGTTCCATTGGATGCTGCTTCTCTTCTATTTCAGGAGTTGCATTCTTGTATTTTGCTTTTAAGTATCCTTTTTATTTAATATTCTTCTCTGTGGTTAATTGTATTTCCAGAACTTGAAATCCTCTCAGACATTTGGAATAACCTTTAAAATTAATTTAAAAAGAAATCTCAAAAAACAGTAAACAAAATCTCTTTCACTTATTAGGCACACTCATGTTTTCTCTGCTTTAACATAGGGTTAAGGACGTCTTTTTGTCTCAAACTGTGTCATTGGCACCAGTGCACAACCTGGCTCCTAAAACAGTATTTTGTTTTTAAAAATGCCTTCAGTGTACGTTTCCATTCATTGATGGGAAGAATTTTTTATGACATTTAAAAGAGATTCCTGATGTAAGTACTATGTGTAACCACGCTCCTGTGCAGCAGCACTCCTTGAAAACCTCAGGCAGAATGAGTCAACACACGTGCAAGTCATCACGGAAAGAAGTAAGCATCAATTTTGTCTTTGTTGTCTTTTCTTTTCTTTTCTTTTCTTTTTTTTTTCTTTTTTAAAAATTTTTAAAATTTTTAATTTTTTTTCCTAACTAGCCAGGTGGCAACCTTATTGTTCTGCCAATTTACAAAGCTGGATTGAGGAACCAGCTGAGATCTCTCAGCCAGAAAACCACATTGGCAGCTTTTGGCACCTATTCCTGGCCAACCACCGGCACAGGGAGCACTCTTGAACTTGTGAGAGAGTGTCCTGATTACAGCAAGCAGCTCTGCAAAAACTCTACATTGCATCAAGTGGCGTCTGGTCCTAGAAGCTCTCAAGGTCATTTGAGGGGAAAAGATAACTACCTTTTTCTCTCTGCAGGTTTAAATGCCTGTTTTATTCTTTTTCTCCAGGAAAAAAAGAGCACATTGTTTAACTACTAATATTTATGATTTCATCATTATGATTTCTACTGTTCTTCCTTCATTTCTGAATGCGCACATACACGGCATCTGGCTGTGTATCCAGCAGTTCCAGGTTTGACTTTAACCCCCTTGCTGCCATGTGAATGTTGTTATCAATGGCATCCCATGGAAATCATTGTTTCTATTATCACTTTTCTAAAAGACTGGTCATGGTAGAAAGATTGTAGAATTTACCAAGAGGGAAAACAGCTATACTGCAAGATAAATGGATTTCCTAGTTTTGTACCTGGATGAAAATAAAATTAGCATTTGATGATAATTATTATGTATTTCCATCTCCTGTCACAGAAAGATCCTGCTGTTTTCTCTTTTGCAATTCCATCCCCTCTCCTACTGATGCTATGCACAAAACATTTTACCATTAATGCCGTTTCTCTCTCAATTCCTAAATGCAACTAACTTTAATTTAACCGAAGTTTTGTATTATTTGATTTTCTCAGTTCAGTAGTTTACTGTAGTATCTTATTCTGATCAGAAGTACTAATATTGTTGGGTTGAAATCTGCCAGTGACATATCTGCTTGATGTATAAGCTTCCAAAGCCTCCTCAAGGAAACCGTGCAGTCTTTTAGTTCTGAAAATTGAATCTCTAAAGGCCATGACAAATGTGATATACCAGTGGAAGGCATCATCTAAGGTAAGGCTTAGATTTAGATCTATAACTATGCTGATTAAAGTTTTGATATCCATACTAGTCTTTATGTCTTCAGATTATACATATGTATACATGTACATATATATTGTACAAGCTACATTTTCTGGGTTTGTTCTTTCTGATTTTGTGGTTTATTAAAAGCCTTGCACTGCCCAGGGATAGTAACATCAGTGGCCTAGATTAATTCTTTTTTGGTCTTTAGCCATACATATGTATATGGTTATATATACATGTATATGAGATGCACAGAATGATCTGCTCTGTTTTGAACATGTTCAGAAGGCTGTACACAGCCATGCATTTCTATTTAGATGAAAAGCCACCACCTTATGAAAGAATTGTTCTCTCCTCTCTCCTCCTTTTCCCCAAAATCTCTGATCTATAAGGACTCGTATTCTTATATTTACTCCTTACAAATTTGTCATTTTGGGGTGCATAAAACATGTGTCTGTTTATCTCAGTGGAAGCAAGATCAGGTGTGTTTACTCATCCTCATGGCTTGCACTTCTTTTACCCATCTGTTAGGTGCTTTGTAAGTGATCTACGCCTACCAAACATGGCTTGTAGGAAGCTACATTTTCCTGGTTTACTCTTTCTGATTCTGTGGTTTATTAAAAGCCTTGCACTGCCCAGGGATAGTAACATCAGTGGCCCAGATTAATTCTTTTTGGTCTTTAGCCAATCAACCAGCTAATTTTGTCACTTGGCTAATTTAGTGATGCGCCAGCAAAATTCATAATTACAGCTAAAAGTATTTGTACTTCTATTGCTTGCTAAGCTAAGGTGACTCCATGAATACCATGCATTCCTTCTGCCCTTCAGTCCAGAGGAACACATTTAATAAAAAATGTGCAAGTGGAATCTATCATCTATTCATATAAACATTTATTGTTTTAGGTTTTTCCTAGCAAGACACTAGGCAATATCCTACTCTGAGTTACACAGGGAGATACTTAAGGAAAGAATTTTTTTCCCCTGGTTAAAGCTTGCAAGCAGACTGTTTTAGACAGAATTCAAAATCCAACTGAGTTAAATCTCTGTTAAATAAGGTGAGAATGTGCCCTTACATATGGTGGCCTTACTGAGACAGGATATTTTGCAATTTAGATATTCTTCACAGGAGAAAGTATGATTTAAGTGATATTTTACTAAGTTTTCCCTTTTTTTAAATGAGTAAAAGCTTCCAATAAAATCTTTGATCAAAACAATGTCATTTCCATACAGAACCTTTTTTGGAAGACAGGATTTAAAAGGTCACAGCCCAACTATGAATGTCCGTTTCATGTCAGATTCACAACCCTCCCCACCTCACCTCCACCATCACCAAACATGGTTGCATACAGGACAGAGACATTTACCCAAACATCATTATTGTAGGTTTTCCAATTGAGAATGTTTGATACAAACTTAGCAGTCAGTAAATCAAGAGGCTGGCTGTTCGCTAAAATACTCCATGAATTTCTTAAGACTTGATAGAACTGCTCAGCACTTTGAGTTGGCACCTGTCAACTTCTAGTAATGAAAACCAAGCCTCCAAAAACATTCGACTACTTAAAGTGGAGAAAACCTGCCAATATCTGGTGGCTTTTTTCTTTTCTTTGCTACTCTGTAGATGATAATTCATCTTTGCCCTTCTTAGTAAATGCAAGCCTAAAAGAGAGAGGCAGGCAAAAAAAGAAGAGTGTCTGGGGAGGAAGGACTGGCAGGGAAGATCCCACAGCACGAGCCAGGAAAGCACAGTTCCTCGGGCTGAAGCCAGAAGCAGCAGGTTTGGTACAGAATTAATCCCTGAGTACCTTCTGCTGCCACTGGAAGTATTATGAAAGTGCTAAGGGCTGCACATGTTCACAGGCTGCTTCCCCAGCTGCTTTGGGATTAAAACCTTGCTCCAAAATACACGGGATGCTCAAGCATGCTATGTCCACATCTGCAGAGAGCACTGGGGGCTCATGCTGGGTCTGCCTGGGGGGCTGGAAAGCATCGCTCCTGAGCCAGCATCTGGGGGAGTGGAGCACAGAGAGCTTGTGCCTTGCCAAGGGTTTGGCAGCCTGTCATGGGTAGGGAGAGGAAGGGTGAGAAAGGCCTCACAGAGGAGGGAGGTGGAAACAAGGATCAACGGAGGACTGCAGAGAAGGGCAGAAAAACACCTAGAGAAAAGGAAGAACTCCAACTTGTTTGCATTGCTGACTCTGACTCGATTTGGAAGCTTAGCTGTCATTACGAGAATTGGATCAGAAACAATTTTGGAAGATGATGATATTTACTTGCCAAGCCAATCCCTATCACTTACTCTCAGTGCCAGCTCCCTAAGCTCTCAGAAATAGCCTTCTCTAATTTTCTTCAGGCTGGAAGCAAATACCGATTCAACAGGAGCCGTGGGTTCTCAGCACATTTCAGGAGTAAGCATTAGATACACGCTGAACTTAAAAACTGACACATAAGTCAAGATGGTTTGTTTCAGTATTCTGCCTTCTCTGGAAAACAAACTGTTGTAATACAAAATCGTGCATCTCACTTTGATACTTTATTTTATTTACCCATGCTGATGCTCCAGGTAGCTCTAATAGGCAGAATCTGACACAGGTTTTTATGGCACATCATTTCTGACAGAGCTGTGATTGAAGAGACACAGCAGGCTTCCAAAGTACTCACTGAGGTACACAGACTTCACACAAGCTGATTATAAGCACAGGTACGGAGAGATTTTCAGTGACACCAGGAGCATTCATCCTCTTTTAGCCAAGCCTTGTGAACTTCCCCTTTCTGATTCTGCCAATTAGAGGTGCTACCTGTGTGCCTTTGTACGCTCATCACTAGGGATTTCAGATTTTTGTCACAATAATAGTGGTGCTAATGTCAAGCAAGTACATAAATAAAGAAATCCAGTAAAGCCTTTATGGTTATGGTTTATACTGCAAACAAACCTGCAAACTGAGTGGACAGTCTTACTATTATTCACTAATTGTTTTCTTTTTCCAGAAAGCTTGATGTTGTTCATATAACCTGTTCATTACCTCAGCATATGACTGTATCTACAGATGATCATAACTCTTCCTGTGATCAGTGGAATTTACAGGATTTTACTGGTAGGGAATCAGCACAAGATCTTATCACAGAGTGTTGACAGATACCGTGGCAGAACTCCCATGCATTACAGGTCTCTAAAAGCAGAGGTATATATGCAATACTATTAGGATCCAGGTATACTGACTAAGGAATGCATTTAGCCCTAAAAGATATTTCAGTCTTTAATCTTAAGTACATATTTCAGTGCCTAGCCCCACTGTCTTCCATAGCCCTGAGTCATGTATTAAACAAATACCCTGATCAGTAGAGTCCTGTGCTATGTCAGGCATTTGAGCTAATCACAGCTACTCCAATTAAATTAATGCACTGGGTAAATGGCACTTACCTTTATGAACATAATGAGTATACTAAGCAATACATACTGGAAATAATAACTTGCTAGAAAACACAGTCTGTGGGACAACTGGTGAATGGAGTCTCACCTTCCTGTAACATACATACTGTTGCTTTTTGGGGTCATTCACATTCTCCAAAGTATGATATGTACTAGGGAGGATAAACGTACATCTGGAATGGCACTTGCCAAGCCAGAAAGAGAAATAAGAAAAAGGATAGGGTATAACAAGAAACAATGGGGAAAATGAACTGTACACTATTTCTCAAAGAACAATGCTTTTGTCTCTTTCCCCACCTTTTTCATATTGACATTAACATACCATTTTCCAACTAGAAAAAGAAGATATCGATGGTTTTCTTTTTTCTACATTCAAAAGTTTCACTGGATTTACACATTTGATATATTTATGCAAATAACATTTCTGCAATAGTCAATACATTTTACCCCTCTGATAAGGAAACTATCTAAACCCAAGTATTTCAAACTATAATATAACCAATGAATATTCAGGCACAATATTTTAAGGAATCTAATTAGGGACTTCTAATCATACTTTATTGCTACCAGCCAAGCCCTGCCAACTAGTGTTAATGAAACTCAGACTTCAGATGCTTTACTATCAACACTAGAGTATGCAGGAATTAATTACCACAAGTGGCCTACCCACACAAGTGTCCCGAAATGCATCAGTAAACTTCCAGCCCAGCAGGATTCTGTATTTTTGCTGTCCCAGTGGTGTCAGTGGAAAGTAGTCTTCAGGATGTTTATCTTAATTTTATCTGCCTTCCCTTTTTTTTTTTTTGGTTGTTGTTGTTGTTGTTGTTGTTAATACCCTGTTTCCTTTCCCTCAGCTGTATTCATTTGTATTCTGCGAGATGTGTTGTGTTTACTTATCTGTTTCCTTCCCAGGTCAGTATCCTGATACTGCAGTAATAGCTCATGAAACCTGACATAAACCGAGAGAACTTTATAAAAACCAAAAAACAAACCTTTATTGTTCCAATTTGGGGCTTGGGCTGACAATGCCAGTTGTACTTCGGGATTTTCTTTTTCAGCTTCTTAATCTCTCACTTTCTTCCCTGCCCCCCCACCCTGTTCTTTTTCTGTCTTCTTATTCTGTCTCCCAGCTTCTCGATTATTTCCCTTTTTCTTTCCTCTCTCTGTTCCAAAGCCTTTCATCTCTCCTAAACCATCTTGCAGATCCCCAGCCCAATTCTACCCCTCACTGTTCTAGCCCTACTCCATCACTAACCTTTTCCCTCATCTTGCTTTCACAGTCTCTTTGACTCTGTCTATGCACTTAGAATATTTCCTTGCCATCACTCTTTCAGCCTTCAGGCAATGTTCTTCTCTCAGTATACAGCTTAGCAGATAGCACCTTAGGTGGCTAATTTTGCAAAAGAGGATATATTTCCTACTCATAAGCAAAATCCCAGTAACTGGGATGTTTTCCATTGCAAAAGTGACAGTAGAGGCTCCGTTAGAGAAAGTGGAAGAATTTAGTGGTTTGTTTGGTTTCCTGAAAGAAAAAATTAATTTAATAGTTCTGATAAATCATACAAAGGTAAAACAAATACTTAATGGTAATCAAAGACTTTACTTGCAGGTAGAAGCCAAAGATGTGTACAGCTGTGACCTCATTATACTTATTTTGTAGCCTTTTTATGCTCTAATAATGCACCAGTATGAAATCATATTTCACTGGAGCAATTGTGAGCAAAGAAAAGAGAGATGAATAAAAGAAGAGGATAAAAATATAAAATCAGTGAAACAATAAAATAATTATAAAATATCTGTTGCTTGTAAGTAAAAGAATCCTCTAAATAGGAACACAGAATGTAAAAGAGAACTGCAGTGGCTCTTCAAAAGGGAACAAAAGGAAAAACCTGAGGAAAGACAAAATAAAGGTGCTGCTCCTGCAGGAAGGTGAGTGGAACAGCACCCTTCGAGTAATTGAAGGTTCACCTAATCAATTACCTGTAGCTGAAAAAGGCCAAGACTTGAGGCTAAATTAACCTATCCAACCCCCAGATGGGGGCTGTAACACCAGCTGTAACTGCTGGTGTGTCCAGAGAGAGACCAAAGCCATCCAAGGCAGCCAGTAGTTCAATTTCCTCTGCCTCTTCAAGTGGCCACGGTATTCTTTATTTTCTGTCTGAAACTGTTGGGTAGCAGGTGGTATGTACTGTTAAGCTGTTGTCACATCTCATCCCAAAGCTGCTGGTATTTCACTGACCTGATAAAGTGTGACCCTTTAATTCAAAACTTAAGGGACAAGTATTGATAGCGCTTTATCCTGTTAGGCAATCTACCACTCAGAAGAAGATACTGTTCATTATAAATAAGGTTATCAGAATCTAGCCCACAGAGTGGTGAGGTAAAACACATTACTATACTAAAAGTGTTAGTTTTATTATCGGTTTTGCTATGCAGGTATTGACACATCGCTGTGATAACACAAAAAGTCCAGCACTTGATAAGAGCAAACAAGAATTACAGAGTAGGTGCATATTGCTATTACAGGGGTGAAGGGAGCATGGCTGCAAAGAGTTCAGGTAGAATCTTTATGTTGTTGGAAGAGATAAAGTTTTCAAAATGACAGAAAATAATTGCCTAATAAAGAGTTATAGTACTGCCCTGAGCTGCAGAATGAAACAATTATTTTTATGTAGCTCCTCATCTTTAGAATCTTAAATCCTCTTTGTTGTTCTCTCATCTTTCCCTTGATCTTTGAAGACTTTTCCCTGTGCATTTAACAAGTATTTTTTGTTTGTTTTCTCTCCCCCCAGTGCTTTCTCTGTGATGCCTCTCTGTGACTGGCTTCTGCAGTGTTGTTACCTCTCTGCCTGTGCCATCACATCACGGGCCAGACCATGGCAGGCATCTGTTATCCGGCGCAGCTGACACTTTAACCTACAAATGCCCCCCGCGCTCTCCATTATTCTCACAGGTCAGCACAGTTCATTGGTACCCCGTGATGGATGATGCAAAAGGAGAGGAGATTAGAGCACCAGGAGACAGGAGAATGACTCTGAATCTGATTAGTTTAGGCAGAGGGGATTTCATGTGATCCTAAGATGCAGCTGTAGTATAAAACAAGAGATACTTCTTCATGTCTGTCATAGTGAGTGCAAAATCCCAAATGAGCAGAGACACTGTGGGCAGTTGCTCATTTAATTAACCTGCCCTGACTATCAGGTTCCAGGGTCTAACATCATTTGATAGAGTTTTCACTTTGCTTCTGAGATGAGATCACCCATGGAGACAGTGTGTGAGGCTGGATCCACACTGTGTGGATCCACACAGCCCAAATGCAGCTCACCTCCAAAACAGCCAGCATGTCTCTATTTATCCAGAGTGCAGCAATGGAGAAGAGAAAGCTCAAGCTTTTTCTGTCTGCTGTTGAATATCATGGCTGCAGCCCTGGCAAGCCTCTGTTCCTGAACATGACAAATATTTCCAGGGGTGCCCTAACAGGCTGCGGTGCCTCAAGCACACAGTGGTGAACACAGGGGCTGGACAGGCAGTGGAGCACTAAAGACACATCCACTGCTCTTGCAGCCTAAGTTTTATGTTGGAGGATAACTGCAAGTTCAAATTCCTAACCTTTTTTTCTGAGGATTTTAAAAATATCATGCTTTATAAAATTTTAAGAGTCACACGCATACACCCTTCTTCTAATATGAAATGGGAAGTTTTATACTCTGTCAAGTTAACAAACTGTGAGTTGAAACTCCCTGGTGTTGGGAAGTAACAGCCAGTTCAGTCCCTTCTGAAAAACTTAAGCACTGCTGAGCGGATGCAGCAGCATAGAGTATTTCCTAAGCCTACACACCTATGGAATGTCTTAATATTTCCAATGTATATTGTGCTCATATTGTGTCTTTCAAAATTAATTACTCTGCAAGTAATGGGTTTGCAGTATAGCTGTCACTTGCCTTATCTCAGTGAGAGAGCTTTTATCCTCTATTTTCCTGATTAGAAAAAAGAAAACAGAGCAGCTGATTGAGGAATACAAAATAGACAATTTAGCCTACAAATTTTACCCTAACTTACTCAATGTTAATTTTCTGCTTTTAGAATACTGATAAGAAGATAATGATTTCCCAAGTATATTCATTATCACCTCTCTGGGTCATTTCTTAGAGTATTTAAAATTCATTATTCATGCTGTACAGTTTGCCACTGGTCAGTCAAAGCACACAGTACCTTGTCTGTTCTCTGACTAGCAGACAAAAAAAAGAGAAAAAAGTTTGTGGACATGTCAAAAATCTAGTTCTGCACATGGTAATGCCAACTTGGCAAATTCTTTTTACAGCTGCTCGTGAAAATAACATCTCTATTACAAAAATAGTTGCCAACAAGAAAACCTAATAATGGCAACAAACATGCTTTCGTTTTAGAAGAAATATTCTCTAAAAGTGATATTCAGTACTGCCCGAAATTAAGATGACAAGCTATCCATGATATTCAGGGGAGAGGTCTGGCTCTGGCTGACAGCATTCTGTGATAAATGCAGTTTCTGTACCTTGATTGCCAACCAAGTACCAAATTTTCCCAATGATTGGTTAGTGAACTAAATATGGATTACTAACTATTCAGTAGGTTTGAGGTGGCCTTTGTTGCTACACAAAAAACATTACAAAGATTACAAAAGGTGTTGGAAACTTTCCAGGCAGCCTTTTTGTGTCCTACTATGCTTTGTTATGGATTAATACTTTAACCCCTTCAAAGAGAAGACAAAATGCCAAGCTATATGAACACAGGAACACAGTGAGAAACAAGAAGGTCATAGATTCAAAAAGGCTACAGAGAAAATCTTTAAAATCTGAATAATACAGTTCCAGGCTCATTGATTTTAATGGACTTTGGATCAGGCCATTTTTCCTGTTGTGGTGACAATGTCTGTATAATATATTCATTTTTACAATCGTGACAATGAGTTAGTGTTTGATAAGTGCTTCTAATTTTAAAGGAAAAAAAATATGTCAGTAATTAAAGATTATCCCTTGGCATTAATTTTATAAAGTGTGCCGTAAAACTCTTTTTCAAATTAAAAAAAGAAAAATCTAGGCTAATTGAGTGCCAATGAAGAACTTGATGAGTTAACAGCCCTGCTGAAAGATGACTAGGAGACACCTCAACTCCCTGTTTAGTTTTGACTCCACACTCATCAACATATTCTTAATGGTGTCATTTCAAAATACATAACCCAAAAACACATTTCAGTTTCACTACAATCCAGATTTTATAGCTCTAACAAATAGGTTTTTTTGTGCTAGGCTGGTAGTAAAAAGGGCTAGTATAAAACCATTCACCTCTTTGTCAGCCACTTTTGGTTGACAGCAATTGAAAGACATGTTTCTTAGATTTTAAAAAATTTTTATCTTGTTACCTGAATTGATAATGGTTAGAATTTCAACTACCTGATTTATTTTTGTGAAAGCAGGAGAAAAACAATCATCTCATTAATCTCATTCCATAACTTCTCTAACCAAATAGGAGTACCTCTTTCCCCAACCTGAGAACCACTAAGTGAAATGTTTAATGCAAAAAGGGGAAGAAAAAAACTACATAACAAAAACACACACAAAAAAACCCTAAAAAACAAAAAACTCCCAAAAAACCAAAAACCAAAAACCAACCAAACAAACAAAAAACAAAATCCCCCCAAAAAACTCCCACAAAAACTTTAAAAAACTTAAATAAAAAACCAAAACCAAACAAAAAACCCAACCAAACAAAGAACTTGAACATCTCTGCTCCTAGAACTATTAATACCAGAGAAAGATTCAGAAAAATTTGAAGACAAGTTTAGATCTGTTGCTAGTCTTATTATATCTGTTTGGCAGAAGGAGAAAAGATATGGACATGGAATATTCACGGGACCACAGCGTTTCTGTGACAGAATCTCTCTAAGGTGAGATTCAGGTCAATTGCCCCTAAATCCATTGATCCTAGTTATGAAATTGTACGAGGAAGGATTAGCAAATTGTAATTTCAAATGGGATTTAAAATTTATGATGTCTTGGAAATCTCACTAGGATTTTCATGTTGCCCTGTCTCCCAACACAAAACTTGGCCAAAAATTGGAGAATCCACTAGCCTGGTTTGCTGCCATCTCACCCAGGGGGTATTGGCTGGAGGGAACAGGCAGTGATGGGGTAGCAGGAAGCTCAATGATCTTTCCTGATTAATTGAAAGACTAAGAAACCTTCTGAGGAGGAAATAAAATCTGAGGAAATCCCAAATGCTAATTCTAGTTTATAGGAGCAAACACAGGGCCCTAAATCCAGACCTTTTCCATTAATGCAACCAAAGAACTTCATCTGGCAGCTGGATCATGGTGAAAAATGCCTATGAATATAATAGGAAGTTAATTGTGTTCATTTAAGTAATATGGAAGAGTTGATTTCAGTAATAGGATGATATAATCATTTGTGCTTGTTTCAAGGATGGTTTCAAAGAAACAGGTACACACGAAAGCAGCCTGTTTTTTCGGGTCTGCTGATCTTTCAACTCAGGTGGTAGAAGCAATTGCCATGCTTACCATACTATTACATTTCCCCAGCACTTGGAAGGGAACATTTTGGTTTTTTCTGGGCTTCACTGTCTATTTGAAAAAACATAGGACATAATACAATATGGAAATACCACTGTTTGTTCACCAAAACAAAAATCCATGGCAGCAGAAAGAGAAACCAAACTCTAGGATTTTAAGGAGCTCTTAACCAGCTTAATGAAAACAAAATGAAACAATAAAACTAAAAAACCAAAAAACAAAACAAACAAAAAAACCCAAAAAACCCAAAATCAAATGAGAAACAGAGAAAAATACACTCCTTGCAGGGAGACTGACACCATCTGGGAAAGTCACTGTGAGTGTCAACACGTTTCTTAGCTGCACAGAGAAGTTACCTAAATGCAAATCAGCAGTTCGTGTGTTCACACTCACATCATTTAGCCACAAATATGAGGGATTTTGTTGCTATCTCTTGTGCACATGAACAAAGTTGCACATGTATTTTTCTGCATAAACCCTTGATGACAAGGATGGAGAACTAAATCAGTGTGTAGGCTGTGAATCAATGGCCATTTGCCATTTTTTTAGTCTTGAGCAGGTTTGCATGAATTTAATCACTGCTAACTTCCATACCCACAAGACAGAGTGAAAGTTATTAATTTTCTCTTTCTCAGACCTCAGAAATTAAGATTTCCACATCTGTTGTTTATATATATAGTGATTTATGTAGAAATTACACAGTCAAAAGACAAAAAAATATAAAGCACATACAGTAAAAAACACATAGGATATCTTCTCTCAGCCTAAAGGGAAATGGCAATTTTCCACCAGAACTAGTGAAGTAGAAATTCTGATTTATTGATCTTTGAGGTCAGATGTAAATATTTTCGGTTGGCTGGTGGATTTTTGTTGTGCTTGCTTTGTTTTCCATTGCCCTTTTGAATTTATGGAAGGTAAGGTCAAAGTGTTAATGCATTAATTCAATCAGTATTAAAGAACCCATTTTACATCTTTCTGAGCATTCTTCGAAGTTGACATTCTGTTTAATATCTGTATCAGTCATCTCTGGAAAACAATGTCATGGTGAAACTTTAAACTGCCATATGATAGCAGACAGTTGTGGTCCTGTTTTTCACTTGAGCAGAGTTTCACTGGGAAAGGATAAGAGGAGAAAACCCTGAAGGGGAAAGAGATAAGTTTGCTTTCTTGAAAAAATGTCCTTTATTAAAGACTCAAGCTTCAACAAATCTGATGGAATTAAACTTGAGCAGTGTGAACACCACTGTTTTTTATGGCTTGCAGCAATTTCCAGCTGAAAGGCAGGTAACAAGTATAATAGGCTTATATCTGATATTCTGGCTTTTTGCACACCAAGGACTTAATTATCAGAGGACATGTAATTTTGAGGTCCGTTTTCCTGTAATTTTAGTCTTTTTATGCCCAAATCACTATGTCCTTTTAGAATAGTTGCATGACATTACTGCATTGTAACCCTTAAGTACCATATTAAACAAAAGCAACATTATTACTGATTTACAGTTGGTAAAGCAAAACTGTGTCCATATTTCCAAGGTGTTTGTTTCTCTTAAGTGCTTGGATTTACAACATTTTCCACAAAAAGAAGAAAAAGCGACTGTAATCTCCCTCTTGAGATAAGATTTTTATTTCAGTAAAACTTTACTAAATACATTTTAATGTTCATATTTTCTGTTTGTCTATATACATATATATTTACTTATATTTCTATTTATGTAATCCCTATACACACATAGATTTATAAATCAACACTATTTGACTCTATTTTGTTTCTCAGACCATCGATTTAGATTGAAAAATGCTACTTGATACTTCTTAGAGTGAACTCCATCGTTGTGTGATGGTCTGCAAACTACTTGAGGCTCACTTATTTCAGGGTTTAAGTAGCACTTCAGTGATGCATAGCCTTGTATAGATAGAATTTTACATTTAAAGAACATCCCATGTCTTTTGCTATGATAGTTTAACTGTCCAGTAGGACTGTAAGTGTTTTGTGAGATAATACTGTAAAATTTGATGTTTCCCTCCTTCTCAGTTATATATATTTTTATTCTGAGTGGACTCTTTTCCTATTTGAAAGAAGAAAAAGGGGGAGGATTTTAAAGCAAGACAGTTCTTTTTTTCTTTATATTACCAGCAGTCCTGATAATACAAATCTCATGAGAACAAGTATGGTGCAATCTGATATATAAAGAGAATCAACTATATTTTTCTTCAATTAAGCCATTGTGCATTCTTGATAGTAGAAATATGAAATAATTTTTCAGTAAATGAAATATTGGAGCATTCTGAAAGGTGGCTGTTGCACACAAATTTATTATCACCACAGCTGGGCATAGCACTAGGTTTTCTTTTTTCCTCAGAAAAACAAACCAGCTTTTATCTACCATCAGCTTCAAAGAAAACTGAATAGATCCTGCAATTCCCAGGCTATGGGAAGATGAAATAAGATTAAGACTCGAGAAATGTGTGTGAAAAGGCACTAATTGAAGAACAGGAGCACTGAGAAGAAAGGATTAAGCAGATTATAAACCTAATGTATAGGGAATGGCTTCATGCATGACTGCGCGTTACACAAAATGAACTGCTATGTTGCACAGGGGCTTCTGTGGTGACTCAGCAGCTCTCAAAACAAAGCTTTTTCCCAAATTTTTTGGCCCTGAATGTGTCCAAGCATTGTGCACCAAACTGATGATATAAGAGGAAGCTGGGTGAAGTGGATTTTAGGTAACCTGTCAGAATTTATTTCCATAAACATAAGTTTCAAGTTTCATTACCTGTGTAGTTTTCTGTCTAATGGTCTGTTAAGTTCTACAGTTTTTCTATTCTGTGAACATTTAGATTCCAATAAAATATCTTGTACTAGTTCCAAGATTCCTGGACATATTAATAATAATGGGCACAAGATCTTGATGAAAATAGGTTTCAGAATTTGACAGCTGGAGATGTTTCTGATAAATTGTTCAGGATATCTCTAAAACTTAAGACATTTCCTGCAGGAAGCAAATTTCATGAAAGTCTAGATGTGTACTATCCTAAGAAATATCAACTGCTAAAGATAAATAAATGACCTGGCAAACAGTGAAATATAAATACTATGCACATATACACACCTGCAGAGTAGATAAGCAATATTTATTCTCACTCATATATAAATTTTAGATAAACTGAAATAAACATCCCATGTCAATTACAGATTTACAGATACTGCACTTCTTTCTTTTTAAAGATGAATTTTTGCAAATCATGCAGAATGAGTACACAGAATCATGCACACAGGGAAAGCAGTAGCAGAAAATACCCACCACATAATTTATTTCAGCCTATTTCATATAAGCCAGAAGGTAAAGTAAGTTCATTTACTCTTATGACTACGATGTTGCTGCTTGTATCTAACTATCAAACAGAATAACAAAAAATCAGATCATGATAATATATCCAAATCACCCATGGCATACCAACAATTTCCATACTGGGTAGTAATAAACAGATTTTTACACTCTATGACTTTCACAGTTATTTATTGTTTTTGCCTGACAATAATTCCTTGATTTAGGCAAGCATGTAAAGGGAATACAACCAAGAAACATAAGGAGCAAGTATCCAGACTTTGGCTCAGGTTAAGGACACTGTGGTGGATAATCATGGTTCACGTGTTATGAAAGACTAGAATAATTAATTAAACCATTAGAAAACAGAATCATGAACATACCATCTGGAAGTGTTATTACATTGTGTGTCTAAATTATTCCCCTACGCTTAGCACAAATCTCTAAGAGTGGCAATTTAATTATAGAGAGGGTAAAAATTAAATTCCACAAACGATTGGAAGGCCTTCTCTCCAGTACTGTACTGACAAATCTTAGTAGAATGATGGTAGCTGATGACTCTATTTCTTATGCCATAAAGATGAAAGAAAGTGATGCCCTCAAGCAGCACTCCCTACGCTGCTTTTCTGTGAAAGCTGCCTGATGAAAAAGACCTGGGGGTGCTGAATCTGCCTCAATCTACAGAATGAATTAATGTTTCTACCATAGTACTATTAAAAGTGCAGTGGTTGCTAAGTGAGGTTGGAGAGGGGCAGGAAGAAATACATGTCAAAACCTGCTGCTTCATAATTTTCATGCCTGCCCTCCAGGAGAGTTATGAAAGTCAGACCACTCTCCACACTACAAAATGGATGAATGAACGCCTCAACAATAAAAGTCATCTCAGACTACTGCCAGACTTCAAAACAACTTTGAACTTGCTTGGTGTTCGGAGTGCTGCTGTTCCTGTTTTGGTATTTTTCGTTTGTTTGTTTGGCTGGTTGTTTTTTTGTGTTTCAATATGCTCGTGTCTTTGCCCTTTCTGTTAGAAGTCAAAATGAGAAGCAGAAATAACACAATAAGGTGAGAAAAGTCAGTCTGTTGACAGTTGCAACCTGATTTTCAGATCAGAGATGGTAGGGAGGAATAAGCATTGGGTAAGTATTGGAGTGTGTTCCAGAACTTTTCAGGTTTCTTTATCAAAATCTGCAAAATGGAAGAAACCAAACACTAAAACTATAGTAATTTAAACAGGAACACTCACATGTATGCCTGTGTTACTCTTGTAAAAGGATGGTGATTTGGGTCTTGTTTTCATATACAAGTCTCATTTCAGGGGTGATGACTTCAACAACAAAAAGAAAACCACTGTCACCAAATGTTGTTCCCAAATGGCATTCTCCAGATAAAACTTCGTCTCAACAGGCTGAGGTTACAGGTGGCACTTCAAGTCCATCCTGTCTTTACTAGAACATACATTTGTTTACTAGGGAACAATGGGGAAACTTGGTTTGATAGTACCCTCGTTCGCAAATAAACTTCATCGTATTCCTGTATCATTTGTTGTTTCTAAAGATTCTGAAAAACTAATTCAGTGCTATAAATCACTCAGGAATAAGGAAGGAATTTCACCAGTAGTGTAAAATTTTAGATATTTTACATTTAACTTTTGCAGGTCTACATTTTCTCCTATACATATTATTATACATTTCAGATTAAGCATAAAGTAAAAGTATTTTAGTTGAGTGAAAAGGTATTTCACTACCTGATTTAAAATTCAACACAGCAACTCACTTAAACACATTTAAAAAAATTAATTGAATGAGCCACAAACTTCTTTTAGTGAAAATTTTCAAATTTCAAGTAAACAAGCCAAGTGTCAAGTGAGCATTCTCCAGAAATAAAGATATTGTTCTTATAAAAATGAGGAGTTTAGCTTGATTCCCTATATAATCCCAGTCCAACAGGCTCTTTAAAAGAAATATACAATAAAAAAGTGTTGAGTGGAGAAATGAAAGAGTGGGAGAGAGCAGTGTGTGTGGAGACAGAGAATTGTTAGCCTCCCCACACTTTACTGAACAGCTTTTAGTAACCTAAAAAGTCCAATTTAATTCATGGTGTGCAAAAGCAGAACAGAACAACAAAGACCCTCTTTCACAGACATGAGTTTGTATAATTGCACCTTATAATGGCTCCCCCGCAACTGCCCCTTGGAGCTGGGTCTGTTTGTTTACGTTTGCTGGTTGTTTTTCAGAAGGAGCTGTAAAAGGCATAATCACAGCAGCAACACTAACCAATGCTATTAACTCTGCTTTGTAAACCCTTGATGTGGCTCTGACACTCAGCCTTGCTAACTACGTAGTAGAATTTAAGCTGGATCATTTAAATAATGATAAAGCTGTCAAGACTGATGTGATTTTCTTCTTGAGCAATTCACCTTCTATTACGGGTTTTATTGTACTTTATAGTGGGCATCTGTAAATCTGAGGATCAGCTTAGCTCCCTAATTTACACCCGTTGCACGTACTACAAGGTTTTAACTGACTTACTTTAGAAGGATTCACAGTAGTTGCTAGGAAACCTTTCTGTGTTCTTTTCACTTCTTATATAGCATTAGCTTTTCAATTGATAAGGCTGTACCTTTAGGTACAGAGGGATTTAAGCAGAATCAAACAATGACAGTAGGACTGCAGCATAGATAAGGAAAAAAAAAAAGGCGGGGAGGGGGCGTGCAAATCCTTGTTCTTTGTACAGGTAATACAGAGGATTAGAGCAAAAGAAAGGACATTGCACATTTTCCATGAATATTTTTTAAAGATATTCTGCATCATATTAAGAAAAGCTGCAAAACAAAACTTCTTACTATAGTTTAAAGTTTATAAATTTGTAAATGACTGTAGCAGAGAAGCCATTTCATTGTGCTACATTTGTTACATGGCATGTCTTCCCGGGGATAATTTCCAGTGGTAATGTTGTAAAGCATTTTTCTGTATGAAGGAAGGATAACACCCATGCAGCTTTAAGGAAGTAAATGTTCTTGCCAGAAGACTCTCTCTTGCAAACACATTTCTACTAAGATAACACAGTTAAGTCATACTTTTTCCTGCTGAAATACTCTGATAGATGTCCTCAGGTTAGCAGACATACAAGCCTATGTGCGAACAACATAGAGACAGGTAGAAACTGGAGAGATAAAAGAAAACTTTACCCTTATCTACTGTAAACCACGTTATCTTACTGCTTCTCATCTCTACTGGGATAAAATAGTCTCTTTTTCATTGGAAACCTTTTCCCAATCAATTCAAGCATACAAATGTGTATCTGATGAACAGCAGTAATTATATTACTTTCAGATGCAGATTTTCCACTATGCCGTGTGTTTCTTCCTCAAAGAATCCCATCTCTTTTCAAAAGTTTCAGATGTTATTTGAGTAGACAAACTGTGAAGGGCCCATGACACTCCTCCATCTGCACACCTTCCTGTTCCCCCCACATCCAGGTGCTTCATTGTCCTCAGAGCCTGATGGTGGCATTCAGCCAGGATCCTAGAACACTCAGTAGTCTGAACAGCACCACAACTATCTTTAAAGAGGCCTTATAGTAAATATATAAATACTGGAAGATGGTTTTTGTTTTTTTTCCTTGGCAATTAAAAGAAGAAACATAATTAAAATTGTCTTTCCTATGTCTTTTTAATCTGGGACACCTATAAAACTGTAAGGGTATGTTGTTCTACAGGTAATTGCTTTTTTTTCTCCAAGGTTCCTGAAAGGCAAATCAAAAACTCTTCTTTTGTTGGTTTTTTTTTGTGTCCTCCTGTACTGTCCCATAGAGATCAGAGAGTTTCATAAGATGACAGACTTGACTCAGAAAAGAACCTAACTTATTTCTTCCAGTAGCCTTACTCAAGTCTCCTGGGTTAGCAAAGCTGGGTTTGCATTAACACTGTCGTGGGTAGACTGAGTTTTTTAAACACCTACTTTCTACCAGTCAATATGGAAAAAGGAGAGAAAAGTATTCCTCAGCATCTTGCTCTCAAACCAGCCGAATCAGAGAACATAAAATCATGGGAAATAAGAAGGCTATCATATCTTCATTCCTAATATAGCCTGAAAAAGATAAATATTTCAAACAATAAGATAGAACTACAAGTATTATTTCATAAGTGATTCTAAGGCAAGTAGGACAGTGAAAAAAATTGGGTTATACTCTGTAGATCCTTAACATCAACTAGTAATGTCTGTGCCAAATCCATATCAACCTTCTTGAAAAGTGCATTTCAAAAGCAAATATAATCACAGAGGAATCTGAAAGCACCTTGAGATAAAAGAGAATCTGCCACCTCCAATCATAAAGAATATCCTTACCATTTAAAACACTCATCAATTATAATTGTAGGTTGTGCAATTTAATATTTTAGTCCTTCTCTTATTACCCTTTTTCCCACTACTGCTAAAGAGTCACTAAAGATTCTTTAGTACTCAATAGTTTCTTAGCATGAAAACATTCATTTATATACTGCAACATATAAGGCATCTCTCAATGTTTTTGAGTCAGCTAAAGTGATGGACTTTTTAAAATCTTTTATTGAGAAGCACTTAATACAATCTTTAACTATTTTCCCTAATATGTTCAGTCTTTTAACAACCTGTGGAATAGGGACAATAGTTTTATATGCAAAATTATATCAATCTCTGAGTAATGCAAGTTAAACTCCCTACCCCACTTCCAAGAGAAACTCCTCATTTAAGCACCACAGTACTGCATAAACTCCTCTAGCCACGAAATGAGAGAGAGAGACCTTTCCTATTGCTGGTGAGAAAGGAAGGCTAAGTTTTAAAAGAGCTCGTAGAAGTCGAGTTATGTAAGACATCTTTCATTATAGAATAGCTAAATATTCGAAGGTCTTGCACTGTTCTCATGACATTTTTCTTTCTCCTTGAAATAGTAGAACCAGCTGTAAAGACAAAAAAGTAGCAAAATAACCTCTAAACTAAACAAAAACCAACAATACAAACCCCAGATCTTAAAAAAACAATAGAGCAGCCCTCCACGAAAGATATGCTCTTATTAACTGTCCTAAGGGTCATTCTGAAAGTGGCAGAAGAAACAGCTCAGCACAGAGGCTGAGTTCCTCCTGTATCATCACAACTGATTTTGCATTGGATGCTTTCTGTTATTCTTCTGTGTATTTCCAAAATGTCATATGAATCAAGTCACATACCACTGATTGATGTTGATAACAATAAAAGAGAAATGAGGAAGGGAAGTGAGCCATAAACATAATTTGAAAGACTCAAAATAACTCTTCACTTGAAAAGGAATTCTTATCATCAACAGATGGAAATTTAGAAAACAATATTCCCAGGAATAACAACTAAAAGCTACTTTCATCTTTTGGTTAAATAATTTGAATCACATTGACCTGAAGAGATCACTGATAAAATATATAGATTAAATATATAGATATATAGATAAAACCATTTAAAATGCAGACAGCCAGCAAAACCCCCCACCAAAACTGGTGTCAAACACTATAGAAAATCCAAATTATAACAAAATGAGTTTTGCATTGGGAAGTAGAAACTCATATACCTAGAATAAAATTAGACTCTTTCTAAAACATGCAGAAATTGTATTAGTTAAAAGTATGCAGAAAAGACTACTTCCATTCAGAACTGTGTTTGCAAGGCACTCTGAAAATACACAGAACCAGACTAGACGAGCTCTTACCTACTCTATTCCCTTCTTCCTTAGAAGGAGATATATGAGGCTATGAAGTACCATATTCTTCCAAGGGGATATGCCCGAGGAATATTGCTGCACATCTTAAACCATCAACGACAGCCAAAGTACTAAGATTTTCTATGGAACTAGCTTATGCCATGCAGGTAAATACAAGAATAATCCAGCATCCTTGCTATACAGCTGATTGTTATTTGGTCTATTAAGTTAGGGTTAAAAGATCAGTGGTGAAGGAGTCTTGTATTTAACTTCTGCTTACCAAAACTACATCACACGTTCCATACTTTGTTTGGTTTTTTTTTTTTGGGTTGTTATTTTTTTTTAATGCTGTGTTGAAAAGAATAGCTTAATTAAGTTTTAAAATTGCATTTGAGGAGAATACAACTACTAGACTTGTCTCGGCTCCACATTCTCTACTTCACCTACTAGAGTATAACTCACCAAACAATGGAAACAATATAGAAATCGTATCCCCATGTGTGATGACAGCTCTCACTTCAAGACTCTACTAAGAGCGCTCATTGAGCCAGCCACACTATTTCTATCAATATGAAGACATGTTAGTGCATTAACTCTGCACAAGATACATCTGAAATGTCCAGAGATCAGCAATCCCTTCAACATTACAACCTACAAACAAGCTGATTTCACTAACTCATTAGTAGGATTCCTTTACTTCCAAGTGCCTTTTTGGTCTCCTGGAAGCAAAACTTATTATTTTCCTTTTATTATGATTAGTTCTGATTTTTAAGATTACAGATGACTGGGGAAGAGCATAGCTTTGATATCATAACTCTTCCTTTTTCCTTTTGTGGTTTTTAAACACCTAGCAGCTAGTCAGTAGATTTCTCATCTTTCACAACTTCTGTTGTATCACCAAAGAATTAACAGATCTTGGCCTTCTTTTTATGTGCTAGAGACTCGACTGGTAATACTGCATTCCCCATAGTACAAGGCTGCCAGATATTAAGAACTTTTCTCAGCCTTTTGGAGAAATGCTAGCAGAGCTGGGAAAAAAAAAAAAAGAAGAAGAAAGAGAAAGAAAGGCTTCTTTAACAACCAGATAAACGAGATATTAAAAGCACATAGAAAAAGATTTTTGGCATGTGTAAAACTATGCCTGCACTGCAAGGGCAGTGACCTTCATATGTCTCAGTTCCCTCCATTGCTTTCACCAGGGCTGCTGCACTCTCTGCCCATTTGGCTTGTGAATCTCCCCACCACCACTCGCCCCATGACTGCTGCAACACCTTGTACTCAGCCAAGCTCAAAATCAAGGCAAAGCAAAGGCCTTCTCAGCTACTGAGAGGGCTGGCAGATAATGAAAAAAAGAAATCCAAGTCTCATATCCTAACTCCCATTTGTGATCAAGCTGCCCTTCAGCTTGTGAGCATTTCTTGCCAGTCCCTTCAACACAGCAATGTTCTAATTGTCAAGTGATACAAGGACCTCATGAGTTTTTATTTCATCTCCCAACTACTGCTGCCTCATCCATCATACTTTCATGATGTCTTTGTAACTATACTGAGCCGAAGATTTTCTCATCCTCAACAGAGTTATGAGTCAAAAGGCAGTTTTCTACACTATTTTAGCTTTTGTAACTAAAAGAGGATTACAAAACTAAAGCTAAATGCTGTTCCCTGTCTTCCTTCCTCCTTTTTCCCTCTCCTCCCTTCAGTGATCAGCTTGCTTAAGCTATTCTTTCCACAAAGGCCCTCATAGTACGTTCTCTACTCTCCAACTCTGTTAAGGTTGGCAAACCCTCCACTGCAATTCAGAAGAATCTACCAGCACTGTTCTATAAATTAAAAAATCTCTTGGCCTTTAATTTTATGACAGCTGCAAAGATACTGCTGTAAAGGTGCTGCTGGCTCTCTCCTATTTAGACTGCTGAGCCAGACAAGGTACCTGTGGAAATGCTTGTGTACTCAGAAAGGTAAATTCGAAATACACGGGAGGTTGTTAAGGGTGAAAATATCCTACAAAAATCTGTTGATGTACTTCTCCAGACAGTATCCCTTTCATCGATCTCAAGCGTTGTATCAGGCTGTGGTGACATACATGGTAAGCACTTGAAAACTGATGATTAAACACGTTTGTTTTCCTATGCCAAACGTAGGCTTGAGAAGGAAACAGCTTACATGGGTAATAAGGTTTGTTTTGGATCGATACGCAGTAAATTGCCCAGTGCTGATTATTTTGAACAAATGTGCAGCTCTACACCCTATAATAAAAATCTGGCTGCCTTTTGTTACTCATGAAACTCATAAAGGTTAAACCTTTAGCCTGAAGGAAAAAAGATCCTTTTCATCCAATGAAAATTAATAGGACTGAGCATCCCTCCCCTAGCAGGCAGCTGTAATTTTTCAGCTAAGAGGCAGAGAGGTCCAAGAAGAATTGATGATGGAAAGTTTTTGTCACCACCATAAACACATTTTAAAAGCAGCTAGCGGTAGGCTCACTCTGAGAATTGCACATCTGAGGCAATGCCAGTGGTACTTAGCACAGCTGCTCGTGGCTGTGCGCCTAATTCGGCGCTGTTTGTCTCAAGATTTTCCAGTGGACCATTTCAAGTGGCAGCACACAGCTGATGGGCCATATTAACATTAACACCTCACCTGCAAAATACATAATTACATTCAAATCTGCTGATTAGAAGCAAAATACAAACACATACTTGTGGTTGCATTTCGGTAGTAACCATGCCCAGTGAAGAAAAGGAGTGGATTGTTGTCTAGAAATAGTGCCACATTCTGTCTCTCAAAAAAGATTATTGGTAGCTTGTGTAGGAATTAAAATTTCACACCATCTTTTTTTGGATGATGGTTCTTTAAGGCTAGGTAACTCTAATTCTGTTTGTTTTCCACAAATTTATTTTGCATCTTAAGGTTTTTTAAACACATTTCTGTGATGCTAAGAAAAGGAAATCTTCTGATAAATTACTTCCTCTATATATATATAGAATGAGCTGACAAATTGCATGATTAGAGGATGTTAATCTAATATATTTTAACATAACTGCTACTCTCATGCCAATCTTCTTTACTGGAGCATGTTTGTTCCAGATTTATTTATTTTTAATAACTAGTGTTCACTTCAGAGTGAAGTTTATGTTTGTATTAAACTAATTTACATTCATTTGAAAGTGTTAAATCCAAGCCATTCCCTTTTTTCAGCTGGGAATACAGTCAAGTACAGTCGCTGCCAAATAACTATTTGGAAAATATGTTTTTATTATTGTTGTGTCTTTAGGTGATTATATGCAGTGGCTGATCTGAGAGCTCATTGCAGCCATTGTTGATACAGTGAATTAAACTTTGTTCTACCTGAGCAGGTAACAGCTAAAAAGCTCCAAACAAAAACTAAGCTTATAATTTTGGAATAATATTTTAGACTTAAAACACAGCATCACAGAATGGGTAAGGTGGCAAGAAATCACTGAAAGTCATCTTGTCCAACCTCCCTTCATATTTGATGAATCAATATACATTGATAAGAATTCACTAATAAAATAATACATTTATGTAGCATAACCCATTAAATTCCCATCCACAATGAGACATGCAACATTGTTTTGGTTTTTTTACCTTAAAAACACAAGTAGATATATAGTTGCACTGTTTTAGAATTTTCCTTTCTCTCTCATGGAGAATATAGATAAACTGTACTTGTACTTTCTTAATCTCTGTGTTTTGTGTTAGATGTTGTACAAGTTTTGACCATTAGGTCTTTGGGGGTGGATTGTCTTTGACCAATGGATACTTGTTTATTAGTGTGTATAAAAAGAACTTCTTGTAAATAAATCCTTCTTCTTCGCCATCTTGAAGCCTGTCTGCCTGACTTCCCTACCTGCTTCCACAAATCCCACGAACAACAGAAAAGCAAACCACATAGATAGTCTAGCAGTATGTAGCCTTGCTAAATTCCACGTTTTAAGGTCATCTTCTTGAAAATAATGAATTCTTACATTGAAAAAATTATCATTACTTCAGATATGCTACCCCAAAAAAGAAACAACCAACATTGAAAACTTGTATTTTACTAAAATGATATCTACTAAACAATCTAATTAAAGAGATTTATGACAAAGGTAAAGCTTATAAACATATTTATAGAGACAGTGAGAACTTACATATATCCCTTTATGTCTTCACACTCGTCCTATGAAGGAGAGTCCCTCTGAGGAAAATGTTGTACTGAATGTCTGATGAAGTCTGGATATGTTCTATAAAATGGTAAAAATTAAGCTTGCATAGGCAGCCACAAGGCTAATGCTCCCCAGTTTTACAGACTACACAACTTACTTCTACTCTAACATTCACACAGACTCCTAAGCATGAGATTCTTGCTCAGGGAAAGATAGGAATAACATTTTTTACCAATCTCCATCCTGTAATAAATCAAGTGAAGAGTTTGAACGTTTTTTCTTCTGTTTCTCTAAAACCAGCTGCTGTTGCTGGATTTACCTGGCCAGCAGTGCCCGGGGAACACAGAAAGACCTCAGAGGGGTTGGGGGAAAAACTTCTACTGCCCTGCTTCTCCACTGGTGTCATCCCTGAGCTGAGGCTACAGGCTTTGGAGCCTGCCATGCATTCTGCAGGTGGGATTCACCTACAGACATCAAAATATTTTATGGATGTGCAAGATTTGGAAATGACAGCCAGTTCATTTCTCTGCTTTTCCTCTTCCGGATGTCCTACTCCCAAATCTGCTGTAACTTCTTGGTGACCCCAGTGCAATGAGGAAGCTGCCATCGGTGCTTTGAGGCATCTTCTTTACTCCACAAGCGTGGGCTTATTCACTCCTTTTAAAAATTTTTACAACCTTAATAGATGTCTTAGAGGTTTTTCACAAATATCTTCCTTTGGTTGTTAAATATCTTCCTTTGCCAAAATAATTAGTGGTGTTTTAATCACTTTCATATCTCTGAGCATCCACATTCTGATAGGTTGCTTAAGAGAGAAGTAGAAAGGACTGGGTCCTTCCCTGATGAGCTTGAAGTTCAAGGAAGCAGCTACTTTGCAAACGGTACTGTAAGAACTTGCAAATCACACATTGAATTGGCAACCCTACCCACATAATTTTTACATCAGATCTTTCTTTGATAAAGTGATCAACAATTCCTTTTTAATAAACTCTTTTCTTGAGAATGTCTCTTACCTTGATCAAATTATTGACAGCTCATTTACACAATTTGCGTATTTCTGAAAAGTATCGTTTCACAAGGAAGAAGAGAATGACTTAAAGCAACTTAGATAAACAAATAAGAGAAACGACTGCTCCAAGAAACTGACTTTGCCAACAACAGCCTTTTGTAAGGACCCTGGATTTCACCAAGAGTAAAGTGGAGTGAGGCACTTTTATACACAGTGCAGTGTTAAAGCCTTAGAGAACAAATTACTGAGTTAACATGTTACTGTAATGAGATGAAATTACAAGAGTATTTGAAATTTATTATCTAGATGTGAATTTTAAGAGAGAATCTGACCAATAATTATGACTCAGACCTTTGAGAGAATACTGCATTTAATCTCCTGAGTGAATTTGAAATCATGATTTATTGTTTGTCACACAAATTCCATTAGCAAAGTAAATAAACTGCATATTTTTTTTAAAAATCTTGCCTATTATTCTCAACCCTCAAATGTCTTTTTAATTATAAAATTAAATATTCTGGAATTGCAAAATACTGCCTTTAAAAATGTGTTTCAATGAACTAATAAGATAAGCTACTGATTACAATAGTCCAGGTGTTCAGTACTGCCTAGGCATCTCCATGGAGCGTGGTTCTGTGCTGTATCATCATATTCTCTCTTTTGTCAGGCTCATTTTGTTTAACAGAACATTTCAATAATGTGCAAAAAAAAAAAAGAAACCTGAAAAAAAAGCTTTTATGTTTCACTTTATTTCATTCATTGCTGTTCTTATCCACACCAGAATTACAGTTTTTATCTGAGGGTGTTGTGTGGGAGGTGATGAAGGGCCCAATGAACCTGCTTTATTCCCTTTCTTCCTGCTTGTGGTAACAGGTCATATTGGGGTTTAGCTAGAGGGAGAATCTGAGCGGCCTCGTTTTAACAGGATAATTACAGTGCCAAAGCTGTGCTGATATAACTCCCCCATGTGGATACTCTATTCTGAGGATAAAAAATATTTTATTCTAGTATAATTACTTTGCTTTTTAATTCTATCTGAACAAATCCCTCCGAAGGGAAGCATATCAAGATATCTACAAAGCTTCATTTCTTCTTGTGGTCCAGCCCTCTCAGGGGAAGATGAAATGCTGGGATAGCACCAGCTCCAGCTCACCCAATCTTCCCTGTACTTCAGTCAAAGGAAAAGCATAATCTGCCATCTAGTCTAGACAAAAAGCCCTCTCCACAGAGAAGAAAGGGGTTGGAAATGGTGCACCATGAAATATCTCAATAGTACTGGGTAAGTAGAAGACACATAAATCTGTCTGTACAAGTTTCCCAGTGTAGAATTTCTGGACTTGCAAACCTTTCTATAATTTCAGTTTATGTATCAAAAAGACTTCATGCATTAGGTTAATGCACTTCATGCATTAAATGCCAAAATAGGTTAATTCGTATAAATGAAAAGAAATAGGCATGTTCTATTACTTTTTCAAGTGTTTCTTTTCTCTCTTAGAAAGAATGAAACTCTTCAGTGCTGTTACACTGAAAAAAAAAAAAATACTCTAATTGACCTAGAAATAGCATAAAAGGTTTTCTATTGATGCCACAATAAATAATAATAGTGTGGATGATCTGGAACTGCCTGATCACACATCATTCACTGATCAAGAATATAATTTGCATTATCAGCATGGAAAGAAATTTTCTTTGTTAATAGTGGAATACCTACCAGAGCCGGAACACAAGCAGTTAAATCCATAGCACCTGAACTGTCCAAATCACCAAGACAGAACTATTTTTATCCATAAAGCAATTTTGTAGCATTTGATTTTTCTTAGGAGTGCAATTTTAAAAAAGAAAGTGCCTTGGTTACTGCTTTGCAGCTTTACACTTCAGTTACTAAAGTGTCACAAGTTTTAAAGACCATCTGAACTTCCCCTTGAATGGTATGAAAATACTCCTGGATGACTTCTAAACAATCGACTTAAGGGCAGACACTTAGCTTGTGTAAATCAGTATCACTCCATTTAAGCTAATGGAACTATGCCAAGATACCAACTTTCATCTGGCATGGTCTATTTTTTGCTTCCAACTATTCTTTCATCGGGTTAGAGAACTAAAGGGTTTCAGAAGAGACCTTTCTGGGTACGGCCTGACCTCCTTGAGCCTGACTGATGCTTTAAAATAGAACTTTAACTGGTGAACCAAACACTGCATCATATTTCCTCCCACAACAACAATCTGAAATAATGATCTACAGGCGCTCACAGTTGCCAGCACTTTTTTAAATGTTTCCCCTGGTGCCTCAACAGTTGAAATCCCAGGAAGTTAAATTAGCTTGCAAATTTGACTGAATCAACACCTGCTCATTCAAAACATATTGTAACTGCAGGAAGGAATTTTTCACTCTCATTTGGAGCAGCAAAAAAAAGCCCCACCCAAGAACACAGAAATCATGGCCAATTTCAAGGCTCTGCTGGAATACAGAACTAAACCATAGCAAGTCGTTGCTGTTCCATCCTGTTTTCTGTGGTTCCGGCACACAGGCAAACCTAGGGTAGCAGTAAATTTATTATTTGCCATGTTTCTCTTGAAAAATAGTCAGTTCTAGCCAATATCTTTCTCTCAGGCAATGTGAAATTAATTGAGAAATGGAAATTAATATCACAGTAGTATCATTAATAGTTTCTGCTTCGCTTTTGTTTTCTTACACGCCTTTGCATTAATACGCATTATTGATACACTGAATGCAAAGCAGTGGGAGACATTCAGATTTACAGAGCTGTTGTGAGGCTGGTGCTGTGCCTCTCTACATGCTCTCAGCTGGGGCTGTTACATGAAAACAGCAGCTGATAAGCAACAAGAGCGTGGCTGGAGTCAAGGAGGGAGCTAGCTCTAGCATCTCTGATGTACCTAGGAAGTGCCATAGAAAATGGGACTGTGGCCGTTTTAATATCAGTCTCTCCCTCATGAACATGTATTTTTAGTTATGAGCATGTAAAAAAAGAGATAAAATCTGAACTTCCAGCTAAAATACCCAGATCTCCTGTTTGCCAGCCATTGCCACAACATTTCAGATGACAATTGAGCAGCTGCATTTGAAACGCCAGAGTGAACCTGAGGAAAGAGACCGCATGTGCAAAAACACAGGTACAAGAGTTTCAAATGCATTGTGTATTCATTTGTCATGCATAAATATCACGTGTTCTGGTTCCTAATTTAGGAAATTGCATGGCATTCCTTAGGCCCACACTAAGATGAGGGCGGTGGTGCCTTGACATGCCTAGCAATCATTCTGTCACTGCCGAGTCTCAGTATCACAGATTCCAGGAGCACACCACTGGACCCCTCACAACCACCAGCACATTCCCAACTGGATCCACAGAAGCACCTTATCTTGAAAGCAGCCCCTTGATTTTAAAGCCATCCGCTGCTGTGAACACTGTTAGTAGTTGTTATCAGCGCATCACCATCTCTCACCCTGCAGTAGAGAAGTCGTCCTCCCCTGAAATGAATGACAGGAAAGAATGGAGCTCTTATACACACAGAGAAACAAACAAATGGAGAGAGGATAAAAGAGGATAAAGGGATCTTAACTGAAGATAACTTTTAATTATTGATAATAAATACCTCAAGCTTCTTTACTGAAGTTTCATCCGAGGAGTGACACATTCATAATTATGCTACAAATATATTCCACATATATCCATAGATTATACAATATTTTAACTGGAAATTTTGCTGTTGCTTTAATTCTGTGCCAGGTCATTATGGAGCCCTGTACTAACTACTGTCACAGGAACTGTTTGTATTCAGTTCCATGTACAAGGGGGTGAAGGTTATAATAAGAGTTTAAGAAGAGCAGAGAAAACAAATTAAAAAGGCAATAGAGACATTGGAGAAAAATAGAACATTGATAATCTTGCAGTTCTCAACCTTTTAAATCAGTCAAATAAGGATGAATGGTAATTTAATATTTTAAGACCGAAATGAAGTAAATTTTGGAAGGTTGCACCTTACAGAACTAGAACAGTCAATTTTTGTGAAAGCTTTTATAGTCCATGGCAAGTTTCTGAAACAATTTAATAAACAATAAACAAAAGCCCAGTGTTTCTGAGTTTTGGATTGTGTCATAGCAGCTAACATTGTGTTGGGTGCTGTAATGCTTGGGAAGTACAGTCACAGGGCTGGTATGAAATCCCACTATGAAGAGAACAATAGTAAATAGGTTTATGTTGATGATGCATTACATCAAGAATCACTAGCTGGAGTGAACAGCAACTTCTGATCAAATATCCTAACTGTAGTAGAAATAAATAAGAGGGTCTTTGTTTTTTCAGGCCACAACTGCAGCACAGCATCACACTGTGAACTGCAGCATTACACTGGCACACCACAAACACTGAACCTCACCATCATGACTATCAGAAATCATGTTTAACACTCTGCAATGAAACATACTGTTTTTCCCTGATAGGCTTTTGAAGACATCAAAACCTCAACCCTTAAAACCCCCAAGAAATCTGTTTAAGTCAAGACCAGAGGACAGTGCAAATCTCTTTCTAGTCAGAAGAACCGATCAGATGATCCCACAAAGTATCCTGCTGCGCACAAAAAATCACCCAGCCAGTGATGCACACTGACTCGTGTGATTCAGGGAGGGCACTTAACCTGCCCAGGTTTCTGGGACAATAAAACCTTGCTGGGTTTACTGTGCCAGCACAACAGATTTAGTAAAGAGTTACAGTGCCTCTGTCGTCTGCTGCCAGTTTTCAGTCCCATAATGTAATAAATTTCGTTGAAACACATGAAATTTGAAAGCTGCGGGAGACAAAAAAACGTGCTGTATAGGGATGCCAAACAGTGCCAGGGGTGAGAGGGGTCTCCTAGATTCTCCTGGGACAATTACAAGGGATGCAAGTAGGCATTAGACCCACAGTGCTTGAGACAAAAGACAACTGAATCCCAAATAACAGTTCCAGTCATGGAAGTTAACGACTGAGTTAGACAGAGAATAATGACATGATGGAGTGACAACTTGCTCTGGAAAGAGGGAAGAGAGTGTCAAAGCTGACACAGGAGCTGTAAGCCTGAATGACAGGGAAGATGTTGAAACTGCTGATGGACAAGCAACAGTCGATGTCAGGAAAATGAGGTGCACCTGTGAAGAAGAGTTAGATCTAAGGCAGCGTGTAGAATGCAGCTCAAACAGAACAAGGGCATGGGAAAAGTAAGACCATGTTAAGACTTAAGGTAGGAAGGCCTTCTCCAGGGACCAAGGGGGAGAGCAACAGAAATAGAAAGAAAATTTTCATACCTATTCAGAGAAGTGCTAAAAGCAGAGCTTAGATTTTTCTGTCCTGAATTGTTAAATCCATTTAAACCTTATTTAAAGAATGCAGGTCTGTCATGTATTGGATCTTTGTCAAAATTATTTTGGGATAGCCAGTCACCAGGTAACCCACAGTGAAGTCCCATACAGAAATGTGCTTGACACATCATAATGTATTAGTGCTGAGAAACTGTCTGGATGATGATCTAGGCACACTGACCTTGGATGTCTTGGCTGATGCTCCAGAGACAAGCATAGTTAATTCTGAATTTGATCTTGGGAAGTCTAAACCTCTGGAATGTCCCGGGAAATCTGAAATCTACTGTGCTGGACACCTGGAACAAAAAAACGAGAGGTGCATTCTGAATCTACATCACAGTTTGAAAAGTGACTGAAACTTACGTGGTAATAATGGAATTCTAGCAGCGTGGTGCTCAGTGCTCACATTGCAAATACAAACATAGGGGATAGAGAATTGTTCAGCTGTGGACTTAATGTTAGAAAAACAACAGAAAAGGAAGAGGAATCCTGGGAAACATGAATCACAGTAGGGCTGAGATAACACTGGGGGAGGAAATTGTTAATAAAAATTGTCTTTTCTGTGAGTGACTGGAAAGAGATTGATGTCTCAAGACATTTTGGGGTGCATGTGTGTGGGAAGGGACAGGTGGGGCCTTGCTCAGGTGGGGCAGTGCCCTGCCCTGTGCACCCCAACCCCCCAGTCCCAGCCCAGCAGCGGCTGCCAATCCCTGGGACACTGGAGGCAATGCCCCATACCTGCCTCTGGACCCTCTAGCCCAGCTCCTGAGTGGCCAAATGACCAGAAATCCCACCTGGGGAAGCACCCACAAAGGTCAAGGGGCATTTAAGGCTGAACATAAGACAAGAACGTGTCTTGACCCTACCTTCTCTTGGAATTTCTATCAGCTGAACACTGCTGGAAACCAGGAGTTAGTCAATATACACGTCCTTTTCTATATCTGTTCTGTTTTTCTCTCTTTCTTCTTCTTCTTCTAATTCCCTTTTCTCAGAATTTTTGAGTAACTTAAAATCGAACAGGCTTAGAGTTCACCAAGTTGAATGGGCCAAGTTAATACTTTGAGAAGTGTTTTATGTTGACTGAATATTGCACTAAATCTTTTGCCAAAGTTCTTTGATTTTCTAAAGTTGCCAGTAAAGTCTTTTTGTTGTTTTGACCTCTTGAGAATATCTTGTCAGTATTTCTCTGTGTGTCTAACTCCAAGTACATGAAAAATCATAAAGCCCTTTTTTAAAGCCTCATCGAGCAAGTTGTTTGGGGCCTTACATTGTTCCAATATATTTATCTTTCAGCTGGGGATAAATTCCTTCCTAACTTGTATTCATTGCATGCCTGACATGTTTAGTTTTACTTTTTGCTTTGTTCTTTCTCAAGTGTTAAAAGGAAAAAAAAAAATACTTGAAGTCCAGTGAACAGAAGCTGTGATATACAAGTCTGAGATCTTAACTTCAAAGACTGACTACACAGAAGACAAATACAGGTTAGCTGGAAAAGTGTTAAAGGAGTGAGGTAAGTGGGTGTTTGATGAGGAAGGCTCATCAAAACCTGTCTTAAAGTTCAGTAGGAAGTCTCTCCCTGCTATGACTAAATGACTGCTCCAGAATGTTGGACTGCTAGAAACATCCTTTGAATCTCCACCCTGGAGTTCCTCAAGGCCTTTAAAATCCAATGTCCTTTTTTAAGTCCAACAGATTAAATACTAACGGTTTTCACTTAACCCCAATAGTTACTAACCTCCATGATGTAGCTGTCTTTGCTGGCTAGTTTATCTTTCCCTTTCAAATATTACTCAAACAGTCTCTTTTAAGTTATTTATCTATGCACCCTGAGGTTCATCCTAATAGCTTTTTTGCTTACATGGAAATAAATTCTAGATATGCTAGCAATCAGTACTTTCAGTTTACTTCACCCAACTGATTTCCTAAATTTCCTTTTTTCTTCTTTTGCATGTCTTTAAAGTGAAGCAATAGACTCATCTCTTAACCTCCAGTTTAACTGAATTATTAATCAGGCCATCAAAGTTGTTTACAGTTCTTTGTGTTTTGCATTTTTAACGACTGATCTTCTACAACATGCTCATTACTTTCAAAAACTTTACTGATAAGGAAATCTATGTGAGAGCATTTCTGGGTCCCACCATTACTTGTAGTATTTTTCTTCCCATCAACACTTGGAAATTGCATAACTCTTAGGAACATTTATTCTTGTAAAAACAACACAGGGACTTTACATATCCAAGCCTAACACTTGCCATATGGTGGCTGGAAAGGTGACATGAGATTTTTTTGTTGTTGTTGTTTTCTTTTTTGTTTTGTTTTTTTGTTTTTTTTTTTTTAAATAAGGATGTGTGGAGATCTGAAGGTAAAAAAAGAAGAGAGGAAGAAAAGAAAGTCAAGAGCAAAGCAAGGACAGTGTCAGAAAAGCTGTTGAGAAAAACAGGCAGAGGAATCAGGGAGAAAGTAATAAAAAAAATGTGACAAAAGAATACATCAAGTAAGATTTCTAGCTGGTGTCTGTTTCAGGGCTGGAAAGGAAAAAAAGTAGTTTCTCCTGTAATTCTCTGTAGATCAAAGGCTGTTAAAATCAATATCCAGGGGAAAAGAAGATACCTCAGATAGTACAATACTTAGGCAAAGTATTCTACAAGTTTTTGGCCCATTTTGTAAGTGTGTACTAAGGCATTGACTTTAGGCAATCCTAAAAGTTGGCTTTGTTCAACTTTGCAGTGCCAGCCCAGCAATGTGACACCCTTTTAGGTTGGGAGAACACAGCTTTGCCTTAGTGGCTGCTACTAAATACCCCACCTGCTCTTCAGGATGCTTTCCCAGAGGGTTTAGGCACCACTTGCTACACGGAAAGCAAGGATTTTTAGGCAGCACGTGATTACCAAATACAGGAACACTTGTGTTCCACCAACCACGTAATTACATGGATCTGGACTGTGATGAGCTTTGGTTTTAGACCGTTACCTGGCTTAGTCCCAAGTACAAACATAATCCTAGAGTGGAAGGTGAGAAAATCAAATCAGAGAAAATCTTATGTAGATACATTAGAGGTTGTATAAGTAGGACAAAAGACAGGGCTCAATAGGCAAAAAGACAAAATAAGCTGATTATTAAAGAAGAGAAACTTGCAGCTAGTAGACCATGAAGAAAAGGCAGCTTTTAAAAGTCCCACATCCTGAAAAGACTATGACTGCAAGTGAAGGAACTGATCCAGAACTACAAATAAAATGAAAAGGAGCAAGATGAGGCAAGGTGCAAAGCTAAATAAAAGCTAAGTAACAAAAATTGAAGGGAAATGGCAAAGAACAGAGAGTTCCAGGAGTCAAACTCATTGAAGAAGAAAGAAAGAAAGAAAGAAAAAGAACCCTGAAACTACAATAGGACTCTGAAATGTAAGAGAGCCATCATTATTTATCAGTGTCTGAGAAGGGATAGAAAAAGAAATGAAAATGATGCCTGACCTACTATGAGAAACAGAGATCATATTAATTCTAAAAGAAACGAATTATCTGGCTGTAGCTAGACAGTGTACTAATAGGACTGGTACAATTCATCTTACATAGTACTTTAGGTACAATGAGTAGTAACTAAACACAGGTACTGTTGTATCTATCTAGTACAGTTGTACCAGGCAACTAATTTATATATATAATTTAGGGCAAGTGTGCTAAGACAATCTCAGACTCTTGTAGAAAAACCAAACTGAGCTTTCAATACTTTTCTTTATATTTCTCTCTGTAGAGACACCATTTAATCAGATTTGTCTCAAATATTAATTTCTATAAAAATGAGTTTCATAAAAATACATGTAAGTGGAATATATTTGACAGGGATAAGGATGATTCCTCCTTTTCCATTAGAAGGTAAAATACTTCTAGTTTTAGAAAAGATAAAAAAGTATATTCCAAGTATTGGAATCTGAAAGTGAAATAGACTGTGATTGACTATTCCCATTTCCAAATGAGAAAAGTAGGGGTAGTTACAGCAAAAATAGCAGCATAACATTTTGTGTTTACTTTTCCAATTTAAATTATGTAATTTGTTAGTTCCAACACAGTCTAAGTAAAAGACACTTACAACAAAAATATGAAGCTGAATTGCTAGTATAGGCAGATACAAGTCTCAAAAAGCCACGTAAAAACAGATTTTTGCACACCCCCTATGGAATATCTCAGCTGGATGGCACCTCTAAGTCAACACTCTGTGCACAAAGCAGGGCTGGATGTTCAGTCACTGGAACTTCTCAGCACAGGTGGGAAAGCTCAATTTTTTTATTAGATTCCTTCATTATTTGTGTTAGCTCTTTCTTCTCCTAAGCTGGATTGAAAGACCAACACCTAGATCAGTATGTGAGTAAAACATAAAACAAATTAAGAAAGCTCATTTGTCAGATCAACCCTATCTCCCAAGCCTTCACACCACATGTTTGTGTTTCTACTTCTGAGCTGTCACCAGCCATTTAAATGAGTCAAAGTGTGAACAGACTTGTCACTGAACACTACAAAATGACTGACCTTCACTGGTTTTCACTTCTTACTTCTAAAGCACGGGACATAGACCAAGATCCAAGTAAAATTAAAATTTATATGTGTTTTATCCTTTGCCTTTGCACAGAACTTTTCATGTCACCTACTTTGAACATGTACAACTCATGACTCAAGACATAGACATTACACGTATGTTGTTATGACTCATATCAAGGCCAAAAGCCTTGTTACTTCAAAAAAATTAATTAAGTTTTATTAAATGAAGGTTACTTCAAAAAATTAATTATAATAAGATGTAATATATGTTTCAGAGTATACATGAAAGACTTTTATGCAGAATTCAGGTGCAAAACTGTGCTCCCTTTGCTCCAGGTTTTGGGATGATATGTGTTTTATCTGTCTATCCTATGGTGCAGCAGAATGATAATTCTTCATGTGGCTGTAAGAGCCCCAAGGAGTTACAAACACAGCCACGGTCAGAATGAGGTCAGGTTATTCCACATCTCTTTTCTCTGGTACAGCAGCAGGAGGAAAAACATATGGCATAACAGACATGAAGTCATATTGCTTGTTCTAAACATAGTTTTCTATTTCTGCCACATGTGGAAAGTTCCATGTGTAATAAATGTCAAGCGCCCTTGCATTGCCCCAAATTTTTGAAAATTCTTCCACTTGTTCAGGCAGCTGAGGCAGGAGGGACACAGACCACAGCCTGTGCACTCTAACACAAAAGCACCCAAAGACTTGTGTTTTCCTTCAGGCTGCAAAGAAACAAACTTAATCAACACAGCAAACCAGAGAAGAGAACTATAATCAGATGTGAAGTGCCTCCAGCTTTTTATTGACACCATTGATCACGTAACCGTAACAAGCTGAGATGGCCACATTTGGGCTCCTATTCTCATTCTCTATTATGAGCTAACCCAGACATCGCCCTGGAGATCGCCCTTGGTGCCAAGAGTGACAAGAAGGGTTCAAAGGAAGGCTGAGGTGCAGTTGGTATTTCAGTGCTGTCCCCAGCTCGGCCATCCTGAGCCAGAGCTGGTGAGGCAGCACCGTGACAGGAACAGCCAGGTAACCTCTTCACAAGCTCTGGATTTGGGGTCACAGGCTACATGGGCTGGAAGCAGGCATTGCTCAGTGTGCAGACATCCTTCGGACATACATGAACAGACACGGCTTGGAAGTGAATTATGGCAGACACTATGCGGATTTGTAAGAGGGTGTGAGAATCTTCTTCAGCATTCACGTACTGAACTTAGAGAGAGTGTTTCAGCTCATACCAGAACCTGCTTACAGAGAGCTAGGATCACAAGCCCATTTATCATTATACTGGCAAGTGTTCCCTTTACGTTCAAAAGGAATGGGGGGAGTCTCACCAGAAAATGTGCTGTGCCTTCTGCAGTGTCCTCTGGGACAGCATGGCCCTTTACTCATACTCAGAAAAATGCCTTAAACCCCTTTCATATTATATATGCTTCACTGGGAGCCCTACACAGCCATTCAAGAGGAAAGAAAAATAATGGATAATTAAAAGGATATTCATATATTTCTTTTAAAGTGGTTAAATTTATATATTCAAACATCTTCATAGTACTTTTATTGGAAACATCATTAATAAAACCGAGACTCACTGATGAAACTCCACCCTCAGGTGAAGTTTTCATTCACTTCAACAGTATATCTGCCTGAGTAAGGCCACAGGATTTGGATTTGATATAAATAAAGCTATGAAATATTCCCTTACCAAAATGAAATGGTAAAAGAGCTGCCTCTTTACCACCGCAACACTGTGTTATTCCAAGTGTGTGCTACTGGACTGTTATTATGCCTGCACAGATAGTTGCAGGGGAAGCAGCGCACTGTGCTCCCTTCCACCAACAAAGATCTCTGCAGGTAATTTTAATGGGGCTGTTAATAACCTGGCAACCATCCCAGCCAGATGTAGCACATTTAAACATTGTCCTTACAGCTTTGTCAGAACTCTTGACACGGCATGTCAGTAATGGAAAATTGCCACGGCACCCAGCAACCATCTTCACTATATGGAATCATGTTGTTAATCTACAGCCAAATGCAACTTGAGGCGGAAAGAGAGTTTAGATTGCACCCATCTGTATACTATCACTCCAGGTGGCAGGTCATTCTTCAGGATTAGAGATTGAATCAGTCTTTCCATCATCAATAAGCCCTGCTCCACAACAAGAACCTGTCAATCCAATATTTTACTTTCAGCACCGTGAGGACCGCACAGCATGGTAATGAAATTTCCCTGTAAGTAGACCACAGGGATCTATACCAGAGAGATACATCTCCTTAAAAAGCTCGGGAAAATCAGACAGTGTGCTGCACAATCTGGACAGTAACTCGCTTTCCAGCACCACCCAAACTATTTTATCTGTTTAGGGGTCAGATCTACCAGATAAACCAGCGTTTTAATGTTGGATTAGTTCTTATTTTTGAGGAACTAATTAGTACTAGGTTATAATTTCCCATTTGGAAATGTTTGACAGACTCAGAAAAGACATTCACTTCTGAAACAGCAAACAAGCTTGTTGATATACAGCCACTACATTAAATATTTTTTCATCACATATTAAAACTATGACCTAGGCTAAAAAAATTGTTTAAAATTGCCCCTTATTAAAACTTATTGGATATTATATATCATCTTTTCAAGATGCAGTTTAGCGTCTTCCAGCATCAACTAGAATTTCTTCAAAGCCCACTTGCTACTTATTTTGTTTCACTGAGTAGTCTTCTGCACTCCTAAATTACCCATTTTCTCTTATGTTTTTATAATATGCCTCCAACCAAGGCACCTAATCACCATCTCCAGGACCTTCCTGAATCAGAAGTTTGCTTCAATACTTTCGGCATTTTGACTTCTTGGTGACAGGTGTATTTTAAAAATATATACTATGAAAATGTATACGTGCATATTAACTTCAATGCATATACATTGATTATTACAAATGAAACTACTTTTGTAACAAAAATATAAAGAGTGTGAAATTTTCATACTGTAACAAGCATCTGGCTTCTTAAAAGTATATTAATATTATATTATATCATATTATTGTATTCATTCCCACTTGGTTATATTATAGATCATAAATTCAGCTCCCCCACCATTTTTTTTTCAATGTTCATGTTTTAACTGATAATGATTAGTTACAGCATGTGTTTTCAAAGCAGACAGAAACAGGAATAAATTCTCTTTTTTCAGTTTTTCACAATCTATTATTAATTTTTGTAGGTTATACATTTGTTAAACACCTAACAAGTCCAAGCTAACAATTATGATCATTAAACAGAAATGACTATGTGACATGGTCACAGAAACAGCTGAAAATAGGAAAGTAAAAGAAGCAGAAGATGTTACAACTATGGAGATACAGAAACAGAAGACACACTCTAAACCCCTATTTTCTGAAGCAGTAGAACTAGCAGAAATACATACTGGAATATGTCTTTTACCTCAGTACATAATTTTGTTTTGGTTTATCACATCTGCAAATACAGAAAACACATTTGTTTACAAATATAATTTCTTAAGAAATAGATAATCTGATTATTATCAATGTATTACTGCTGTATTTACCCAGAGGGAAAAAAAAAAAAAAAAAAAAAAAAAAA
>VZTX01013891.1:350363-464915 GCA_013400915.1 Pardalotus punctatus
AAAAAAAAGAAACATTCAGCTTCAAATACTTACCATAAACCCATCACTACAGTTACACACATCAGCATCTTTGCGTTCAGCTTGCAGCAGCAAACAGTTAAGTACTGCTGGCAAAAAAGAGAAAGCAAAGTTTTTTGCTACAAATTTCTGGATTATTGCTCAAAAGATCCATGTCTACAGTGTGGTTTAGAGCAGCTCCATGGTCGGAATGTATTTGGGATTTGTTATCATTTGGGAAAGCATGACAAGATAAGATCTTAACAACTATATTCGAAACATACACAAGTTTGCTTACACCGCCTACAGTGCTGCATTGATTCCTATCTCTTTTCTGGGTTATTTCACTAACGAAAGGGTCACAGCAAATGTACACAGAGACAATAAGCCTACAGGCATTAAATCTTCCCTGCTCCCCAAAATCTTTATATAACAAAATTGTGTGTGGTCGGTTGTGGCTTAGATACATCACCAAAAGAGTTTTCATCGACTCACCATTTATTCGCATTGCAATATTCTCAAATTCACTTCATCTATTTTTAGAGACAGATAATAAACATTTATGTGATCAAAATAAATAATACAGGACTACTGAAACATCTCAAAGGCTTTGCTATTCAGAGTGGCATCAGCTCCTGCCAAGGAAGTACACTCAGCACTAGCCACACTTCAGTTTTCAGCCATTTATTTTTGACATAATGAAAATGCCTTCTCTCCAAGTACATGGCCACTCTTCCTCTCTTACGTCAGTCTACAAGCTATCGAGGGTAAAAGATGTATGAGCCTGTTCAGACTGAGAAAGCCAGCAACTTAGTCAGTATGTTTCTTTTTTTAGTGTTTAATATCTTTCCTGACTGCAGCAGATTTAGTGTGCTTGGAAGTTGACACTGAAGTATGTGGACCACCACTGTTTGAGGGACAGTGACCGCTGAGACAGGAGAATGAGTTAGAATTTTTGCTTGTTCTACATTTAAACATGCTGTTAAAGAGAGAGGATAAATATTTTTTTAAAAAAGAATTCCATGCATCAGGCCATGCCACTGTGAATCACACACTGCTGCTTACCAGACATGTCTCTGTAAGGGCAGCTGCTTGCATTCCTTTGTGTATGCTTACAGTCTGCAGGCTGAAAGTCCTAAAATGAAGAGGAAAATGGAAAAAAAAAAAAGAATTCCAGATGATCTGACCAGATTAAGACTGAACAATCTGAGGCAGCAGCTGCTTAAAGTTTTGGAAGAGGTTATCTAACAAAACCTGAGGGATTAATATATTACACCATTCCGAGATAACCTATCTGCAAAGGCATTAACTAAGAGTTTGGAACGCAAGTGAAAGCATTCACCACTTCTACTTCAGCAGCCTAAAATTGCAGCCAAGCCTCATTAGAGTGCATACTGACATCAAATCAGTCCTTTCTAAAGATCTATACAGAACTGCATTGTTTCCTGCAATCAGCAGTTTTAGGCCAAATTCTATGAATCCCAGTGACCTTGTCTTTCATCAAATAAAATGTGAAGCACTGGTGAATTGAATGGAAACTTTAACTAAGCTCAACAACAGTTTAAGCATTCCATGCTGGGCTATGCAAAAGAGCAAGGCTATTCTGTAAAAGTACAAGAAGCCATGTAGTAGATTAGATTGTCTGCACCAGCATCTCTGAAATTCAATTCTTTCTTAAATCATTTCAAAGGCAGATGGACAACGTTTTGCCAAGTCTGCAATTTGGTGGTGATGAAATTGCCTCATGAATGTGAAGTTAGATGACTACTTAGAATTTCATATATTTGTGAGAGAACAGAGGAAGAATTATCTGAGGTCTTCTAAACTGCAGGAAAGAGAGGGAATTGGCTACATGCTGAAGCATCGACAAAAGGACAAGTTGAATCTGTTTATAAGAATGCTGGCAGAAGATTTAAATGCCTTACAATTTCAAATCAAAGGCGTGCTGGTGGAGAAAAGCTGGATAGAAAAAAGAGAAATCTGCAAATACACTTATACTTTGCTTCTGATATGAGATAGAAAAGAGGAACAGAGAAATTAAGAGAGGGGCAGGAATGTAAGGAATTTTTATACAGGCAAACATTTCCGAGCTCAAATTTGAAAAAAAAAAAAATTGGGGATAAAGGGGAAAAAGTAATAACTATGGTAAATACATTTGAAAGAATCCCCTGACATATAAAAAAATTACAGACTATTTCGTTTTGTTTGATAGCAAGGATATTTAAATACTTAGTGGTTATATTCTGGTTTGATGAGTTTGTTGGAATACTTGCAGTATAAGCAGTGCAAGCTACTTGTAGTTCACTTTGCCATGCTACGCTTCAGTTGTTTTCTGTGTTATATTTAAAGGAGAGGTTTTATAACCCATTTTCCTGCAGTTGGTTTTAGTTTGTGCAGAGAGTACCTGTGCAAAAGAGGGTGACACTGGTAGATAACAGAGGAAAAATGTACTTCTATCTATATAATGACACAAAAAATCTCATTACTCTTGATATGCTATACCAGTATTTTCTACAAGGGAGATAGGAAAAAAAGGATATCCCCAGCCATCTTCCTTTTTGGATCGTCAACATCCCTACAGTTACTAAACATTGATAAGAGAACACCATAATGGCAGATCAATTCAGAAGAAAGGGGTGAAAAGGAAAGCCTAAACACAATTTGTGAAAGGACTCAGACTTCTGAAATAGATGCGACTTTGGATATCTGACTTCAGCAATGTGATCCAAACAGTTTCTGTTCATTGTCTCCTTGAACGATAAGGGTTTGTAAACACTGAAAATCTGATTTTGATTTGAATCTTTATTTCTACACTTACTTGTCCCAATTTCACCCTGTTTCAACGCCAGCTGAATAAGAAAAACTAAAAGGCAAACGTTTAGGGTTTTAGATTCTAATTCCAGTGTGCAGTCAGAGCATGTTCATACACCCACTCATAGCATGCTTGCCCCACAGGTTTAACCCACTGCCTCTTTAAAATTCACGTAGTGGTTTAGCTGACACCCGTCTTGTGTAATAGCCTGGGTTGGTTTTACTTGGTCTGATTTTTGGTAGTGGGGGGGCCACAAAGACAGCTCCTGAGAGAAGCTTCTGGAAGCTTCCACCATGTCCAGCAGAGCCAATGCCTGATGGTTCTGAAGGGGGACATGCCACTGACCAAGGCTGGGCCTATTAGAGGTGATGATAACACCTCTGTGACTTAAGAAGAAAACAAAAAACAAAAACACACTTTTTTTTCCTAGTCAGAGAAGAGGAGGAGGTGAGAATATGTGAGGGAAAACAACATGGAGACTCCAAGGTCAGTGGAGAAGGAGGGGCAGGAGGTGCTCCAGGCACTGGAGCTGAGATTCCTCTGCCAGCCGTGGTGAGGCCATGGTGGAGCCGCTGTGCCCCTGCAGCCCGTGGGGTCCGTGGGGATGCAGAGATCCACCCACAGCCCGTGGGGAGGTGCCCACGCCGGAGCGGGTGGATGCCTGGAGGAGGCTGCGATCCAGTGGGAGTCCCGGTGGAGAGAGGGGCCTTGATCCCGAGATGGAACAGCCTGGCCTTGGAGGTCTGCACCCTGTGCATGAGGGGCCCACGGTGCAGCAGTTTTGGGAGGAATGTCTGCCCGTGGGAGGACTCACATTGCAGCAGTGTGTGTGGACTGCTGCCTGTGAGATTTGGACCCGCACCAGAGAAGTTCACAGAGAACTGTCTCCCATGGGAGGGACCCCATGGCACAGCAGGGGAAGGACTCCTCTCCCTGAGCGACAGAAGAAGATCTTGGTGATGAACTGACCAAAGACCACATGACCTGTCCTTCTGTGCTGTTGGTGGGAAGGAGGGAGGGGGTGGATGGAAGAATGGTGTTTTAAGGGTTTGTTTTACTTCTCATTATCCTCCTCTGATCTGTTAGTAATAAATTCACTTTGTAACTAAGTTGAGCCTGTTTTGCCCTTGGAGTTTTTTTCCCAGCCCTTACCTCAACTCATGACCCCTCCGTTTAATTTTTTTCTCTCCTCTGCCCAGCTGTGGCAGGGCAGAATGAATGAGCAGCTGTTGTGAGTGCCTGGTGTTTGGCCAGTGTCCAAACCATGACATAACCTCATGCAGAAACATGTGTGTTCAGATCCACCTGAGCCTAATTGCAAGGAATTCAACCCCCAGCTTCCCTCTGCAATGCCTTAGCCCAAAACCAAGGCAGCCTAGATCAGAGCAGTATAGAATGATTCAGTCTGTCCTGTAATATCTGGACCTGCCTGCTTTCATCATCCTCAGTAGGCAGAAAGATCACCGTCTGGTGATTCAAGAAACATCTGTGCCGTATTTTTAGAACTTATTTCGGTCCTCTCCATTTGCTTTCATCACAATCTTTTGTCTTTCCTCCCTGCTACTTACTTTCACTTTACCTATGGCAAAACTGGAACAATAACTTCAGATTTTGCTGGTTTCTGTTCTTATTCCCTCTTTTAATCTTTGCCTTACTGTCCCATCCTCTCACGTCACAGCACAAACGCACTTGTCCCACCCCCCTGCCTCCTTAACTACCATTTCTCCTCTCTGTTTAATCTCTTTACGCTCAGAAATAGCACTCTGTGTCCTGCCTTGAACTGCCAGCTCCCTTCAATACAGCTAAGTTCCTTTTGAAATCAGTCCCCTTTTGGCTTCTCTGACTCTGCACTATGATAATTTTCTTCCATCATCTTTCTTCCACAGATCCCTCTAGATTTTGTTGTGGTTCTTGGTGGGAAATCCAAAATACTTGTTATTTCGTCTCCTTCACTCTTGCCTTTAAATTTTCCCAGTCTACCCTTACCTGCAAATTTAAATGTAACTACTTTTTTAAAGTAACTCACAACCCTACCTCAGCATCCCAGCCCCGTTGCCTCCACATCTCTCTGACATCTTTTTATGAGTGACCAGCTATCAATGTTTCAAGTTCTACCAAATTAAAACAGGCATCTTGATATTCACTTGCACCATTTTTCCCATTTTTTAAAATCTGATCAACCAGCATTTCACTGTCATGTATATTTAGAAATACAAGATATTGGGCATCCCCCCACTTATTCAAAATGCTGCTACAAAGACTGGTCTTCTGCTACAAAATTGTGTCCATGTCAACCCCCTTCTTTTCATTCTTCTACTACTAGGTCACTTTTTTAATCTATTTATCTTTATTCCTTATGCTAAGTACATCATAGCCCCATCCAATTCCCCATTCATCAATTTTCAGTAACTCAGCAGCAGGAACTCCAAATGACCTCTCATCTCAGTCTCTGTATTTTAACTGCACTCTCTCCCATGTGACAGAGTTAAAAACATCTCCCCATCGTTCTCCACCCCATTCATAAAAATTTCCCTTATTATGAAGCCTTGGAAAGCCTAATAGTGATTCTCATTAAGGTCTACAATTAAAGAATACCTTGACTATGCTTTATTTGTGCACTGCTCTTTCGTGCACCAGGTATTTCATTTTACTCTCATATCAGCTGGGCAGGAATATTCATCGGCACATTCATACAGGGCACAGCCAAATGCACAACTGCCACGTTTATAAGGCTCTGCAGGGATGATCTCATGCAGGGGCCCCCTGGTTGAAGCCCCTTGTTCATAGCTGACTGAGAGCATGTTTGACACCCAAAGGTGATCCTGAGATGTCTCATGGGAAGGAGAGGGGGAATTATAAAGAATTTTTATAGAGACAGAGGCCTTCACGAAGAAGATAGAGTCTGGAGAACTGACACAAGTTGCATAGGATAAAATGGAGAAGTCAAGTGAAAAATCTTTTCACCAAGAGAAAAACTGGCCTCACAGAAAGGCTTCTAGCAAAAAGGCACTTCACTTCTTCCCTTTGCACTTCTCCTAGCCTTGCAAACATGACTCATTCTAAGGCAGAGATCACATTTTTGCTCACAGGTTGAAAACTATGAAGAATAATACAGAATCTATTGTCATAACCAGAGAGCAAGGAGAGGGACAAGGAGCTAACAAATCTATTTCTGTTCTAGACATATGTAGGTGTGTAAATAATTTATTTTAATGGTTCTCTTCTAAACTGATGCTCCTGTCAATGCTGTTACTTCTACTCCAAGCAACTATAAAATCTGTCCAACATTTTCAGTGTAGATTTCTGTGACTCTTTTTGTCCAGATTTACAGGATCAGTATTACCTCTTGAGTTGCTCTCCATTTTGAAATAAAAGCTTAAGGTATTTTTAATATTCTTTGTGAAACAGTATTTGCAGTAAAATGGTAAATGGAAAAGTAGTAGGAATATCTCATAGAAAGCAAGCATGTTTATACTGAATTACCTGATTTCTGTCTTTTGTGATTCTGCATATTTAGCATCATTTGGTTTGGGATTAAAGACCAGCAGAAATGACTGGTAAAGACTTATAAGTACATTTAATCCTATTTTATACTGAGGTCTTTATTGAATCATGTATTTTAAGTTACACTCATGAGAAGTGCAGAGAAAGGCACACTGAACTGGTCTTATATAGCAGTTAAAAGCCTTCTTCAAATGCTAATCATTTATAATTAGTCTACTTCAATTAGTAATGAACAAATTGCCCTCTCCAAGAAAAGAGAATATATTCCATGTGCTGATTAAAAGGGAAGAGTGATCTTCAAATTCTGAAGCGAATGATTGATGTGAAGCAAAACCCTCTCACAATTTTGTTCTTTTAACTCTTTGATGAACTGATCAACAAAAGCAAGTTTCCCAAAAGTCTAAGAAACATTATTAGCAATTCACATAAAGAAAAGCACATCTGTGTTCATACTTTCTCACTTTAAATACATCCTTACTTTAGCGCTATTTTATGCCATTTACTAAGCAGGTGTTTTCTTCCTTTTTTTTTCCCTCCAGGAATCAGCTTTTAATTGGCTACTTTCTAAGGTGCAAAAAAAAATCAAAAAGCAATTGGCTGGTTGGGAACTGATTGTTAGGCAGGAGTCCCAAAAAGACCTTTGGGTAGGAATAAAGGCATCTTATTGATTCAGTACAACTTCAATCGCTAAAAATTACACAGTTTATGAGAAAATACCTAAGCTGAATTTTGATGCAAGACTTCTTTCACTTAGTGTCTACTCTAAATAGCCAAGAGAGTGGTTACTGGAAGAGTGGTTTTGCTTAGTCTTAATGTATGAGTTCTTCAGGCAATATTGTACTTCATGCTCAAGCATATGCAAGTCAATAGTTTTGAATCACCTATACTGAAATGCTATAGGACTGGCAAGGAATATATTAACAAAAATTGCAAATGGAAGGATACAGACTTGACATAATGAAATCAATTTCTTCAATGACAAATCTCTCTCAATAAGAGCAGCTGAACTAGGGAGAGTTTCTCCCGTAAAAGCAACGGAATTTAACAGAGATTTCTAGTAGTTCATTTTAATTTTACCTTCCTTTCACTGATTAAAGCTGCATTCAGTTCTTCTCATAAGGACCCGCGGTTTGGGCTCTGAAGGAAGAGGTGATATCTCCTTCCAGTCATCCTCAACAGGCATTGACTGCCCTTCATTTCAGCAGGCAGATGAAGGCACTGAAGCATTGCTTGGAAGCTGATATAAACTGTAAAGCATTACAATAGTATAACATTATTTGAAAGCATGTAGACACATATTACATTGTAATCACTCCCCTCTATAAGGGAATAGGGAAAAGGACATTTTGCATTTCATAAACATACAGCTATAGCACTAATTAATTTCCTGATTAAATCTATAGATAACTCCATAAAATAATTAGCAGTAGCTTCATAGGTCATTTACCAAGTATCTGGAATTCAGACAGTAAAACATAGTTGCTGTAAGAAAATGGTTATTTCCCCTGTTAATCTGTTTCTTCTTTAACTATCAACTGTGTTAGTAACATTATGGGAGCTCATAGCAACTCCATAAATGTTCTATCAGACTTGAAGAATGATCATTATCCCATAAAACACCAGTGTAAGTGTCTCTGATTTCACTTAACCCTTTGTCTTAGTTCACTTGAAAACCTGCTGGGTCTGAAAAAGTAATTTATTGTGTCCAAGGAAAACAAATAACTTTTCAAAGGATTTGTTGTTTGATTACAGACGATCTCACAACCTGATTAAGATGTTAGGATCCCTATGTTCAGAAATAGATTGAATTTTTCTTTCTTTCAAGGTTTCCAGATACACAGCAACAATAAAATGTCCACAAGACACTGTACAACTGGAAGTATTATAACTTACCCATTTGTACTTTTATATAGAATATTTTACAGAATCACTGTTTTTGCAGGGGTTATTCAAGAGGTTAGTTAGGTCAAGAGGCTAAGTTTAGGTCAAGTGCCTTTGTTTTATCACATAAAATCAGTTTTAACTTCTACCCTAGACATTATACCTGACTTTTCTGAAGGAGCAAGTTTATGAATTTACACTGTTGGGCAAACACAATTTTATGTGTTACTGTGTTACCTCCTCCACCTTTGGAAACCCAACAGTGAAATAAGGAACTGAAGATATAATCTATTCAAAGAAAAAAATCTGTATTGTTCTAAGCCTAGCCTTCTCTCTGGCCTCATGATGTGAACAATATTTTGTTTGACAGATAGTGCAGCAGTATTGTGTAGCATTATCATCAGAGTATTGATGAACTTTCAGAGTTGTCATCAATAGTATGAATTCTGTAGAAACTAAAAATAATTTCCCAGGAGTCAATCAATTTGCCACTTTTAACACGCAAAGTATTCTGAGAAGTAACAGGAAAAATATCTTTGCAAGATAAAAGTTTGTAACAAAAATTAAATATTGCTTTTAATGAAGGGGCTTTTCATGTAACAAAAACTCTCACAGCACCAGCTTCAGAATCCACATCTTGTTTCATTTAAAAACATACATGAAAAAAGAACTGTGTGCACATTAAGTACTCAGTAGACACGAGCTCTGTATGTTCTGTGAACACCAGACAGGAAAGAGATGTATTCCAAAGGATTAGCGAAAATGCACAGATTTTGAAAAGCAATCTGGTTGCCTGGGAACTCAGTGAGAAATTCAGAATAGTTTTACAGCTGATCAAGGTTCATTCAGTAAGTAATGGATAAAAAGGACTGATCTAGCAAGGAATGAAGATGCATATCAACCATACACAATATAACCTGCTCTTTAGGCATTCCACAAGTATGTTCCCTTATCTTGGGAACATCCTCATGGTAAGCCTTATGGATTTCTTTTGTGGCAACACATCACAGAATATCTTAATACAGCTGGAAAATTTGTCTTCATATCTAAACCACAGAGAATTAAACACCTAAGGAAATACTCAGAATGCTACACAATGATAGATTTTTGTGGAGAGAAGAACTGGAAAGAAAATTATTGCTTCATTGTGAGTCATACTATGGAAGTACAGCTAGTAGTATAGTGAAAAGAAAGTGAAAACATAGAGAAGACATTTTCTCTGATAACAAATTCTTCTGGATTATGGAAAAATCTTTGGTTGGAAGTTACGTCTCCTGGAATTTGGGCAAAGCACTCTAAATGTAATACAGGATAAACTGATGGATTGGCAGAACAGGAGCTGGAAGAGCTTTTTAGTATTTTTCCTCTTCTTTCCTAACTCTTTACTCTTATAATGGACAGCATTAAGTATTTCTAATATTTTTAATGCTATTTCTATAGTAAGAAAAAGTTAATTTCACATTTTAAGTTAAAGAATTCCCAAGGAATATCTTGCAGGGAGCTAACAGATATAAAATAAAATAAATTTTAAAAAAAGGGAGAACTATCAGCATTTAGTTTAGCGTCTGCAAAAGAGCTGTTTCTACAGAATTCCTTTATACACTGTAGAGAGAAGCACTCCTAGTTCCTACATCATTTCATAGCGCCAGCAGCTTATATACGAGCCCGATCAACAGAACAACTCACAGCCAGAGATGAAAAACACAAAATAAAAGTTGTACAAGTAAGGGGTGTTGGTAAGGTTATTAGGATGTAAGTAGACATTAGGATGTAATGAAATTAAATGGACCCCAAACACCCAGTTCCTGCAGCGTGGGGGCAGGATGCTGTGGGGTTTATTGAGTAGGGTGAATGGATGAAGCACAGTGCAGAGGCCAGCTCTGCTGAGCTGAGAGCTGCCAGGACCCGTCTGCTTTCACACAAGCACGTGCCATCGTTAGCAGCAGCACAGATCTCCAGAGAAGCTGAGAGGGCAGCATGCTCCTCCAGAAGACATGGAAGCAGTCTTCAGGAGCCATGCTTCTCAGAAGGATGGCTTTGTACTGCCTTTGCTCTTGTTAATGGCCTGAGATATGGAGAATATTTCTGCTTGGATATCTCCAGTTACTTCATGAATCAAACTTCCTAATTTGTCTCCTACTTGTTCTTCAGCTACACCCAGCTGTGTAACAGACTAGCAAGCAGACTCCACCATAAAGGAACTGTCTGCTCTTTGCATAAACTGGGATTGATGAGCCCTAATAAACCTGTATTTTTGAGCTGTGCACATTCAGATTCAAAAGTGTAAAGCCAAGACTGCTGACTGTGATCCCATCACACAATGGTATGCTTGTGTTCTGCCAGGATGACATTTTATGTAGTTATGTCTTCTTGTCACAAGAAAAACTGAAAATGTAAAGTAAGCAAAGATACAGAGGTTTTACCCATTTTTTTTGCAGCACTCAAAACTCAAATCACCCTGATTATACAGCACTGAATTTAGGTATATTACAGAAGACATGAAGACAAATGCAGCCTAAAATCAATCTTTGCAGGAAGTAGGGCCTTGATTGCCCCTCAGACTTCTATCTATTCTGAAAGCTGTATATTCTCAAGATAGATTTTGCAGGTCCAGATTCTCAAAGAAACCATGTTCATTTCCTGGAATACTTTTTTCATACCTTTTCATCATGTAAGGGAATTTTTATGAGCTTTTTTTCTGATTATTTAAATTATAAGGCATCAATAGCAGTTCTTTAAATTAAAAAAAAAAAAAAAAGAAAAGAAAAAAGAAAGAAGGTGGGTTTTTTTACCTTTCTGTAAATGTGCAAATTAAAAATGCATTATGTATTTATGGAAAGCAAGACTCATTAACTTCTCCTCACTACATATTTTAACTCGATATTAGTAATCTTGAAATGCAAAAGAAAGTCGACGTGTACCATTGCCAAACAAAGGATTTTCCCACTAGAAAAGGTAAGCTCACAGGCAGCTTTCCAGATTGTCTAGGATCTCAAAATGACTCTTACATCATACTATCTCTTAGCCATTAATGTCAGAAATGAGGCCAAGAAAAATAAGATGGACATTCCCAAATCTGTAGCTCTCAGAAGAGCCATCCAGGGCTACCAGACACAACTTAGTGTAGACTTACACAGCTCTAATTTCAGCCAGCAGTAGGGATCAGTCTGGAACTTGGCCAGCATCAGGCTTGAGGCAGCGAAAAACTCTTTTCATTCTCAGTCTGTTTTGGTTTTTTTTCCAAATAAAGCCTGCACACACTACCCAACCTGCTTTTCTATTTATATCCCTGTTCAGACATATATAGGTAACTCTGCAGACCTTCCAGAGAGCACATAGTTCATGGCAGAGCTTTGCCAGGGCACACACTGCAGGAAGCAAGCCCCACCAGCACTCCCCACAGCCCTGCTCCCTCCAACACGCACACCACGGGCACACCACGTTGTGCAGCTGTCTTTCATTCCCATTAGAACAGAGCTGGAGAATGGATACGGGGAAGTGACGCATTTCCTACTGAAATTTTGGGCTCTTTCAATTTAGAGGCTGCGTGCAGTGAGTACACACTCAGACTTGAAAAGCTGGAATTGCTCATGTACTGCTGTTTATATGTAGCAGCAGATCCTGCTTTGTAAAGTTACATGCACTATGAACACATTTTACTTTTGAAATATTACTGTTTACAGGATTGGAAATAATAAAATAATAGCAAGCCCAGCAGAAATAACAGAGCTTGTGTTTGAGTTTTCCTCTTTTAATGGGTAGATATTTATAATTTACTAACCCTGCAGTGATAATGAGGGTAACCTGCTGCAGCAAAGCAAGCTCCCCGACTTTTCAGCTTAGTGTTCCATCTGCTCAGGTAAGCGAGATGGTTTCCATCTCAAATAAATCCCTTTTCTTAAAACTGATGTGTTCTCTGGAGATTTGGAGACTGCTGAACATCACTTCAGTGCCTACAGCTGGACCTGCTTACCTCCGATACTCTTGGCAAAAAAGTCCTGGTCCTCTGCTTTCCAAACCCACCAGACTTTTAAGTAAGAAACTTAAAGAGTTTCTAAAACTCTAAAATTTAGAGTTAGCCTAAACAGAGCTGCAAAATGAAACATTTGAAAACTAAAGGGTGGTGGGTTTGGAAGGATTTTTTGGGGTGAACGAGGTGTCAGGAGAATATGACACCTGACAGACATGATTTCATCCTCTGTATGCTATTATGCAGGATAATCTGGCTTTTTGCAGAGATATATTGGAATCACCTTAAAAAAAAATCACAGTATATTGGTGTCCATACTATTTTCTCTGTATTTTAAAAAGAAAATAAGCCTCTATTCTTATCTAGACAAGAGGTTCTGAGATTTCTTTCTCATTGTGTCCAAACAATCAACATTCCTGTAATAAGTAATTCCTTGATATTAACTAAATCTCTAAGGTATCTTTTCATGGAGTTTTCATAGCATGGGCTGGTTTATTTAATTGATGAATAGCTTTGTATATGCTTATTTTTAATCCTACCCATTTATCTTATGAAGAATTGCTGTTTGTAATTATTCCAAAGACCTAATACCAATATTTTTAATGGTAATAATGAATGACATAGCTTTTAGCAAGACTTTTAATGTTTGTAAAACAATATTCTAATTAGTCCAAATAAAATATTTGCTCAGTTAAGAGCTTGATATTTTACTTGATCTCACAATGAATCCAACAGGCTGAATTTCTTTGAAATCCATGACCATGTACCTTTTTTTAATCACATTTTGATACTTTAAAATCTGTAGAAAACTCTTGAAGAACTCTGTTATGAGTTAAACATGAAACACTACCAAAAAGACCCCTATAGCATTTTACCTGCTCTATAATCTTCTATATCCAACTGTTGTGTCACGTTGAGAATTTAAATTGGAAGGTCTTTCTGCCAGGGGAGGATTTTTTCCTAACTGGCAGAACAGCTTCATTGTCCATTGCTAAGGTTCCTTGTGCTAATGCACTACAAAGAATGATTATTATTTAATGAATACCTGTAGTCTCCAGGATGGTTCACTGAGGTTATCACTGTCAGTTACATTTGCTAAGCTTATATTAAAAATTACAGGAATAACTATTCCCTTGCTCACTAAAGGGGACAGAATATTTTACCACTTAAGCAAAGAGTGTGCATAGATACCATCCATAGTTGCAGTCTCAAGAGTTCTTAAAAATAGCAAGGAATCCATCTCTGGGTGCCTGATCTTGGCCTGTGATTCAAAATTCATTTTTAGGCCCTGGAAGAGGCAAAAGAGTTTATGAAAGCCATTATTATCTAGTCATGTCACACAAGTCACTGTCTGCCAGTGGAATCCATCAGTCCCATATATTGGAGATGAGTCATTTCTCTTTATCCAAGTTCACAGACTGCAGAGGCTATTATTTTGATAATGGGTCTTCAGGTGTTTCCATTTTGACATCTGAAGCTTTTCAAAAGACTTCTGAAGACTTTCAGGTAATATTCAAGCCATCCAGTCTTAAATATGAAGAGAGACCCACCTATCGATTTCCATTCCCCCTGTCTTTCCTCTTTTCTTTTGATTCTTACAGAAAAATTTAATGATACTTGCATTTTCAAATTCTTTTGGACAGTTGAGTTATTCATTTGTGATTGTAAAGCACAATTTAAATAATTTAATTTTTGGCCAGTCTAATCAGTATTTAGCTTATGAAATGAAATATTTTTTTACATTCCATGCTTCTACGAAAACACCAAAAAAAAAGGTTGTGAAGTTCAACAATTTTTTCCAAGTTTCTCATTCATCTGTGCTTCACTATCCAACATCCTTCTTCCCAGCTCACTATAAAGTTTCTTGATCATTAAGGAAATTGTTATCACTGCACTTGATATCTCTTGAACTAATCTCATAAAAGAGGCTTTTCTGAAAAAGCAATGCATTTTACACTTATTTTTAAAAAGTAATCAAGGGCAGAACACACTTATTGCTAGAATTTTATCTCTCTGTAGCATGCGTGCAATGTACAACAAACTTTGAGCAAGAACTGAGGTGTTCTGAATGTCGATGTGTACTTAAAACTAATAAAACCAGTATGGAAGTTCTTTCAGCCTATGGAAAAGCATCAAGCAAATACTTCATTGTGAAAAAGCACTCGAAATTTTGCATCAGATTTTCAGGAGCTTTCCTTCATTGGCTTCTGCTGTTTAAACATGATGAGATTCCAGATTATCATGTCTATTAAAATAAATCTCACCTAAGTTTTGCTTACTCTAAGCTTTGCATCTAACTGCACCTTCCCATAAAAGCTCTCAAGTGGAAACATAACTACTTTACTTTTTAGGTTATAAGAACTTCTTCCTCCCTCTTCTATTAGAGGAGAAAAAGACTGAAAAGCTATAACTGTTCATCAAATTTATTGTGCTCGTAATTCCCTAAATTCCAATTTCACTGTTGTTTTTATTGGCTGAAAAACTTACTCAAGCTTTACTCGTGAATTATGCATTTAAGAACTGAGGATAGACAGGATCTTATGATCCATAGTTACAAATCACAAAAATCTTATACAAAAATCTCTTCCTGTATCATTCTGGTATTTCTTTCAGCAACATAGTTTTGTATCTTCAGTATTAGCTTTTTATTTCTTTGGGGGCAGTATATAGTTAATCAAAAAATAATTTGAAATATCCTCACAAGAAACTCGCATGGACACTACTGCAGCCCTGTCCCCATAAACACAGCGCCGTGACTTCACTGGGCTAATGAGTGTACTTACAATTGCTCCAGTGAAGGCTGTACTCTCGTCACTTTGAGTGCTTGCACAAATTTCTAACACGGCTGGGTATCTCAACAGGTAAAGAACGGTTCAGAAGTTACCAGCTGAAAGGTCAGAAATGGAAGCATCTTCTTTAAACACGTCAGATTTCACTCAACACTGTGACAAGTCATCTTAGATTTAGTCTGCCTCCTTTCTCCAGGGAGTTTAAAATATTATAGCTCTGTAGAAACCTAGATGGCTAACCCTTGTACTATTCAAACAAGGAGTAAACATGCTGCGCTCAAAATAAATTACAGCAGCTTAATGATTAACTGAAAATATGACTGGTTATTTCATTATTTTATATGCAATTTATTTTAGAATCATAAACACTTTGGACATGTGGAAAAGAACCCAAACACAAGTTTGATGGTGTTTCAATATTCTAATTTTATCATAATAATTTAAGGCATTTATGACTGCTTTAAACTAGACAGCACATCTCCAACTTCCGGATCTATTAAAAGCAACTAAAATATGTCTTACTGAATGTTAAGCATGAGTCAACAACTTTTTTTAAAAAGCTTTGAATGTTAATGAACACTTTCTAAAAAATTGCTTAAAACCTTATCAAATGGTAACTCAAATCACAACATTAACAAGTTTGAGTTCCCTGTAATGATAAGAGTCCAAAAGATTTGGGATAGTTTTAAAGGAAACAGAAACACTCTGAAAGTAAAGCGGCTCTGATGCCACTCAGGATCAACGTATTCCTAGATAACAAAATACCAGCCAAGCATGAGATTTGCACCTTCACTTCAGATTTCTTGCACGTGAACTTCTTTCTGCCTTATCAATGCAGCTACCAAAAGGCTTAGTGAGTGCAGCTGGATCGGAGCCTCTCACTGTAGTTCTGACTGAAAACTTAATTGTTCATGTCCATGTGTAGCAGCAAGTCAAGCCTGCAGACTCGTGATAAATTTAACTGCAGAACAGGAAAAAAAATAGGGGATAGAGAAAATATTAACCTCCGTCTGTAAGAGTTAATGTGCCGCGTTTTACTACATGTATTAGGCATATAAGTTAATTTTATTTATACTTTAAATCAAATGGCCTGATCAAAAGGAGAAATACTCTACCTGCACTTCAAGCAATATGGGTCAGTTTAAACATGCTTAATGCCACCGTGTCCCTAGCAAATTTATTTCTGTCATTTAGATCAAAGGCATATATTTGCAGCATTTTCTACGCCTGCTCCATAGATGCAGATATGTTACTTCCATAAGACCTGCTACAAACGCTATTGTAATTGCTCAGAAAATATGAAAATCACAGAATTTAATTCTGTGAAAGATTATTTTTAATAAAATATTGCTGGTTTTCTCTTAAGACTGGGTCATTATTTATTCTTTTCATGCAGTTAATTTCAGAAGTTTCAAAGTATTTGACAATAACAAAAAAATCAATTAAAAGCCCAAAGACAACACTGCAGTAACATGAAAAGAAATATAATGAAATTAAATGCAAATTTCTAAATTATTAAAATTAAAAGTTTTATAGGTGTCCACAGTAATAAAAAAATAATAAAAAGCCTTCAAAGGAAGAAAAAAAGGCAACAGAGGGTTTAAAGACTGATATTTAATTTAATATCTATAATTAGTGTAATAATTTGGCAATACTTCTGCCTCACAGGAAAATGGCAGTTGTCTACAGAAATGGGATATGCACTTGCTCAAAACTCCAGTTTTTCTTTTAACTATCTGTGCACCATTGTACAGCTCCTTTATACTGTATCTGTTGAACACGCAAATATTTTGTGCTTTTCTGATGCATTCGTTCTATAAATCTCAAAGTAACTTAAACAATCACAACATTCTTCAACCTGAAAACTATTTTTACTTCATAACTGGGGAAACTGAAGGGTGAGATTCCTACCTTCAGACATGTTCCTGAGTAAAAATTAGAGTGCTCAAAACCACAGAGGTGACAAATATCCTTGGTTTTCAGTGACGTATGCGGGAGCTCGGAAGCCTCGCTGTGTCAGCAGCAGCAGACCTGCTGCACTTACTCAGGTATGAACCTGAAGACTTTTGCCTTTGCTGCCTGAGTGTATAAATGTCGGGCTGCATGGTTCAGTCCCTGGTTGGACTGAGTGATTTATTCCCTGATAATTTATTATGGTGTTGTATCGAGAAACCTGTGTTACGGAGAATTTGACGGCCTTTATTGTAATACATGCTGAGAATCAATCTCACAGATGGTGCATTTGCCATCACTGTGTTTCATGACAGCATCCCAGTTTTACAGAGTGGGAACCCAAGAACAATGCAGTTAAGAGCTGAATGTAAATTCACCTGGATCAAGATGCTGCACTACCCCAGAGATAATGGAGAAATTAGCATAATGAGGCAAACAAGTACTTTAGAGTCATCACTTCCCCTCCAATGTCTCTGGCAATGCTTCCTTTTCTCTGCTGAGTTCTAAAACCCTCTCAGGGCTGCTGACAAGTGGGTGATAAAGGAAAAGAATAAAATGCTGTCAACAAATGTTGCCCGTTCCTTTTTATGCTCTCCACACACACATGATCTGGGCTACAGAAAAATGGAAACAGTCATGTTGGGTTAGAGTGAAATGGCTAAATCCTGCCTCCAACTGCAGCCCGTAGCTGATGCTTAGGGAACATGGGAGAAACAAGGTAAGGACAAGACTGATCCTGCTTAGCAAACATCACTGCTTTTGGCAGTCAGAAGGTTAAGGATTTCCTGAACTGCTTATCTGCCATTCATTTGGAACCAAGTTCTACAATTTAATTACAAATTTATGGAAAAATATTTCTTCCTGTTTGTTTTAGATCTGTTCCTTGAAAACAGACCGATGGGTTCTATTCTTTTCTAAGTAAATTGTTCCCAGACACCTTTGTAATTACATGTTTTTATTGATCCCTCTGTGACCCCCTTTCTTGTACATTTTGTGTCCCCTGCTTCCTCAGAGATGCATCCTTATGTATTTGGTAACATCCATCTCTAGTAAATACTTCCATTACTCATAATACTCTATCTCACCTTTAAACCAGGCATTAATCATCACAACTGATAATTACTATGATTAAGAAACAGTGACACTCAAGTAGAAACATTTTTTTTCTCATTTCATAAGTGCTTAGTTTCCTAAAGAAGCTGTCAGAAATCCTAGTTCACCAGTACTGTAGCTATTCCAGTAAACTCAGCGCCAAAACCATTCCTACTCACACGAATTTCTCTCCCTGCAGTTATTAAACCGTTAAAATTGCCCTTGTCACACCTCTGGTGCAGTGACCTGGCACTCTTTGGATAGCACCATCTGCAGTGCAGCACAGAAGGCTGAGACTGTTCCCTGTGGGCAGTTTGGATGCAGTCCCTCCACCTTTGGATGCTGGGAGTGTTTCATAGCATGGCCAGATGCTGCCTGGTGGCCCCCAGGCCAGAGAACATGCCCTGGCACTGCTCAGTGCTAACATGCATTAAAAAAAAAGTCCAAATCAACAAGGTTATGCAACGTAGAGCACAAGGCATGATTTACCTTTCATGTCCAGTCCCACTTTTTAGAGGATGTTCTATATGATCAGCATAAGCCCACACAAACAAACCTCCAGATTTTGGATATTCATGAAGATATGGGGGCTCCTACATCCTTCTGCAGCCATCTAGGTCAAGCACATGTTATTCATAAATGTTTAACATAAAGAGAGTGAACCACAAAGTGAGAGCAGTATTCCTACAGCTCAATCCACTGCCAGAATCATATTTTCCTCAGTTTTGTGTTTAAGGCGCCCTAAAAATTTTTAGTCATAGTTGTTTGGGGTTTTTAAAATTAAAACAATTAAACTATTTAATCACAGTTTAGAAGCTCTACAGGTAGGATGCTTATTCCTGTAACAAATAATATCTTGATGTCTTGTTTTAAATTATTATAAAAGAATTTATTAATGTTGCTTTGGTGTTTTTTTTCCCAGAAAGGAAGTCAGAGATAACATATTTCTTCTACTTTGAAAATTAAAACCTGAAAAACACCCAAGCCCTTTCCTCTATGTGGTCTTTCCAGGCAGCCCTCATTAAAGACATGTTTTAGCATGGTGTACTTCCTTACACCTCCTTGCTCATTTGGTAAGACTACCCAGCTGATCATCTGGGTTTTCAGCTGTTTCCTTAAAGCCACACAGAATTTCATGGAGCTGAAATGAACTGAGGGCTTTTTGAATAATGAATTCTGCTCTGACATTGTAAGCCTTCTGACCAAACAATTAAAATATTGACAGGTTCCATTTACAAACCTAACCACCTTCTTATTGAAACACAGACTTTTATGAAATGTTTATGTATTGGTGTGAACATTACTTTTACTATGTGGTCACGCTTTCCTTTGTGTTTCTCCCATGCCTGTTGGTTTCTGTAGGGTTTGGCTGCTGCACTACTCTAGAAGGTTCAAAAAGCTCCAATTTTGCTAAGCTCTGCAAAAAGATGACTTGTTCAATTTAACTTTAGGTGAGATCCATCTCACTAATTTTGGATAGCTTCAACACAGCCATCTGAGCCTGCATAAGAAGGTCCCTGATAAGTTTGTGGAGAGAAAAAGACATTTTATAGGACAATGTACTTCAGTCTCATGAAATCACAAGAACCAGCTGCAATCCAGACTTTTAAACTCCAGCCATCTAAAATTAGCTAAGCTAATTCTGTTTCACTTACATATTTTTTTAATACCACCTTCCTCATAAGCACACGAGTGGAGCCAATTCTTTGATTGCCCTGAGAAACAATAGCGGAACAGCGCTCGAGAGCGCAATGTGTTGTATTTTCCCAAGTGATTAGCAGTCCATGAGTGCCAACCTGCAAGTGCAAATCATATTCAATTACCATCAATCTAGAGCAGAAAATAAGGACATGATTGTTCACAGAGGTTTAGTGTGTGATTCTGTCTTTTTCAATGATTTCTCCAGAACATACTATGCACCCTATGAAAATCTTCCAGGCATTTAATTAATAGTGTGGTCTAAAGGACAAAATTGCCCTCTTTGATGAGCTATGATGAAATACATTGTCAGCCTAAGACACAAAGAATTTGAACCAGCAGCATGTTTCCTTGAGCCATGAAGGAGGAAGTGGTAATAAGAGATTGCAAGGTTTGTTATGTGCAGTGGTTCACTATGTTCACATTCAATAAATCATGTCTGCTCTGTGACTCAATTTACCCTTGTGTAGACAGAGAATTCACATTTTGGGGGAAAAAAACCAAGCAACTGTGAAGTTTTATGGCACAGAATTACATTTTGCTTTCAAATACATAGAAACTCCTGTTTGTTTCACATCTGGAACTGAAATCAGAGCTCAGCCCTTGAGGTCCACGTAAATAATTTGAGACTCTCAGTTTGAAAAGGGCTAGGAAAGTGTGCATTAATATTTAAACTTGTTTTGCATGGCATTTTCTGGGACATGTTTTCTAATCATTGACATTATCCAAACATGCCACATTTCCTCTTTAGCAAGGTTTTACTGTGGGATTATCTTGATTGATGTGGATAACAGCATTGCTGTGAAGAGAGGGTTTTTATGCATGCACTCCAGTTTCTGTTAACAACTGTAAAGATTAGGGGTTTATACAACAGGTATTAACAGACTTTTCCTGTTATTAACAATTTAGGTCAGTATTTTGCTTTTTATTTTATGCATGAAAGTTTTATGATTATGCATTCCAAGCAATTCTGCTTTCTTGTTTGATATATTGTTGAGCAAGCTTACTTAAGTCTTTGCTCACTTTTTAATATTTGAGGAATTCAAAAAGTCTACATGCTAGAGAAGGGTCAATACATTATATCATATATTTAGGATGGATGTAAAACAGATTTCCATTTTGTCTTGTGTTACTAAAAACCTTATCAGTAAATTCATCAACTTTATTACCATCACTGATAAAATGATGTGTGCCAGATCTTGGGCATGACCCTCACCAGGGTCACAATGAGACAGCCACAGCTGGATGAGCTGGGCTCTGCTCAAGGCTGTCAGTGGTCCTGGATGAGAGAAGGAAAGGAAGTGCCACTCAAATACATGATTACATATAATTCAAAAATTTTAAAAATCTTCTACCTTGAGTCCCAGCATATAGCGTTCCTCCTTTGCCCATCTTCTCTCAAAAACCTCCATTAAGGCTTTAATTTTTATTTCTGTCAAAGAGCTTAGAAACCTTTTACATACTTTTCTTAAGGAAAATCTATGCCCTATCTATTCCCTGCTATCTACAGGTCTGAAAGTTAAACAGATATTTTTCTCCATGATGACAGAAACATCAAGGGGTTAAAATGAAAAAAATTAGAGCAATAACATTGGGCTGAAATACATGCATTCACTTCACTTCGAAGCCTGTAGCTTCCAAAAAATTTGGTGTTTGCATAATAAAAGGAATGAATGTTCAAATGAGAAATTTTACATATAAATAGGTTTCTTACAAATCACATATGTATATAGCTTAAAAAGCATCCCAGAATCTTGATGGCTGTAAAATGTTTAGTTGTTGACCTCACTTCATTCTTCCTAAGGAGAAACAGATGTATGTAATTGAAATTATATGTGGATTTAAAGTTGCGCCTAATTTATGGATTTTGATACAGCTTTGCACTATTATACAACAAAAGAAGATTTCTTTCTTCCTTTCCTTTTTTTCCTATTTTTTTTCCATTTTGATGTATATGTATATTTTTTAAGCCTTGTCAATGCTATAGGCAAGGGTGTAATTTTGGCACAAATCTTTACCCTGGGATGTGTACACATTGTGTATTTGGCCCAAACACAGGCTAATGACATCATCCACTATCTAGACAATTAACAAATGCAGAAATATAAATTATGCTACCCTCTGTTATTTTTGAGTACTGCAAATCCAGTGAAGATCTCTGTCCCTCTCTGCCCATTGCCAGCCAGTGTGGGCAAGTGTGAGTTCTGCTCTGAGCCTGGCAACTTTGGCAAAAAAAGTAGCACAAAGAGAAAGGAATTAGAAGCCCTTCTAAGAAAATAATAAGAGTTCCAGAGCTAGGGCACAAAATCTCAAGGAAAGAATTAGTGATATTTCCATGAGGCAAGATCAGTGGTATTTTAAATGTTTTTCACTTTATCAAATAGCAGGTACAGCACCAGAAGCTGGCACTGTTTGATGGTATCACCCCATGACACCAAGGAGAACAAGATCTGGCTAACCCAAGCTGCTGTAACTGTCTTGCATCTCATTTGAGATACGTAGGGTGGGAGGGTTACTTTTGAATACTTTTGAAATTATTTCAGAAATATGTTTCCTTTACATAAAAACAGGGAAATATTCTCTGCTGATGCAGAACCGTTCCAATGTGTTCAGTTATAAGCAAAGTATATAACTTGCTTTTGTTATGCAATTAATTAAAAATATAGTTTTCTTTCACAATTTAAAGAACAATTAAATAAAATACAAACAGCACAGCTCCTTTTAGATTCAGGCGATAAAATTTCTTTTAAAACCACATGATGAAAACACCTTCCCACAGAATTAAATCTCCCCTGTCACATTAGCATTGACCTAAGCTCTGTGGGATAAGTAATTTCAACAGCAAAGCCCTGCTTGGCAATATTACACGATATTTTCTGGAACCCTTCCCTGCAGCCTACTGAGCTAACACCATGGCAAGTCTCAGGATCTACTACATGAGACGAGGTTAAACCTTCAGAAACCTTAATTAGTCTACTGAGCATTTACAAATAGGTACATACACAAAGACAAAAGCAAAAAAAACCAAACAAAGCCTAGCAAGTATAGGAGGGAATATAGTTAGCGGAATAAAGTACATTTTTCAAAAATTTGAGACAGAATTGGAAGTAATAACAAACATCTGAATATTTAAGGTAATTTTAGGCAACACTATTCACAATGGGGAATCACTGAGATCTTGCATGACTCAGACAGAATATCCTTAAAAATTATATCTACAAAAAGCCAACTGGCTTTCTTCCACTTTCCTGCTCAAAGAATGACAAAAATTTAACCCATGCATCCATGAACACACAATTTTGGGGTACAGTCACAGGCTCTCACAACGAAGCACGACCTCTGTCATGAGGAGTTGATCATTCCCAATGACACTTGTCCCTACACCACCACCTTTCAAGGCCAAATATCGGTTATGCAGCTTCTGGAAAAAATGCAAGAAGATAAATTATTCAAGGTCCTATAACTAGGCTTCTTCAGCAAGGGTGAGTGAGTGGCTTCTGGCTTCAGGTAAGAGGCTGCCCACCTGAAGAGGATGAGAAAATTATGCTCAAGCAGAAGCACAAGGCTTAAGTTGACAGTTACACAAAGGAAAACTGTCCAAACGGAGTGAAACACCAGTGTTAAACGGTGCAGTTCAGAAGCTATTTAAAAACACCATTCCAGACACTAGGAGTGCCTGAAAAATGGTGAGGGGATCTCAAAAAGAAACTGAAATCATGACAGCTTGTCCACTGACTTCAAATCATTGTGCCAGACCAGGCAGGCAACATTTTGCACTAGCTAGTTTCAACAACGGAATAGATAAAAAGAAAAATTAAACCTGTACAACAATTACATCATTGTCTTTAGTTTAGCTTTAAGAATATTTTCTGGAGCTAATTCTCACAATTTTTTATGAGAGTATTACTTTAAGAGTCAGTGTCCACTGACTGCATTTAAAAGGGAAAACATCTTCTGATACATAAACATAGTAGAGAATTCTGCCAAAATTAAAGTATCCCCATGCTAAACTTATAATAATGTAAAATAATGTCATTCTCATGACCAAAAAAAGTTTCACCATACATTTTTAATACATTAAGCTCTCAGACTGGAAGCTATATTTCTTGTCTTTTCAAAACTCAAGGAAATGGAAACTCAAGGCAAGTCCACAAAACATTTTACATTTTTGATCAAACAGCAATGCTATTCACATACATCGCCTAAGAACAGAGACCTACAGGCCTTCCCTGTTAAAAAGTATCAGTTTTATAGAACCACACTCCCTGCTGCAAATATCAGCAAACATCTAAGGTCATGAGGTACAGAATAATTGATAATGTATGGTGACACTCTCGTGACACCAAAAGTAAATACGTCTCATTTGTAACGGGGTGGTTGAATCATATGCTGTGACATATTCCCAAGCTCTGATCGTTTTCTCCAGGTTGCCTTGATGCTTGAGTAGATTTCTCAGTGTTCCAAAAAGAAATGCCAAGTACCCACTAATTTTGACTATGATCCTTTTCCTTTTTTCCAGGTTTTGAAGTGCCTTCTGCAAGGATCCTACCTATCTTCTACTCCCCACTGAAATAAGGTGAAATTTGAGAGGAAAGACACCTACATCTTCACCCATGTGAAGTGAGGCTCTCACTTCAACCTGAAAAGAACTCTCCTGCCCGACTGCACACTTTTGTATTTCCAGACTAGATTTTGCCTTTTCTTCCAAAATCTATCTCCTACATTTGGATTAATTATTTTTAAACATTTCTTTCTCCAAAAATAACTGTGGAGCAGTCACACTGAGTAACTCCCTGAGTAATACCCAGTAACACTGAGTAATAATAAAAAAGAAACAAAAGGCCCAATGATTAGTTCATACAGTTACTGAAATTTTAAGTTTGAAAAGACCGCAAAGATGGAGTCTGGTTGTTAGCCCAGCACTGCCAAGCGCTGCCACTAAACTGTGTCCCCAAGTGCCACATTTACACGTCTTTTAAAAATCTGCAGGGATGGTGACTCAAGCACTTCTGGCAGCTTGTTGCAATGCCTGACAAGCCTTTCAGTGAAGATATTTTTCCTGCTATCCACTCTACACCTCTCCAGTGCAGCTTGAGGCTTTCTCATCTCATCCTATCACTTGTTACTTGGGAGAAGAGACCAACCTACACCTCTCCACAACGTCCTTTCAGGTAGTTGTAGACACTGATCTGCTAATGTCAAAATGGCTACTTCTCATTTTCCCCAAATATTTTAACAATTTTTTGTTTTGCAATATTTTGCACAAAAAGGAGCTTTCTGGCTTTGCAGTCCAACAACGGGAACATGCTGTCAGAGGCTCAGAATCAAATCTAATCTCTCTCTCTGAACCACATCAAGCATTTAGGAAAACACCTTAGACACAAAGTAATGAAGTACTGTGGGTTGGTGCCCCTCAGTCTATCATTTTTTCCACTGAGCACTTAGATTCATTAATACAGTAACTCAGGCATACCCAGAGCATCCTCAGCATCAGGCTGTCGAGCTACTTTTTGTACTGCTGACCAAAAGAGATGCTTAAGCATTTAATACATAGTGGAGATGTTCCAACAGAAAAGTACAATATTCTGTAATAGCATGTAACTCCAGTTAGGATGTTTTCTTCTAAGTTGGGGCGGGGGGGAAGTGCATCTCCTTAAAATCAGTAGATATTTGAACTCTTTATGATCCGATAGACATAAGAAAACTGCAGCACCTGTTTTGTGATAGCATCTATGTTGTCCTGAAAATCCAGCTGTTGTTTTTATCTAAAATGTCTGGGAATGCATTTTTTTTGCTTGAAAAAAGCATCTTGCTTTGATTAGCTGGGAAAAAAAGGGGGGAGGATTAAAGAGAGATCTGTTTCTTGTCAACTGGAACCATTTTAATTTATTTATTTTTAAGTCAGTCACTGAACTGACAAATCAATTTATTGTGTAGCCCAGGTGCAAATCGCCTGCCCTGGAGTCAAATCAAGCTGCACATATGTAGGCAAAATTTGGCCTTTGCTTTCTGAGCACACCCCTCTGAGCTGCAGATTACCAACTGCAGGCTCCACAGGCTCCATGTCAGCGAATGCCAATGGCTAAACTAATAGGGAGGAGCTTCACAGAGATAAAGAGATTACAGTTTGTCTGCAAAATATGACTAAAGGAGAAGCAAGCTTAATTTCTCTAATTCCTAAAATGGAATAAATCAGAGGAAAATATCTTCTATTTTTATTTTCATAAAAGTAAGTGTTCATGAGTTTCACAAAGCATTGAATCACTACACGTGTTCCAACAACAAAGCAAATGTATCCATGAACAAACACCTACTTTGCACTATACTAATTCATACTGATATATATTATATATGGCTTTTTATAATTTCACCTAGTTTCTAATTCAGTAATTGTACAGCAACTAACAGGAGCAAGCTGTGCAATAAAGAAGCAGAACTGTGGAATTTTCTGCAACCTAAAGCAAAACATAAATACCTGGAGCAGATTTACTACTCTGCCATTTACTGTGACCAGTCTGCATCTACAAAAAATTATTGCTAGGTACCTTCCTGATCAAAGGTAGCAAGAATTTTCTGCTTGCTGTTTAAATCCAGTCAGTAACTGGCCAAAATTGGCATTCCTGTTTCTGCAGAAGATATGGATGGTCTCTGGATTTACCTTCTTGAAACACACCATGTTTAATAAGAGGAAACAAGAGAGGCAGCAAAGCAGTTCCTCTCCATAGGGATACCACAAGGAGGTGATATATACCGTGGCAGACCAGTTTGAATCTCTGGAAGGCTTTTGGAAACCCATTGATGCGTATTCTTGAAAAGCACCACTTGAAATCGCCCCTCAAGCAACACAACACACAGAAAATAAAAGCCTACCCATGGCTGCGCTCAGTTTACCTCGCAGCTGATGTGACCCTGGGCACACAAATTTACCTTGCATCTGGCACATGGTGCCACAGACAGAGGCCAGGTGCTCCCAGCTTTTCACCTTCCCGCAGCTGAGGGAGCCTTAGGAAAAGTGTGAGGGCAGCCTCTGCCTCCACTCTGGCCTGGAGCACTTGATTTAGGGACCCAGTGGCCTAATTTAATTGCTACAACTGACTTGGAAAGCTGTGGCACAGTGTGCCTTCAGGAATTAAAAAGACAGAAAGAATAAGTGTGCTCATCTAGCCTGATAGCATCTATAGAATTCACCTAAAATCTGAGAAATTCTGCATCAAACCAAAATATTCTGCTTCAGCTGCTGTTTATTTTAGGAGGATATACAGGTGCAATTCAGGGTTCCAACAACAAATAACCACCACATTTGAAGACACATTGTTTCAATGATGAATTAAGCTCATTAATAATACATACCTTGTTTTTATCTGAATTTGTTCTCCCAAATGTGAAATTGACCCACTGCATTCACAATGTACTTGAATACCATCCATTCTTGCATTTGAATTGGAAGACAAATTATACAGAAATAAACAAAATAAATCAAAATATCACCACTTCCTCTCTTTGGAACCATCTGTGTACTTCACAGTTCCTCACCTGGTTTTAAATGTGACATTTTAATAGCATTTAATCTGGCATTAGAAAAGGTATTCTTTTCTAATTGTGGAAGAACTGTAAAATACCAAGAAGAAAACTCTTCTCAGCAATAAATCGAAAAATGAGCCAACCACAGAGTGTGAAATCTTCGTCTAGGTGTAGGTTTGATTTCTCAGAAGCTGAGGAGGCATGAACATTATTTGAGGGGGGCTGAGGGGTGGGCGGGGGTGTATTCAGCACCTCTGTCAGGGACAATGGCTCATTTTCACGTCATTATCAGTCCTGCACACTCCCACAGGCACGAAGCCATTTGTCCTGTGTTTAGCTAAAAAAACCACATTGGGAGAGTCCCATCTCTGCAAAAAAACTCTCCCCAGGGAGAGGAAACACAAACTGAAACCTGGCACCGCAACTGTGCCCGCTCTGCCCTCTGTGGTTTTCCCTTGGGCTGTTTTCGCATTTGGCAACCCACGGACCCCTGCACACCCCCTCACTCCCACCCCACCTTCCTTCTGTGCCACCTTCCAATTCTCCCTCTTCCTCTTCTCACTGTGCCCTTTCCCTTTACGATCTCCCTTTGCCCCTTGATGACTAAAAAACCCTACCCTAAAAATTCCATTGAAAAATTTTCAAAACTCAGTAAGCTCTGAAAAAGACCTCTCCGATGATGAAAAGTAACTACAAAAGTCAAAGTCCAGATGTTCCGGTATAATAACTGCAGTGACTCCATTTATTATTCTTTTTTGCTCCATCCCCTTCTTCATATTCTTTTTACGCTGTTTAGTTGGATATGATTATTTTGTCTTCATAGAGCATGTGGGCAGTTCTACAAATCATGAAACACAAATATATTGATTAAGTGTATTAGCAAGGATATTATATAAAACACATCTTTTGTCTTTTCTCTCCATTCCACTGTAACCACCATCCCATGCATATCCTAATACTAAAAAACTGTCTTGAAAAAGATCAAGAAGATGCAGGACTGAATGAATAACTCCACAAGGGATATAAATCAATTTATGTAATTCAATGTCAGGGTTTAATTTTATGGTAAATTTAAATTCTATCATAAAGAATTTTAAACCCTATACCTCTTTTTTCGCCTCATGCTTCAATCACTAATAAAACTCTGGTTTTCATAACAAGTAATTATGAACCGATCATATTCATTGAAAAAGTTCTATCTGTGGTGAAAAAAAAATGTTGTTCACAAAAAAAAAAATACCCCTCATCATACTTAGTAGAAAAAACTAAGCATTCAAAGTCCTTGCTCAACATTCCTACACTTAGGTTAGGGCTTCTTCATTAAGTTACAGCAATCTTCTGTGCTACAGCAAAATCCAAGCAGCTAAATAACCACACTTGAAGAATCCTTTGACATACATATGTCAGGAAAATTAATCCAAAAACACCAGAAGTGTATGTCCAAAAAGGAGACAGAGGAGTCCTGTAACTTTATTCCTGAATAAAGGGAAAGGTCATGGGCATTTCCCATGGGGTCTCTCTCGGATTGATGGAGGACGCAGCCTCTTTTATCCTAATTCCCGACCGCAGTTTCCCTCTCTCTTTCCCCATTGGCTGAGGTACTCGAGAGGTACAGATTTCCCGGAATGCCTAATTAATATACATCCTTCCCTAATACAGACATCCCCAATATACATCCCCCTTTTCTTCTTCTTCTTCTTCTTGCATCTCTATTCTTGTAGTTTATTAACGCAGTTTCAGGTAAATCTAATTAGGGAAATTCCTATGGAAATCCTACGTATTATTTCTTCTATCTCTCAGTTTCAAAGTTACCTTACCAGCAGACTCAGGTCTTATCTTTACCAGCCATTTGTAAAGACACTCCCTTTTTCCTTTCACATATGTAAAAATGAAAGAACAGACCAAAAAGTTCTTTTCATCCAGTCTGTCTGATCGCAGCCAGTCTCGGAGCCAGATCAAGTATCGGAGCTGAGTGGCTGGAACACCTGGCCTCCCACCAGGCAGCGGGGAACCCACGGATGGTGCTCCAGCGTTCAGTGCAGCTAATGCTAGAGCTCCAGCAATCAAGTAAAGTCAGCAGGAAACCCATCAGATGGGCAGTTCACGCCAAAACCCCAGAGGGCTGCAAGAGTGGAAAGGCAGCAGGGGAGGAGAACAAACAAAAGATGCTAAAATTGCAAACAACCAGAAAACACAGTGGCAACAGAGAGGAGCAGTTTAAGAAACAAACACAACTGAACCATATAATACTTTGTTAGCAAGACAAATCACGGAGAGCTTCAGGCTTGAAAGGCAAGCAGCAGTTTGTGATGGATTTCAAACGCTTCAAAAAATTAATTCAGCAAATAGAAATTATCCTTTGGAAGGAGACTTTTTTTCCTTTATCGCCTATTTTATGTTTGTCCTAGTATTATCAGATTGAGATTGAAAATTCTGAAAATCATTCAAAGAAGAAAACTTGACAGAATGATAACCAAGTTCATCAGTAGAACTAGCCTGTTCAGCTAAGAACCATCTGAGTTAATTAATAAGAAGTATCCAGAATAGAAGCATAACTTCACAAAACCTCCTGTCTTAACTAAGAAATGACCAATATTACCTCTTTCAAAATAAAGGAGAGGTTGTCTTTGTTTTTTTAATTAAGCTACAGGATGAGGTACCTCTTATTTTACCCTATAAACAGCTCATAAACAGTCAGAACACCCTTTTAGGCTGTTTGAACTATTTCCTACAGCCGGAGATCTCAACCCTGTATTGCTACTGTATTTAAAGAGGTGGGTAACCATACCCACCAGGGTATTCCCCCTTCTCCTCATGGAGGCTATGAAATTATAAAGAACAATGTTAAACTGGAGAATTCTGCAGCATATGAGCCACTTAAACTGAGAAGAAAACTTCAAATCCCTGCATCAAAAGCTAACATTAGAGCTGAATCTGTCCTTAGCATGGAAACTGGAGCCCTCAGGTGAATACAAACCACTAAACCTCATGTTCACATGTATTTTCTCTCTGGCTCACTGAATCATAAATTATTTTCTGCCTAAAATAGCCAAGGTCAAGGAAACTCCTTGTACGTGAGAAGAGATTCTGGAGCAGTTCAGATCTCAAGTAGAGTGGGCAAATTCTTTAACTGTAAAGCAAATACACACACAGAGAGACTTTTGTATCAGCAGCCCTTCAGCTCGCTGCCCTGAATGCAGTAAATTATCTCTTGTTTTGGTGGACGGAGATGGGTTGATTTGTCTGGTTTTTTTCAATTGACCTCTATTCTTGAGCCAAGTCAGGTAGAGCATGAGGAGAGGGTACGGTGTTTTGTTTCTTCCTGTTTCCATTCCATCTCCTCCATGAAGAGCAGCACAGGTAGGTATTTCATTCTGCACACACACACAAACAGCCTGGCCCACCCTCTTCTGCAAGCAGTGAAGAAAGGGAGGCACAGCCAAAACAAAGTGGAGTTGGTGCTAATGCTGACCTTTAACTTGGGACTTGGCATCTTGGAAAGATGAGTCTTTGTGACGGCAGAGTCTGAACAGGTACCTGGGATCTGAAAGACATGCTTCCCACACGGCAGGATTCGCCAAGTGCTTCCTCATATTTCATATAAAACTTAGAGTGTTTACATCAAATTTGTAGGTTCTACCATTATTGACAAGATAGGAAGGTTCAATAAGGAGGTCTCTAATCAGTTAAAATATGAAACCTGATCACATCATTGCAAGTTCAGTGAGTAAATTAATTAGAATTTAGTGTCATTCCTTAAATCCTTTCTGGCACCTATAGGATAATAGAAATTGTTGAGAACAGAGGGTGAATATCACTTCTGCATATTCCAAGACAAGAACTGCCCTGTGGGAATTCAAAGAGTGCTGCCATGCTGCCTGAGTGATGTTTCTTTGAGGCAGAATGGCTAAAAAATTCCCAGACTCTGCAATTAGCCATGTTATAGAGACTGTTAAGCTTGATTCTTTCTGCATTTCTGCATATGCTTATGGAATACAGAGATTCCACTCACTGCTTCAAAAAATTACCTGCTGGTAGTGGTTATTTGCTAACAAACAGCCAAGAGATATGATTAAAAAGAATTGCATTGTGGCATAAACTCTTTTGAAAAGGAAAAGGAGGGGTGGGCAGAGGAAGAGAGGGAGAGAGAGAGAGAGATGCTGTAAGTTCAGAATCAAAACACTGTTATTATTCTGAAGCAGGAATGACATCCTTGCATTAACACAGCATGAAATCATGGTAGCAATTTTCATGCTGTATTATTTTGTTTTTGTCAGGTCACTGATTTTCAATTTCATCAATACTATATAAAACTAAGGAAGATAATATAATAAAAAGCATCCACTCGGAGTCCAATACTGAAGAAAGAGCATGTTGCTTTTTCTGTGAATTTAAACCAACCAATCCACACAGACAAAATATGCATTACTTTTGTCCCCGAATAACATAAATAAACCAAACTCAGAGGTTACAAAAAAGACAATATACCAAAGTAAACCTGATACAATAGTCAGCGTATGTTACTGTAGTTTACAAGTTGATCTTAATCTTCCTCTAACATGCAAAGTAGCCAGAGAAGTATAAAGCTAAAAAGCTACAGTGGGCTTTGTTTACACTGATCTGAACCCCTGTTCTTAAGCTTTTCCTAAGCACTATTCATTTAAAGTGAAATTAAAATCGTTCCAGATTTAGCTCACCGATTCTCATCACCCAGCTGTCCTTCTGTGTTTTTTGACTATATCATAACAACTGCTCTGAGGTCTCCTAAAGCACAAGTTATGGTAAGATACAGAAATGAGATGTTATTTTCAAAGCATGCCTGCCAAGTCCTCACCCATGAGGGTGTCACTCCAAGGAGAAAAGCTCACAGAACTGCATGTGGGTAGCAGAGAGGTTCCTAGAGATCCACCTCTCCACTTGGAAGCATTTATGATGTTCTTTGCCTAGGGAAAGGAAGCAGGGAGAACACACACCAAGGAGCTATCATGCAAAACATGCAAATGAGGTTGGAGTTTGGCAGCTTGACCACAAAGTATGTCAGTACCTGCTTCTCTAATTCACAACTCTTCCATCAGGCTCTAAATCCCTGAGCTCCTTATCTGAGCCTCTGCACACTGCCTCAGCCCAAGAAGAGAACCTTTCCTATGAAGGAGACATCAAACTTCCAGGTTTCCTCTCAGGCATACACCTTGGCAAGGTCAGAGATGACTTTCCAAGGAGAAATGTGCAACTTCTTTCTTCAGAGGGGACTGGAAGAAAATACTTTCCACAGTGAAGGAAAAGAGTCCCAGGGAGATGGACAGAGCCAGTCCTACTTCCTTTATTGTCCAGTTGTATCCATTGTAGCCATGTCCCTCACTGATATGGAGTCCACAAAGAAAGCTACTTGCTGCTCTCCTTCCCTGCTAGTCTTCAGGAGGTACTGAAGAAATCCAAGAAGGTTGTCTGGAAGGGACATAATGCTCAGTCTGGTCAAGCCCTAGTCTGGACGAGTGAGGAACGACAACTGCTTCACAGCACACCCATCCCATAGTTAACACCGGCTCCCGTGAGTGCAACAGTTGGAACATGAACAATTACTGTGATTTTCTCCACTGTCCTACAAATAATGGCAGCCATATGTTTCCCTCTTAAAACACTGTGGAGTAAATTAGACATCCCATGATTTTTTTATAAAACTGGATCCTTCCCATCGCTATTTGAAAATAATTAGTCCTTCTTCAACACTGAATGATTAAAATGTAACTAACCCCACACTTCTTTTACATGATCAATGTTGGTACAATGAATAGCGCATGAATTAATAATGTCTAGACACTTTTTCTAATTGTTTCCTAATGTTCTGTTATTATATATTCATTTGATATTCACTGCAATGCTAGTGATCACCATTTTTTAATTTGTTCCATAAAGATCACAAAATTTGCCTTTGCTTGCTGCAAAAGAATGAAAAGAATGAAGTCCAGTCACTTGATTTCTGTCTGGTGAAGTCCCATATGACTGTACCCATCTTAAAAAAGAGTAGAAAGGAGGATGCTGGGAACTACTGAGCTGTCAGCCTCTGGGGGCCCGGGGAGATCATGGAACAGATCCTTCTAGAAGCTGCGCTGATGCACATGGAGGACAGCGGGGTGATCTGAGACAGCCAGCAGAGCTTCACCAAGGGCAAGTCCTGCCTGACCAACCCAGTGGCCTTCTGTCCATCAGTGGACAAGGGAAGGGCTACAGACGTCATTTATCTGGACTTCTGTAAAACCTGTGACATGGTCTCCCACAATATCATCCTTCTCTTTAAACTGGGGGGAGACTGATTTGGTGGATGGACTGTTAGATGGGTAAGAAAGTGGTTGGACAGTCACATCCAGAAGGTCCTGATCAACAGCTCAAAGTCCCGGTGGACATGAGTGACAAGTGGTGTTCATCAGGGGGACTGTACTGGGTCCCATCATCTGTAGTGTCATTTAATATCTTTATTAATGACATAGATGAAGGGATTAAATGCACCCACAACAAATTTCCAGATGAGACCAAACTGAGGGGTGCACTTAACACACCTGAAGGATGCTGTGCTCTCCACAGGAACATGGACAAGATTGGGAATTGGCCCATGGGAATCTCATGAGGTTTAGCAAGACCAAGTGCTGGTGCTGCACCTGGGTCGGGACAACCCCTGGTGACAACAAAGGCAGGTGGATGAGCAGATGGAGAGCAGGTCTGCCCAGAGCAACTTGAGGCTGGACATGACCCAGCCGTGTGCACTCACAGCCCAGAAAGCCAAATGTGTCCTGAGCTGCATCCAAAGCACCGTGGACAGCAGATCCCAAATCTGTTCCTGACTCTGTTACTGTCACTGGGGGTGTCTGAGGGTAAACATCTCTCTTTGACTCTGTCTCCCATGAGCCAATAGCCAGTATGCCACCAAGGGAGATGAAATGAGCATATACTGCTTTTAATAAAAATGAACAGCTCTACTACCTGGCATCATCACGACCTGTCCCCAGAGAATCCTATGTGTCCTGGGATTGCAGTTATTTTTATTCTACTTGAGTCAAAATAAATTTTTAAAAAAGAAAAATCACATCTATTCCAATGTATCTCTTTGCAAGTGTGTAAGTCCCTTGAAGATGGTATTTTTCTAGCTCCTCTGGTGCCCAAATTTTCCAGGTGGAGTCAGCCTTCTTATTATGAGCTACCTTTCTTTATCTGTTTTCAGGCTGTGGAGTATGAAGAGAAAATCATGTTTGATTGTTCAAGGAATTACAAACTTTAAAGAAAACAAAATTTTCTAATAAAACGTATTACTAAGCCACACACTTAGGAGGAAAATATTAGAAGCACTGTGTAGAAAGACATTCTTTAAAAGCAGGGCACCTGAATGTGATATGAGTAACAGATGTGATATCCAGAGGAGTGTGTACAGTATTTGTTTGTTATTAGACTTCGCTCGGCTTGATCATAACTCCCAGCACAAAATCTACTAAGACAGATCACTCAAGACAATACCACAGAGTATTTTCTTTAACACAAATAGAACACCTAATTTTTGTGGAAAAGCTCGAAAAAAAAAGCAAAACAAAACACAAAATGGGATGGCTCCAGGCTTTGTTTTGTTCTGTTGTCCATATCTTCAAAACACCTTATCAAACAAAATAAAAAAAGCACTTACATCAATATTTTATTGAAATTCTTTCAGAGAAGACTTATATACATTATATTTTCAAGATGAGATGCAGACTATTTTACTTGCAGCAGAGAGCAATATATTGGATAATAGCTGACATTTGACTCCCAGGGTTTTTCTTTTATGAATCAAAATTAATTTATGGATAGTAAAGTAGAAGAGTGTGGCTAAGAAATCAATAAAAATGTTCTGTATTCTAGTTATGGAACACAGAGATAACCTTAAATCAACATTAAAGATGCTGGCCTGTGTAAACATTGACAAAGCCAAAGGAATTATTTTAAATAATAGACTTCAACAAGCAGGTATCAACAAGCTCTGTTAGTGGAGATTGCTGCAATTGTTTATGACGGTTCTAATTTATTCAGCGCATGGGAATGATCAGTGGCGTGCAGATGACGGTGTAATTTAGAAAAAAAATTCAAACTATATGACAAGGGTCATCTTTCCTCTAACAGCTCTGAAATTTAAAAAAAAAAACTCTTTTAAATACATAACATTTATTTACTGGCTCACCCCAGCTCCATGCCAGTTGCCAAAGACAGTTTTGTTTTTATTTTCCTTATTGGCAATGAGCACACTGAAAATTATACTACTGAACACACATAGCCCATGCATCAATAAATCACTAAAGTCCATAAAATGAGTAGAACAAAGACCTCATATTTCCTGACTGTCCAAAATATGGCTGCTATTGGAAAACTCTGTTTGTGATCAAAGAACAAAACACCACACCAGAGAAGAGAGGTGATGCACAATTAAGCCCATCTCCCCAGCTTGGAAAGAGAGCTGCCCCGTACTACTGACCCAAGAAAAGGGATAAAACAGAAGGGGATGAAATAACTTTCACAAACAATCCCAACAGAAACAAAGAATCAATATCAACAGGAGTTCAGGCAAAGAATAAGATACATTCCAGACCGTATTTATATTAAATACTAATTATAGGAACACATATTCCTCAGTTTTGGGGTTTAAGCACTTTGTTTCTGAAAAGGAGGAGCCTAAGCTAACTCTTTAGACATTAAATAAAATGAATAGAAAAAAGCCTATTTGCATTCTGCTTTACTTCAGGGATTTGATTTTTATTAAAATTTTGCCTGTTTGTATACCAACATGTAATTTTTCCCTGATTCAACGGGCTGCTTGAAATAGAGCAGTTCTAGAGATCTCTCAGGTAGCGCTTTAGAAAATCCACCTAATGTTCAGTTTATTCAAAAACCATTCCATTCTTTACTCTAAATGATCATGTGTACTGCAAAGAAAGCTGTCAGGAATACCTATAAGTGTACAGTTCATGACTGCAGCATATATCTTATTTATTGAGTCTTCCAACAATTCTTAGCACACATTGCTAACAAGGCTTCAGACCCTACACTTCTGAGAATATAAGATTTTAGTAAAAAAGGCATATCTATCTCTCACATATATAAAAAAGAACTTAAATATGCAACTTTAATGTACCCCAAAGACAAAAGCAAGAATCAAAGAAAAAAAGAATCAAAGATGTCTTTTTATTTAATGTTTAAGCAATACACCTGATTCTTGTACATTTAACAATATCAGCAATACTGTATATTCAAAATGTCAGAAAATCTTTGCCAGCAGGATCAACACAATGAGAATGAGGAATAAAACGTGTCCAGGCAAAAGAAATTTCTCTCCCCTCAGTTTGATTTTTTTACTAAGAAATCAAAATATGCTTATTACTCTCTATTGGGAAATGCATATCAATTTCACCTTTATTTTATGAATATTTACTTAGCTGAATACCTAGTGCTGCTAATCCATATTTTATGAATATGCGTACACACACACAAAAGCTACACGGAAATTGTTTTTCTTATAACATAAAAGAACTTTTCCTCTTGCTGAGCATTTATTATTTTGATCAGGGATAAGAGATAAGCCCTGTCATCAGCCCAAAATATTGTCTGACTCTTGAGAAGTTTTTAAGACTATTTCCAAACCATGGATTTTTTTTGTTTGTTTTTATATTGTACCTTTTGAGGCAGAAAAGGAGAGACTTTTCCTTTTATCTTTTATTTCGTCCTTTATTATGCCCTTGCCTATGTTATCTTTAGTGAATAGTAATACATTTCATAAAGATAACTTAATTATTTTCAGGACAATAAGCAGCAAAAAGCCTCAGTGGCTGAGGATAAAAATGCTTACCTTTTCACCACCCCATCATGTGATATTTTTATATCAGCTATTTTCTTTTGCAAGGGTGCAGAGAGAAGCATCAGAAGCATTTTCTGCTCACATAGGAGAGAATAACTCAATATATGTGTTTCAGAAACCATTTCTCAGGATCTTTCAATTCTATTTATTTCAAATACCACTGCCTCAAGAGTAATAAATATACAACTGCCTGGGGACAAAACAAAGTGTTTAATCTTGATGCAAGAGGTTGCACAGTTGTTAAACAAGAGAACCTCAGAATTTGTTTCTATTAGACAACAGGAGAGAAGAATTTTATCCAGGATACTTTCTACCAACCAAAATAATTAAGAAACATAGGTAGATTTTAGCAATGAAGACATTAAACAAATGTATCATGCATGAGGACTTTTGTATGCTGACCTTAAAACTTCCTCTTTAACTCAGCAGGAGGCAGATCAGAGAGAGAAAATCAGCATATTTTGTAATGGAGCTGTGTGTAGACACTAATGTTTACATCTTTGCTGACTCTGGTTCAGGAAAACATGAACATTAGTACTTCCTTTACAAAAGTCTCATTACTAACCCATTGCAGTGTACCACCACTATAAGCAACTACATGTGCTCTTGCTTTGTTCAGCTCAAAAAAACATGCTGCCCTTTAAATTGTTGCTTAGGCCTGCCTTATTTGTATTTATATATTCAGGATTACCCTAAAGTGAGTAATTTTTTTCAGCAGTATTACAGTGATTTAACCAAAACATACCCTTGTCCTTCATCTAAAGAGAGATTTTCAGTCTGAAAAAAGGAGGAAACAAGACAAGAGAAACACCCACACTTCCACTTGAAAGGTGTCTTTAGAAGTGTCAGTTTTTTGTCTAATCATCTCAGCACACAACCTCTGTCTAAATGAACTACATATACATCAACCACAGATAGCCAAGGCATTAAAAAAGGTTAAAATGCCACATTATTGTTTAGTTTGAATGAAAGAGTTTCCAGTGTATAGAAATATTAATTTATCTAACTGCCTTTCGATAGACCTGAACAGTCTGTAGAATTTTTCTCCAAGGGAAGCAGGTTTAAACCCTGCTTTTCCCAATTGGCTGCATTAACTGAAGGTAACCCAAAATTTAGTATGGCGAGACAGTAGTGTCCAAGTGACAGAAATTATGGGTGCAAGATCCTGCACAACACCACTGCTCAATCAGTCATCCATGAGCCACCAAATTGGAAACCCAAGTTCTTTCCAAGAAGACAAAGATGACAGCAACTAATTAATTGGGAAAAATCTGTATTGATGAAACCCAAGAAATTTATTTCAAAGTGACAAAGTGGATTGCAAGAAGATAAATTTAATTTTGGAGCTCTCTTTTTAAAAATAAATATTTTTTCCCTAACAAGGATGCCTAATCACAATTTTTAGGCAAACAAAGCTAAAAAAGGAAAAATGGATTAATGATGACATTCCTAAAATAAGGGTTATCTTCAAGCCAATCTGGTGTTTTCATCTCAGCCATAAAACATGGTGCAAAGCCTGAGATGAGACAACAGCGAGGCTAAATTCATTGAAAGACAGCTTAATGAATGGCATCAATGATGTAAGCTTACAGAATTTATGTAAGCTTACAGAATGGAAAGTAATTGAGGCCTGAAAGCTACAAATTCAGAAGGCAAAGATGAGAATAAAGCTTACAAGTCTTTCTCCTTAAAGAAGACAATGTAATTCATGATGCCTGAATTCCAAAATAAAGGCTCAGTACTCCTTACCTATCACAGACAGAGATATGCGCTGGCCTATGAGTAAGAAAAACAAAGATGCTTCTCCTTCACATGAACTACAGTCCAAGCACCAAGTTGGGAATTCATTGGTAGGAAGATTCTGGTTTTGTTCTAAATTTGCCCAAGTTGTAATTATTTGTGTCTTGTCTTAAACACAAAAATTTTTTTTTTTTTTACATTAGCTAAACCATATAAAAAGATTAGTATTTGAAAGTACAATTTTGGGGAACTATTAGAACAAAATAAAAATTTGTCTTTTTATTAGGAAAAAAAAATAAATTATATCCACGTATAGAAGAGAAAAAAATCATTAAGTCAGTCTTCTCTTGGACAAAAAAAAAAAACAAGATAAAAAATAGGGTCCAAAGTGGATGATAAATAACCTTTAGACTAAGGGTAAATTGTAGACTGTGAAAGCAACATGATTAAGTTAAGAAAAAGCATGCAGCACAAGGTTTTCTGCTTACAGGTGATATCACTACTACTACTGTCACAGTACCAGCTTCTGAAGCCAGTCCAGAAGAAAAGAAGAAGAGAGATCTGTAGCAATAACATGGGTATGTGCAGAACCTAAAACAAAATATAACTGTACTACGCCACACAGCTGGTAGAACCTCAGTCTGAATTGGTGCAAACACAAATCCAGAATTATCCTCAGTTTTTTCAGGCATGGCAATCTCAGCATCATCTTCTTTTTGCAAAGATAATTTAAAATGCCCACCGAGCACTAAATTGGTAGAATAAATGTTGATATTGTGCTAAATCTTCATCAGCAGAGAGATAAACTTTTATTGCATCTCCTACATTTTCGATGTAAGTAAAGCAAAAGGACATCTGGATAGAGGGATGCACATGGACTTTAATTCCCCAACACTGTGCTGCAGCAGGACTGGCACTGCTCCAAAGCAGAGACTTCTCACAGCTGCATAGAAACAGTGCTGCATCACTGTGAGAGGGAAACATGAAGCACTATGTGTAAAATTCAACCACAGTTTTAGGGGTGTTTTTGCCCCGTTACATTAGTGTGGGGATTGACACAAGGCTTAGTCCCAAACTAACCAGGCTCCCACCTTGCTTACCTGCTGCCTCATCTGACACCCACAGCAAACTGTGCAGAGGAACCAGGGCTGGAAAGGACACCTCCAGCCTGGCCTTGATGGGGTGTCTCTGCCAGGCTGACTTCCACCTTTGCCTTGGCCTTCCTCACGCTGTCCCCACACAGCTGTACTTCATCTCTGTACTCTTCCCACGTCACCTGCGCCAGCTTCAACTCTCTATTCATTTTCTTCTTTCCCTTCAGTTTGACCAGCCTGTCCCTACTCAGCCACACCAATGTCTCCCCTTCCTTGACCAATTCCTTGCTCCTGGGAATCGCTTGCTCTTGCACTTCATGGAAGACTTCCTTAGGGATCCACCAGCTCAGTTCCACTCCCTTGTCCCTGAGGGCAGCCTCCTAGGGGACACCACTGACTATCTCCCTGCAGATCTGGAGGTCTGAGATATAGCCCTTGATAGTCACACTCCAGTCATGGGGTTCATCCCACCAGGTTTCACTAATGGCAGTGAGGTCGCAGCTTTCCAGCAGCCCTGCGTCTTTCAGCTCTTCCTGTTTGTTGCCCACGCTGTGTACATTTGTGTGACAGAACCTCGGCTGGGCTCTTGGCTGTGTCACCTTCCTAGAGGAACACCCCTTAATTCCTTTGAGATAATTCTCTGGTATTTGCCTGCTGGCTTTTATTACCTCAGGACTCCCTGCCTCGTCTCTGCAAGTGTGCTCCAGTGTGGCCAGCACATTTCAGGGTCAGCAGAAGAGAACCCACTCTAGCACCATGTCCCTCTAACCTTTGCCTCTCTGCTCTGGGTAAGTAAAAAAAAAAGTGTATTCCATATCTGTGCTGCGTCATGTGCCCAAGACTGTTACTGTCTGTTTGAGGCCGTGGGGCTGGAAAAGGAATCATGAAAGCAGGGATTTCAGGGTCCCTTTTAAACATGGGACACGCAGGTACAGGCTCTTTCTCTTTTGTTCACTGGGAAGACCGGACATTTCGAGACAGAAGCCTTCTTTTGTTCCTCTCCAAGCTCCTAGCCTGGATTAGGTCTCCAGAAAACTCCATTTTGCAATCCTAAACTGCTTCAGGGGGAATTTCACAAATAATCCTCTGCAGTGGCAGCTGCCACCACCCTACCTGTGAGCTTGGGGGCTGCTGTGTTCCCAGCAGGGCGTCTTTGTCCCTTGCCACAATGAACACACTGATGTCTCGGAGCTGGGATGACTTGGAGCGGCAGTACCGACACCAAGTGGGTCCCGCCAGCTGGAAAAGACATGGAGAAATTGATACCATGAGTTCACCGCTGCTCCAGTTCCCGAGTTCCAGCTGCCATTGTGGACAGAACTGTCACTGCCAGGAGAAACTCTGCCAGGTGGTGTGAAGTAAATGGCTTGAGGGGCATTTGACTGGTTTCGGACTCCAGGTTTGCTTCTGTTTTGTCCTTGTTCACTGTTGGTTGTTGTCAGGGGGAAGAGGGGGCTTTTTTTATAATCGTGGAGGTTCTGTTGCTGTATTGAGTGGGTTTTGATCCTTGTTTTATTTCTCCACGCATGGTCAGGAGAAGGCGGCTTATCTGCCACCTTGCCTTCCTCCCTTGGACCACACCGTTGTCTATGGAAGGCACCATACTGGGGCAAGGGGCTTCTCTGCCATTTTGTTTCCTTTGCTCCTGGAGAGTCCACACGATAGGGCAGCTTTGTATCTAGTGGTTATTGCTGTTATCTTGGTTGTTGCTGGGGTTTCTTTCTAGTAAACTGTCACTTTTTTTACTTGTATCTTCTTGCATACATCTGTCCTTATTGGTGAAGGGTAGTGGTTAAAAGTGTCTGCCCATAAACTGTCTTAAACCAAAACACTCTCATCATACAGCTTGCCAGGAACAAGGCTGAAATTGCCCCGCTCCCGCCTTACATCTAGTTTAAAGCTGTGCCAATGACACCCACTAGTTTCTGAGCAAAGTCTCCTCCCTCTGCTGAGAAAAAGGGAGTGCCATCTGCTACCAGCATATCTGGTGCTGCCTAGACCATTCCATTGTCAAAAACACAATTTTTGCCTTTTCTCCATTGTGAATTTTACATACCGTCCATGTTCTCTGAAGCAGTTTGACAAGACAGCACCCACCAGGTGCCTCCTGCTTCCTAAACATTCCCCCAGCATGGTGCAGAGTACTATAGCCTTTGGATATGTCGATTCACTTAACCCTGCCTGGCAGTCCACGACTCTGTTCCCGGCTGGATATGTCTGGAAAAACAGCATGCCAAAATCTCTGATTGCTTGGGCTGTATCTGGGCACCCAGGCACAGCTCAATGACACAACTCAAATTCAAAGTGTTCTGTACTGAGGATGGGCAGAGGCATCGTGCTCCTGCCCTGGAGGGGACCTGCTTTGCTCTTCCCTGCTTGTCTGTCTCTCCTCTTCTCTCATTCTTGGGTTGTCTCTCCACTGACTGACATGTGACATTGAGTCAGCTTACCTACTGGTAGTGCCTTCCTGCACATTTTGCGTGACCAATCAGAGCAAAAAAAAAAGACTAATGAGGCACTGGAATGGATAATAAAAACAGAATTACTTGTCCTGCTTCAGATCTAAGGCAGTTACTGATCTGGAGACATTAAGACATTTCCCTATAGAAGGACTCTATAAATATCTCAGCGGGTGATTTCTAGCTGCCTTTGAAGTGTCAGGCACTTGACATTACCAGAGATTCCTCTGCATTAGGCAGACAGATGTGATATAACATATTAATCCCAAGAGGTAGATTGCTATATCCCCTCCTGGCACTCTCCTAAAACTCAACAGAAAGGAGTGAACTTAAAGCAAACTGCTTTGAAGATGTTTGTTGTCACTTCATCCATTTAGAGAGCAATGGTGTCAAAGCCAAATGCTGCATTGCTGGAATCTGCAGGACAGCCTACAGCCATGCTAAGTGCTATTTCTCCCATTTGCTCAAATACTGCAGGATTGTGCCAGCTTAGACTTTTGCATTTTTTTTTATTTTTTTTTTCAGGAGAGATCCTTTAATTTCATACTCAGGATCAAGGCACTGCTGGGTTGAGACACTGTGACAACCAAAGATTGACTCGAGCCAGAAGACCTTTCACTATAAATAAAGGATCTGTGGTCTTTTTGCCATAGATGGTACAAGATCTCTGAAAAAATGAGCCAGGGGAAGAAACAAGGCAAATGGCTACTTGCTAGTGACCCAAACCTTCCTTACAGTGGTTACCATACAATTCCCCTGAAGATCTGCTCTATCACAACTACCTAATGCAGCAGGGTAGGAAGGGGAGGAGATCCCTTCCTCCCCCAACCGCATTTACACCCAGAAGCACAAGCAAAGAACACATAATCCCTGTAGAAATCACCTGGAGCATGGCACACATGATTCAGGGGTTTATTGTGATTATTTGTGAAAGAGATATGGTAGGGTTTTGTGCTACAAATGCAAACAAAATTCTGACAGGCTCTATAGACTTGCAATTACTGTGCTGACAGTACATCTGTGTTTATGAAGCACAAATAATAGAAGCCTTTGTCTCTTTTTTCCTTGAGATAGGAAAAGGCACTTAAGCCCCTATCTCCAAAGGTATTTCTGTCTTCTAAAAGTCACTTAACTCCCACTGAACTTGGTACTTAACTGCTGTAGAGAAGATGACATTTAGGTTTTATCTAGACAATTTTTGAAAATACCTTCAAGTCCCTGGAAAATAAAGGAACAAACATTAGTGGCATCTCTTAAAAATGGAGAATATTTGAGGAAGTCATGAATAATCAGAGACAGCCAAGCTTCAAGCAAGTTTGGGAGAACGATGCCAGTTTAAGAAAGCAAGTACAGTTTAGGTAACACTGCGAAACAATCAAGCTACACTAGAAAATGAAAATAAAGAATTGTGAGCTCACATTAATTAAAATTTACCTTGGTTGTATATATTTTGATTATGGCTATCCACACCAAAATCAGCTCTAGTCTGGGTTTTACATGCTTATTTATAGAGATGGTTAAAAGCATGTATAATTTTTTTCTTTTTATAGAAATAAAAAAACCTCAAAACCCAAAAACTAGTAGAGTTTGAAATTATCATTGAAAATTTCCAAAGGCTTCTACAGATGTTTTTAGATGTCTTTATACTCTTATTCCATTTTATGGGTCACTTGTGATACTCGATCATCTCTATTTTGTCTTGTATTTATAAAAAAACAGTGTCAGCTTCCTGTCACGGTGTTAGATGCATCTATGTCTGTTCACTTGCATGCAATTCAGTTCAGGACCCACGACCCTGTGTCCTTCAGTTTTCACAACAAAAATACGGTTCAATCCCAACCAGACAACTTTACAAGACATTCAGAATACCTACAAAATAGACTCTCTTCTCTCTCTCTCTCTCCTCTCTTCCTCCCCATCCTCCATTGAAAATTGTTCTTTGTTATTTATACAAAACAGTCCGCAGTGTGTGCCTGGGTGAAGGGAGGAAAGGAGAAAAGAAGCTCTAGCAACCACATGAAATGCATGTGCCAGTTAATTGGACATTTCCTACCACCTACATTAAAATAATTTGGAAGACATTAGGGAGCTGAGTTTTTCATGATTTAAAAAAAAACCAGAAAAAACAAACCAAAGAAACCAAATTTGTTCTGCCAAACAAAATGCCCCCCAAATCTTCCTTTTACAAGCAATCACTACCACAAGAGGACTCTGTCACTGTATATGCTGTCACCAGTGTCCAGCTTTGTCCATGGCTGCAGTTTCGTGAATATTATGGCTGAAATTGTCACCAATTCTATGTATTAAAAGTTAATGTTGCTATGCAAAAACAAGTAAAAGAAAAATTTGACACCTTCATTTCTTATCTAACAGATGTTGAAAAACAAGCATAAACAAGGTTACTTAGTTCCTCGGTTCATCACCAGAAAAAAAAACCCAACCAAAAAAAAAGACAAAAACCTACTGCACTAGTTTCCTTAGGCTGAAACATATTTCCCATCAGATTTGTCAAACATATCCCTCACATTAGATGAGACAAGAAGTCCTTGTGAATGGATCAGTAAGCTCATTCAAACTATTCAAATAACTTCTACAAATGTCAAGTTTTAGAAAACAAGAGCCTGTGCAGAATATGCCTATGAAATTTCACTTTACAAAATATGCTTCAGAACATGATCCTCTGATACTGTTTTTATTAAAACCACAGCACTAGCAATCACTGCCAAGAAATGATGCTGATCTAAAAGCTCTAGCTGTATGAAGCAGCACCTTCAGAGAGGAGGGATATTTATTATTAAAAAGTGCTACAAAACCCTGCGATGTAAAAAAGAAAGCTACGTACCTTCTTAGGGAGAACTACCATAATCCTGCTGAGGAACATCCGTGTGCGTAGCTGAACTACCCATATAAGGCTGGCAAAATATTTGATTAAATGCTCAGACTAAGCCCTGTATCCCTACACAAAACTCTGGCAAACTGTTCTTAATGTTAACCAGGTGTCCAGAATCAGATGAATACCCTTCTGAGGAGTCCTTTTAATATAACAGTTTAAAGTAAATAATCATTTAGAAGTACAATATAAAGAGAGGGTTTGGTTTGTTTGGGTTTTTTTTCCCTAAAGTAAAGCTCAGTGCTACTTAGAAGCTGCATTAAATTAAGCAAATTGGGGCTGAGGGGTGTTGCAGTTGTATTGAGAAATAGACTCTCATTACACCAATGGGAATGCACTTCCAAAAGAGATATGCAATTTTATTATGAGCTACAGAAATCAAAGGGGTTTTTCTCCTTGGTTTTGTTTTTTGTGGAAATCAAAGGTTTTTTTTTTCCTTGGTTTTGTTTTTCGCTTCATTTTGTGGTTTGTGTGGAGTTTTGGGTTTTCTTTTTAACAGACCTAAAATTCTCACATGCCCTTTCAAATCAATATTCAAGGTGTTAGACTCACAGAAGGAACACAGCATTCAATATCCAGGGTTATGTAGAACAAAATAAGACAGGCAAACTATTTTTGAAGCACAAATAGCAAAAATCTCAGCCACAGGTGCTCAGAGTGCAGAAACCTCATGTGTTTGAACACCGAGGAACATGTTCCCCAACAACCAATCCCAACTTGCTCAAGCACAGCCCAGGGATTTTCTGAGTTTGCTCCTGTCCATCATAAGGACACAGCTCCTTGTGCACCACCTCACCTTTCCTGTAATCATGCCCCAGATACCTCTGCAAAAACCTCCCTATGCTTGTTTCCAAAGTCTTAATTATGAAAGACCTCCTCATTGATTTTTCTCTATTAGTATAATTCAAAAAGAATACTATCTAGCAATACTGCTCTGTGCGCTTTATTTAAATTTCACTTTAATATCTAAAATAATCTTTTCATGTCTTTAAGCATCCAGCCAGAATAAATATGGCTTCCAAGTCAATGCAGGGGAGCTTTTTTCTTGCTTACTAGCTTGCTTATGACTATACAATTTAATTAACATTTCTGCAGCACTTTTCCTGCCAGATAGTGACTTCTTTCTTCAACTTTGCTTTTCAAAAACACTATATAATAAATCACAAGGGAAAAATCTTTATTTTTAATTTTTCCATTTATGTATTTAATGAACATTATTGAATTTTTGCCATGTATTTATTGGAAACTTAGAATAAATATCTGTGAACTACTAATTCATTTCTGTCTGCAAGGATGAAGTGTTCTGCTGACACCAGAATTTTAATAATAATTAGCTCCTTTATTAGAAATCTGCTCTTCATTTTCAGTAACATTATAAAAGGCTGAGTTTTAAACTAAGCTAGAAATCAAAAGCTGTTTTTTTTTATTGAAGCTTTTCCATCCTTCGAATATAATAAGTTTTGAGGAAACTTTCAAAAACAGAGACTGCAGAATGCCATGCCATGCCTACTACTAATTAGTGCTCAGCACTGGATTTGGAGTTTTCAGCAATGAGGACCAGCCTGGCCTCTTGAACTGCCTTAGTTACGTCTGCATTTCTCTCTCTGAAGTACATTGTGCTTGTGAATCTGCAGCATTTTTATGCTCCTTAGATCTTTTCGATGCCTTGCTGCTGGGAGGCCTCACATCCCAGCTGACCCTTGAGAGGTGCACAAGTGGTCCCATTTCCCCATTTCATCAAGGTTTCAATTCTGTCTTTGTACCCTTTGTTCTCATTTATTAACCTACCTCTCTGAAGGAATTGTTCATGTTCCATCTGAGGATACACATATTTCAGCTTTAAAGTCCTAAATATAAGAAAAAGTGAAATACCGGCACAAACACCAGAACTCTGATTATACTCACCCCCAAATTTCTCTGTCACATGCCTACTCAACAGTTAGTGTCAGCAAGTTTGCAGGGGTATCTTGAGTGACAAAATGGGATCTACTTTACCACAGATCTCTTAAGGCATGGTATTGATTGTTTAATTATGAAACACAACTAGACTTCTTTAGAAAAAAATGACTTTGTAAAGAAGCTCTGTTATTCTCAGAGTATTTCATCGGTAGGGTGAAGTAGAATTCAGTATTTAGCAGCATTATTTCTTGCTTGCTGATGTTTTGACAGGATCAGGTCCATTAAAATAGAGCTTTTAGTGCACAATCCTTTATGTCTGTGTGTAAACTACCATAGTTATCTGAAGTTTTCACACTTATAATGTATCTAAAGCATCAATTATAAATCAAAGCATTCAGCATTCAGTAGGTTTCAAATTATGAATGCTCTTGATCATATTTCATCTTACAGCTCCTTTGACAAACTATATGACAAAAGATTTTTTTTAAAGCCTAATCTTTACTAAATAATTGGCTATGTAATTGTTATGTTTTTGCATTTATGAAAAGGAACTGTATATTTTCATTCTGAATTCTTTTTAGGCTAAGGAAACCACAAAACCAAAACAAAAATTGAAACCACACTTTACTGCCTGAAAAAGGGATCCTTCCCACAATATCCACTGACTCATCATAGGAAAAAGTTAAATACGTCAACATAAATATAAAATCATGTTTTGATTACTTGGCATATGTGCAGTCCTGTATCAGATGCACATTAAATGGAAATTACAGCTTGGCAAGTACCAGTGCAATATTATTTTCATATATAGCCCGGACTAGTGTTTTAAGAAGTAATATCAGTTTCTTCTTTGGCCATCACAAATTCTTGATTCAAGATGTGAATATTGACTGTGGCTAGGCTGTAGACAATATTTATGAGTTGAAAATAAATCTCGATATTGAAAAATATAAATGCCAGTGTTTGGTGGAAGTCTGTGCAAGTACACATACCTTTTTACTTTAAATTGGGGTAGGTGTTTTCCTTCCTCAGAACTGTTCTGCACCTCCCTGCAGTTCTTCACATCATCCTAGGCTAAGGATTGACACCCACTGCGAAATGCTCTCCTCTCTTCTGCAACCAGAAAGAATAAAAATTGTGGCATATTGCTGTCACAAAGCACTCCTGGTTTCATTAGCAGCAACGGCACAATGAGCAAGCCGGCTTGTAAGAAAGATGCTCATCACATGTAGAGCACAGCCTGTACTCTTCACGTCACGGCTGTTCTTCCCCATTACCGACCAGCCAGAATTAACTCCAGATTTCTTCATCTCTGCTCTAAGATAAATTGTAGCTATTCACCAAGAAACCTTATCTTCTTTTCTTTTCTGCTTTTCGACAGCTGAGGTTTTTTTTGTTTGTTTGGGGTTTTTTGGGGTGATTTTGGTTTTTGGGGTTTTTTGGTTTTGTGGTTTTTTTGGGTTTTTTTTTGGTGACAGGGTTAAGCTCTGACCGAAGTGTTCCCTATTTCTCGCAGTCTGAGAGAACAAGCCTATTTTTACACCATTATCAGCTGTGGAAATCTGAGACATGAATCACTGCTCACTGGAGTAAGTGGGCAGCCTACCATTGATCTCAACAGATGAAAAACCTGACCTTTTACATGCAAGTTTTTACTCCCAAAGGAAAGCCAAGAATGGCTAGGAAAGCATAACCCAATGTTATAAAGACCTGGTTTGGGCCATTTTTTCATTCATGTCTTCTTTTTTTCCTTTCTGTATTATCCTGATACCTTTCTAGATTTGAGGGTAATTCTTTAATTTGAAGACAAAACCTTCTAGGATTTCTGGAGGACACAGAAATGCACAAATCACATCTACTTTTTACAGAGTTTTCCTGGAGGATGACCGTCAACAACAGTATGGCAGACCAAAATGGTTTTATTTTAATAATGCTTTTTTACTTTTACTTCTCCAAATTAATTGAAACCTACCGACCAAGTGATATTCGATATTCTGGTTTCTCTTTTTTGTTCATTGGAAAATTCCATAAACATGGCTTTTTAATTATTCTCAGTAGCAGGCTTCTGCTTCCGTAAAATTGATAACTTCTAGTGGCACATCTTAATTGCAGCACTTCCTAAAAACTAAATATTCAACTTTACACCATTTTTAATGTAATGACAAAAGTGTATGATCTATGGGGTTGTGTATAGGGTACTGTTAAAGTGCATACCACTGTATCATATAGAAAAAACCCAGATAATTTGCACATCAGATTTAAGTGTAGTTCAGCATTCTCCAGATTACCAGATTATTTTTATCACGTTTTCTCAGTTTAGCGATGCTTATTTCTTCAATACATCAAACCCAAAATTCTAAAGACCTCTCAAAACATGACTGAAAATAAAATTTGGAACAAAATTTGCTGGTCTGATGATGTAATGTACAGGCAGAAAAACTGTGCAACTCCCTAAATAGGGTTTCAAGCAAACTTTATAAATGTATGCACTTCAATGCACAAGTGGCTGCCTAAATTCACAAAGAACCTGAAATGACTTTAAAGTGAACTCTTTTCAAGACTGATAACCTCTCAAGTGCCAGTGTAATTAACTGATCTTCAGTAAATGCATCACATTACTTAGGCCTGCGCAGTCTGCACACAACAACTCTTTCATACAATTTACAGTATTTTAGATAGCTAAGATTCAGTTTAAGAGTTAAGGAAAGTTGTGCTCTAAGTGGTAATATTTAAACACAGAGCAAAAAAAAGAATTAAACGTTCCTCTAGAAAAATACTGAATTTAGGCCAAATGCCACAAATTGGCTATTAATAGTCTTTACTTTCCCCCACATGACATCTTTTAGATTAGGATACCACTGTTTCTGACAATGGAACAATGCATAACAAGTGCAGTTAGGACAAATTTACAGAAGTTTCTGCAAGTAAAGAACTACTTACTGAACCATTAAAGTTGTGGGAAGTGGGTGTTTTATTTGTAATTTTCTACAACAAGACCCTGGGGACACATTAGACTAATGATTCAATAATCATTAAGAGCTTAGAAGTATGGAGCCTTTAAAAAAATAGATTCTTATTGAAACATCACAGTTTTAAATAGAATAACCCTGTACTGTGAATGCTCTTTTCTGGCAGAGTAGTCATACTTTGTGAACTTCAGGAGGAACTGGGAGCAACACTTTGGCAAAAGCCATGATATTTTTAATTTCCTTAAACAATTTTCATGTACCCATTATATGGCATTTGAATGTTATTTCCATCTTACTTCAGACAGATCTTGAAATGTGTTAGCTAGAATTAAAAAAGTCATCCATTCTGATGTTTCAACTATAGCCGGGCTGATTCCTCACCATATTTTTCACAGACCTGCTGGGAATGTGTCCAGTGATTCCTGAACCACTTGAACTCTACTTCAGTAATTTTTTTTTTTTTCTCTCCAAAATTCCTTCTTGATCTATGACTCTCAGAAGCTGCAGCACTTAGAAAGCCTCCCTGGTCTGAGTAGGTCCTCTCTTTGCTGTCCTGGAGTACCAGCCTGGAAATGAAATCATACTGGTACCAACAAGGGACTTTTCTTTGACGCCTCAAATCAATGTGTTCAAGCACTTAAAGAAAAAATTTACAACAGATAACGTTCATGGATTTGGATTTTCTACCCACACACGTTTTTGCTGCTGTTACCTCCCATAGAAAGCTACCTGTGTTATGCTCTCAGTGCACTTCAGTGAGAAGGGCACCAAGGCAATTTATTCTTTCAGCAAAATTAAGACAAGACACAAACAAGGAGTTAAATGCTGTTTGTTAAGGAATTGGCACTGATCATAATTTTCAGGCTTAGGGTTGTGGTTTATAAATATAATCTTTCTTATTTTTTAATGGAAGAAAGGATGCTCTTCATCCATAATGGAAACACATACCCAAGTTAGTGACCTTTTAAATCTCAGATGATGCCAGCACAGGATGCAGACACACACAGGGAGCTGCATCTAGCTATGATAATTCCACATACAGAACCAATGGTGAAAGGGTTCAGAATTTTAATTTATCAGCTGATCAGTGAAAGTGAAAAGTGAGATCAAACACCCTGAAATGTTGACTATCACTACAATAAAAACGTTTAGTTCAAACAATGGCCATTTGCACTGTTTGAAACTAAAATACTGATCATATTTCATTTGCAGGAGGAGAGAGAGATATCAGCATTATTGATAGCAATAATGTTGTTGTGAGAGACTGGAGAAAACAGCTGCAGGGTGTGTGGGAGGGGACAGGCAAGCTCTGCAGCAGTGGGACGATGCACCGCTCCACATCCCATCCCCTTGGGGTCTCAAGTCCAGCCAGAACTGTTGTCAGTCCCTGGCACACTGGAAGCAGTGCCCCACAGCCCACCCCGGGAGCCCCAGTCTAACCCCAGAGAGGTTGGATGGCCAGAAGAGGGGGGGAGGTGGCCACAGGTGGCCAGAGCAGATAAAAACCATTGTCCTGAGGTACAGATGGTCACATCCCTCTCATCCGTGGATCTTATGGCAGCTGAGATCATGCTAGGATCCAAGAGGCAGTAGCTATATCTTGCTTTTCTCTTTCTTTTCTCTCTTTCTTGTCCTTTCTACTCCTAATTTCTTCTTGAAATATGGGTAATCTAAGATTGAATGGATAGAGTTTGCTAAATTAATGTTCAGTTAAATGCTTTATGTTGATTTAACATTTTGTTTTAAATCTTCTAAAGTTTCTGATTTTCTAAAGTCTTACTTTTAAAGTAAAATTTTGTTTTTAACATGCTGAGAAAGCTGTTGCATTTCTCCCATGTGCCAGTTTCGGAGAAAAGTAGTACCTCAAGCCTCTCTTAAATAAACTCACCAATAAAGAACGGGGGCTCTGCAGTTGCTAATGGACAAAATTAAGTGATGCCCAACAAGTCACCCCAAACAGACATTTTGATTTTCCACAGTTTTGAGATATATTCTCCTGCTCTCACATCTAGAGTGATGATGTCATTGTACCTTCCCAAAAGTTGTGGTGCATGAGCTCAAGGGATTGAGACACACCAGCATGGCGACTCAGAGGAAAGCAGCACAAGCCAGCACTGGAATAATCTTTCCCCCCATCCCCAAATATATGTTGTACATACCTGCATGTTGCAAGCAGCATACTCTAGCATATATGTACTACAAGCCAGTGTGATACATGTCCTGTAATCTTTCCTATTTTTTACAATTGTATTAAGACTGGGAAAATAATTGGTATTGCGTGGAGCAGCCTAAACCCGTTGAGGAGTAGAAAATGTCGTTACTATTATTGAATAATAATTGAATAATTATTATTATTGTTATTTTCTTATTGAAAATGTTTAGCATGTGCGTGTATACAGAAAACTCCAGTTCTCTCTGAAGATATGTTTTGTTTGCATATGAGTGGTCAACAGATAGGATAAACTTTCAGATGTTGTGACTCCACTGTCCAAATACAACTCGATAAATGTGAAATGCAGGGCTATCCTCTGAATGTAGATCTAACTTCAGCACGGTAATTAAAACTGAAAATATTTATGCACAAATATTAACCAAGTAGTAAAATACCACATGCACTCTTTCACAACTTTTAAACGAGACATTTACACATTTGAAGGTGATTTACGTAATTAGCCCTCAAATATTTTAGCACAACCAAGATAAAGATTATGGGACCAGACTGAGGAGAGAAGGGTTGATTATTGCTTTTCCTAAGAATGCCAGGGTTATTGCTCCACAAATCCAAAATATAAATCAGACTATTCACAGTAATTTTTTAACTGGAGATATAGACTGAGTCTCTGTAATATTGTATCCACACAAGGGAAAGCAAAATCCAACTTCATAGCTTACCTCAGGATAAAGCCTGCAAAATCTTCATATTATTTTTGCATTATACAGCTGGAGCAATATATGAATTTTGATACCTTTCATTAGAATTTAGCAAACACAAAACTACTATCTGGATACTGAACAAATAAATCTGCTTTTTTCTTAATCCCAAGGATTCAGAAAGAGAAAAAACCCCAAACCCTTCACACTTTCCTTGCTCTTGTGGCCTTCAAAAGTGACTAAAGTTGCTAAACAAGTCAGATTCACAGATGGAAAACAGTAGAAGACATAACACTCTTCCAGTCATTTGGGCATATAGAGGGCTCAAATTAAAATGCCAAGATTTCAACATTAGAACATGAGAAATGAATGAAATACCCAACAGGAAGACCTGAGGTGTTAGAAAATAGATATAAAATTAGGCAGCAACTAAGACACCAGATTTATATTTTATCACTAGTATGATTCCACGTTAAAACAACCTATGGGGTGAAATAATTTCCCATGGATCATGAATCAGCTGCTTTTCAACAGTGTGCAAGGTTCAACTTGGCATTACAACCAAGACTAATGGTACGGTACCTAATAATTGAAGCAGTTCTTCATTGCCTTTTGGAATTGGGCTGATTTCTATTCCAGTTGCTTTGGGAACTAACCAGATCATCAGGAAAAACTGATTAAAAAAATTTATCAGAGTGACATTATAGAGTTCTCGCATAGAACACTGAAGTACTGAAGGTCTGATCCTGCACTGCTTATTCCCATGAGCAATACTTAATGAAATGCCCATTTCTGCTCACCTAAAAAGAATAATTCATGAGCAAAGATTTCTCATTTAAGTATTTACAAGAAGAGGTCTTCTCTTTGACCTTTCAATTACATTATCATATATACTTAGAAGTCATGGTATTAACAGCCATATTTTATGGCTTTATATTTACATATTCTAAGTGTTTTAGAAGTTACAAATTGATATGGTGGTAATCATTTTCCTCACTTATTTCACTAACACTTAGAAAGTAATTTCTGAGAACTTTCACTCCCAGCATTAACTTAAGTTTCTATGGAATACATGCTGACCTTAGCAGTACTACTAGTGTTAAGGATTAAATAATGACTAGAAGGTGGTTTCTGTTAAAGTAAAATGAATAAAAGTAGGATGAGACTTCAAATCAAACCATAATCCTCACTGTGTTATATAGGTAAAACTAGATTTTTCTGTAATGAACACTATTTATGTCACTTCTGTACTCTTAAGTATTTCAATTATCTGCACTGATAGAAAAGAGCAAATCTTCATTGATCTAAAATATTATTCTATAACATACAAGAATTATTTAGGATTTCACAGACATACACCATATGAGGTTTTTCAGGGAACAGGGAATAACCAGAATGGACATCCAGCATCACACAAGAATTCTGATACAACACACTGTGTTTACCATGTTCAATTATGGAGGAAGAGAAGTATCACTTAAAATACAATGGCTTGGGCATTGTGTCCTTCAGATATCAAAAATAATTGTAGAAAACAATTTTTATTCAAAGGGAGAGAGCAAAATCTGAGTGCAGGTAATACATGACTCCAGGCAATAAGGTGATAGAATTGCTGTACCTTTCCCTGGAGCTGATGTCCACCCCTTTTAGAATTATCTCATATGCCAGGGGGAAAATGGGTGGTCCATATTACCATCCATAAAGCCCTCTTCTTCCTTCACACTGCTTGTAATGAAAGCAACAAATTGCCTTTCTTGCTTATTTTGTCAACCTGTTTCCAATTTCATTTCACTCTTCTACTAATTTGAAGCCTTACAAACTATATCATTATTCAAATCCAATCACACCATCAGCTCCAGTTTCAGTCCACAGCAACAAATTATGAGATTGGGAAAAGAAAGAGACAGAGATCTTTTTCTGCACCTAAGACCCACACAGCCTTGTTTACTAATTTAGTTTGATAACAAAGTTGGTAATTCCATTTCTTCCCAGATATTTGAATGCTGCATTTTACTGGGTACATGCCTGCTCATTTGATCTAACGGCTGTCCTTTCAAAAATGTCACAGAAAGCCATTAGCACAGCTTCACCAGTGTTAAATGGTTGGACATAAATGCTGATTGCTGAGAACAATATCCTTTGCCCACAGCACAGTGATGTAAAGGTTGGATAATTTTATTACCTTTAATAGCATTTGCAGCTATGCAAGCTAAGCCAATGATATGGGTAATCAAATCTCTGACTTACAGGATGACCACCTGTGGCTATTATGGAAGGAATCCCCACTATCTCAGGCTTAGGCACAGTGCCACATAACCTATGGTTTGCCATTTCAGAGAGGGCAAACGGATGGGAAGAGGGATGAGAAAATTGCTCTGGATGGCAAACAAATTCAGTTTTCGTCATAACTGATCTGAACAATTGCTCATTCACAGAGAATCTTACACATGAAGTATGGGGAAATTCTGAAGTCTCCCTGTTGCCCCCTGCACCCTCCAGGCTGCACATCTCCCGCTTTGGCAGGTCTCGAGTCTGTCTGGGAGAGGCACATGCACGGTGCTGCCAGAGCAGGGAAACCTCACCCCACGACTGTCACGAGTACTGCAGTCTGCCCTGCCCTGGAACTGCAAATGTCTGGAAGTACAAAATTTTCAACTGCAAGAGGCAGTTCCAGTGCCACTGCTGACTGCTGTCGTTCACAAGCAAGGGTGGAAGAGCTTCAAGGCATGTGCTCTGCTCGCTTATTAAGAGCGCCTCATTTCCTTAATTGTAGGCTAATCGTGCAGGCTGACCACAATTTAACTGGGTATAAAGAGAAAATAGTGGCCTCAAAAGTAGTAAGGTAAAGCTGGGGTTGTAGGCATTTTCTAACTTACACAGCATTTTCTTCATTATTGCTTAGCCTACTGTGTTTTTTTGGTCTCACCTTTGCAGACTTAAGCTTGTCCCTGAACACGGCATGGTGCAGAAAAGATGTGTTGCACTTCTGGAGTACTTGAGATAAGCTGGCAAGTTGCAATTTCAGAGTGATTTTAAGCCTCTCTTTCGAAACTGTGCAAGTACACTGCAAATTATATAGCAAATACATTAAAAGAGAGAACACAAAATATTTAGTCCTGAACCACCGCATATTTGAGCTAAGATTTATTCCATGGCAGCTACCATGGCTACTAAATCCTGAACTTTGGATCCAGAGATCTGCTAAACCAGATAAACAACAAAATATTGTTCAAGGAGGTTGATGATAAATCAGGAATATCTCCTATGTGAAATTAGGAAACATGAAAGTAACTTTTTTTATGATGCACTCACTTTCAAGAATACTGCATTGCAGAAAGCATTTAGCTTGTCATGTTATTCCATTATTTTATTTTACACTTCATTCGTTTCTATTACATAGTCTTGCACTTTATCATTAGGGTGTTCTGTTGTTGCAAACAGGCACATTGAATTCTGATCCAGTTATTCCAGAAGAAATTTTTTGTCAGCCTTTAAACTGAAACAAATGGATGAGTGCAACATTCAACAGTTTTAATAATGTGTTGACTCTTGGGTATTCATGGCCTTTAGATGCCTAAAAATAATGTTTTGGTATGAAAAATGAATATTGATTAATGAACTGATTTTTCTTTTAACAGCAGTCAAGCCAGTAGCTATACTTGTCATGAAACTTGTTATAAATCACATAATGTATATACCAAGCAAATTGAATTTTTCCACTGCAAAATGCCTCCCTATCACAGCCATATATCCTCTGTTCTCCTCAACAATGGATGACAAATACACAAATACTAAAAAAAAACTATCCTCCCTGACATATGCTTAATAAATTTATGCATGAATAATTATCAGAAAAAAAATTCAGCAATATTGTAACCATCTGTGAAAGTAACAAGCTTCCGTGTAAACCAATATCCTACACACATAAGAATTCCTTTATATGCAGTTCTAGTACTGAAAAATGCTACACTTTTTCTGGAGCTGAAGATACACTCAGTATTAATTATTTACTTTTTTTTTTTCCAGCAAAATGCAGACTGAACTATCACTACTGTAATAATATCAACCTCTGCTAAGCCACAAAGACCCTAAGTATCTTCAAATTGGACTAGACCACCAACTTCAGATGGAAAAAATATATACCAATTAATTGATTTGGGTGAAGAGACAATCAATGAAAGGAAAATAACTTCATTATGCTTAATGCCAAGGAAAAACAAGAATGGTGGAATATTTAACACAAAAATATTAGTAAATATTACACTCCTGTAGAAAACCTAAACACGATATGAATACCTTAGTACGTTGAAACTTAAGCCTATACTCCCTTATTTTTACATTCATCAAACTATTCCTCTGGAGTTAGAAATAGGAGATTCCCAGAGCATCCAAGTGCAGGGCCAGATAGCACAGTGCTCCTGCAATCCACCTGCTGAGTAACCTGAGGAGCTCACCCAAAACCTTCCCCTGTGAGCCCCAGCTTGAACATTCTGAAGAGTCTATTTTTTCACCTTGGAGTTACTGCTCTTAAAATGAAAGGAAACAGACAATCACACTTTTTTTTGTTTTGTTGTTTGGGTTTTTTTAAAAGCATTACCCTTTTAACACTCAGTTTTATGTATTTCCTTAAGCATAACACTAAGGTCTATTGCCCTCATTCCCCTGATACTCAAAACCAATAAAGGTGACAGAATCTGGATGTATCTTGCTTCTTTCATCTCTCTCCACAAAATTTAACTTGTTTCACCATATTTAACAAGATCCAATAATAGTGGATATAATAATGATCCCGCACATAAATATTGGGGGAGGAGGGGGTGTACTTAGGGGCTTCTAGGAAACCTAATTTTTTTTTATACTCAGGGAGTCACAATGAAGAAAGCTTATCTTCTCACCACATTTCACAAAAAATTTCCCTTAATCACACACACCATGGTTTTCTACATTTTTTCTCAAATCTCCTCTTGGAACTCTTTGATTCAGAGTACTCTAAGTTGCCTATTACTTGAACAATAACTTCCTTCAATAACATGTAAAATACAGGCAATTCCATCAATCTGAGGTATTTTTCCTAACCTTTTAGATAGAAGAAATCTATGTTATTTCAGATGAAAATACCAATCTGAGCAAGAATCTGATGTTGCAGCAATGCAGTTAGTTTATTTCTGCACTTCTCAATCTTTGAGTATTTCAACAAAAGTATTTTTTTTTTCACTCACCAGATTCACCACAGAAGGGTTGCTTATAATAGAAGTCATTCTCATGCAGCACATAAGACAGTGTATTCCTTAAATCTACAAGTAAGGCAAACCAGCTCTTCCTAATGATCTGTTTGTGAATGAAATTGACTGTTTTTCTAGTATGTCTGGTAGCAGTCAGGAGAACAATTTATGGATCAAAAAAAGACAGTTTTGGTTTAACATGTCTCTGTTTTGTAAAAACACACGTAAAGTTTTTTTTTCAGGGAGTCAAAACAATTGGCAACAAAATAAAAAGAGGCTATAAATCTTCATAATGTAAATTAACTGGATTAATTTACATATCTTGACAACACAAAGTATGATTTTATTAGAAAGCTTTAATTGGAATCAATCACCAAAATCCTTTAAAAACTTGCCTTCCTGTTCTTCAATCTCAATTTTCTCTCTGCTTGTAAATATTTAATGGCTTTCATTTTTGCAAATGAATAGAATTGCATTTGGCTCATAAGAAAATAGTTTTGTAACCCTATTTCAGAGTGTGTCATCTCAGCACTTGCCACAACTGTAAATCTTCTCCAGAATATTAATGTATTCAAGAAAAAATAATCTTCATTTCAGAATCAACAGAATTTTTAAAAACCCACTTGTTTGGTAACTGAAACTTTTGGAAAAGTTGCATCTTTCAGATAAAGAAATCCTAAAGAGCTAGGCATTTTCCAGCATAAAAGAACAGAATATTCAGAGGTTTCTAAGAAAAAAACCAAACCAGAAATTACAATGCTACTTTGTATGTTGAATCAGTTTTGAAATAACATTTTGGCATATTTTAACTACCAAGTTCAAGAAATCTCATAGCACAAAATCCTCAGCATTCCCATACAAATCAAGCAAAGGAGTGATTCTTACATAGGATTATTATGTAAAAATACTATATAAACCAGAACATTTTCTACAGGTGCACAACTAAAACATCCTCAACCCTTTTCCTAAATTCCAGTTAATTTTATCATGGGTCTCTATTATAATTATAAAACATGGGACTTTTCCCTCCTGCTTTGATGTTAAAATTCAAAACCAAGTTCTAAGAAACTTTTAGAAGCTCTACAAAGACAGAAAATTTTAGATCACCAACAAACTCTCTGAAAGAAAACTTTTTTCATTGTTTTTTTTTACAATAGATAGAATGATAAACATTTCACTGATCTGGTCAAGTCTATGACCTTCCTCTTCCTAATTTCACTGGGATTCCACCTAAATAGTGTCAGGTTCAGTCATGAGAGATGCTCACGCTTAAGGGCCAGAAACAGTGGGAAAATGCTAACGCAGGATGCCTTCTCTGCCAGGATTAGGGAACAAGGAGTACAACCTCTGAAGCTCTTGGTGGAATCAAGATGGAGGAGAAAAATGAACAAAAGAAATCAAAACAATCAAAACATGGCCAGCTCAAGGTTTATAGGAAAGAATGTCACCAGCCAGCACAGCCTGGGATGAGACTCCAATCCTTGCAGATTCTAAATATGTCGAGCAAGAAAGGGATAAGAAAGCTGTGCAAGAGGAAGAGATGGGGAAATTCTATCAATATGTACATAATGCAGAGCAGAGAGGTTGTGTGTTTTAGGAGCAGAGGAGCAAAAGCTTGAAGAGAACAGTTGTATAAATAACCTTTAAAGAAAGCAAGGATGGCTTCACCAAAACACTTCCTAAATGACATGGTTTCAAGATTAAACACAGTCTCTTTATGATAAAATGTATCAGCAGAATTAAAAAGCTTCTATAATTAACAAACAACACTGAATAATCCTCAGCCATGCTGTCATTAATAACTGAAAAGTTTAGTCGTAAAAAACAGTATTGCTAAAATTTAATAAATTTATTAAAATTGAATTCCATAATTAAAATTACAAATGTAATTGAAAAATGGCAATATACCAAAAACTAAACCTTGTTTTAGCAAAGATAAGAAAGCATTTCCTTTCTTATTTTAGAATTGTCATTCATGTGCAATTTAGCTTGCCATGCAGGAGAACACTGACCTGAAGTCCAAGGCAAGTGTTATTTTCATGGTTTTACCTTTCCTTTTTAACAAGGAATAAATTCTGCTCCTGACATATTTATATTAGCTAACTGACACACAGCATCAACACACAGAGGGTTTGGTTCTCCTTCCTCCTTTCAGTGAGGTCTCTCAGTACAGAGGTGAGCCTCCACTTTTTTCACATATTCATAGGGACTTTGACAGATTGGATGGAAGCCCGAACATCCTGGGATAAAAGTTGACTGTACTCAAGAATCAAAGTATTAAAATAAAAAAGTAAAACAAGATTCTCCTGTGAATCAGCAAGGTGTCAGTCGCATAGCTGCAAAGAAGCTTAAAATACAAACAAGATAAAGTAGCAAAATACTGCTTGCATTTTAAATGTTTGAGACAGTGATAGCCAAACCTCTGGTTTGTTCAGTTTTACATTGAATAAGTGAATACTATGGAGGAACAAGGTTTGGTTCTGTAGCACGTTGTTTCACAAACTTTGTGAAACATCTCGTTTGCTGTATGGAGCAGCAGATGCTCATTTCAGAACTGATAAAAGATACAGCCTTTGCATTTACCCTGTGTCTTTGCATAGAGAGAGAACACATACATGTTATATTCAACTTACAGGAGCTAAATTACAGATGCAATCACCTCACTATCTCCAAGCTACTCGCTGGAGAATTCAAAAAAGAAAGCATTTTATCCTTAGGGACAAAATACTTTTCTCATGGACTCTTCAGTCTGACTGTGTGAACACCTTGGAATTTTATTTTAATTACTAACTTCATCAGCAGGAAATGATAGGCTTTAAGAACAGAATGCAGAGGAAAGTTTCAGCTAGTAGTAAACTGTGACTAAATACAATCTCAAAAGGTGAATGAATATGTGCTTAAAGAGTTTTTTTTAAAATCCAACGCCTAAACAGTTCTAATTCTGAAACCTGAATAATTTTTTGTTTGATTACAAATATATTTTTTATGTTAAGTGCACTATGATAATTTTTGAACATATATAGGAGAATAAATAGGTTTGAAAAATGTATGTATTTATTTGATAAAGTATATTTAATAGTTTTTTTCTATAATAAAAGCATTCTGCAGAGATTAGAATCTAGAGGTATAGTTCATAAATTACTGAACATGCTGACATTTTAAAAATATTTTTCCAGGAAATATTCATTTCAATTAATTTCAAGATTCTTCATAGTATCTACAAATCAGCTTGTTTTAAAAATAGAGAATACAAACATATGCATTGTGTTTTGAACTATAATTCAGCAACATGTAGTTAAATCTTTTTTATTTATTTATTTATTTTAATTTCTTATCTTATAGTGCAATCATATTCTATTAAATACTATAGCTTAGGGCAGTGTTCCATTACACACTTTTAGCCCTACAACCTTACAAACAAAAATATCCTGAGGGGTAGGAAAAAACATGGATAAAATCCGCAGTTAATTCTACCTCTTCCACTCTTCTAGTCGTTCAGCCTGACTCCTACTGTAGGTAACAAAAAAAACAACATCTGCTGCATGATTCATTTTGTAAGCTTAGGCCTAAAATAAATCCAGGATTTAACATATATTAATAAATATATGTATTACCATTTTTTCTTATGTCAGCACTAAAAGAAGAGAAAAAATTTTTACTCTCCACTAAAGGGAAAGCAACGTACAAGTAAGAAGTTCTTGAAAGAGCACAAGATCATGCTAACATATAGCAGTCAAGATAAAGGACAAACTAACCATGAAGAAAGACATGGGGACAGTTGCACACACTGACATCTGCTCTTAATGGCCAGAAGGACGTGAGGGGACACAAGGATCCCCTTTTGGACATTGTGTTGATGTTTTCAGCTGTATAGCACAGCTACAGACCATTGTGTGACAAGTGGGAAATTGATTTTTCACCAGCCTCGGTGAAGGGGTGCACACACCGTGTCCTTTTGCTGTGTGAGGGTGCATTCGGCAAGGCCAGGTGTTAACAAGTTCCTGCCTTCAGAGGGGAGCACAGCTTTCATACAGCACAGCAGGAAGCTCCAAAAACACCCTAACAGTGACACCGAACTGTGTGCGGCCACCAGCTACTTCTCTGATCAACTCCTGGCTTCTAAAAATTCTTCAGGCAGAAAAAACCGTTTTTTATGAGGAGGTAAAGGTTTATATACTACCACAGTACTAGTAAATCACACCCTCCTAAGAAATCAAAACCTTCTTGCTATGACTTCTGCTCTCCATCTTAATACTTAGAGTTCCACAGTTCTTTCCCATGGAAGAAGCTATGGGAGGACAAAATAAAATAATTTTACATCAGCTTTACATTTTTTGATCTGATGGGTGCTGCTGCAAGCATAAAATATTAAAAGCAAACAAAAAATAAACATGCAAAAAATCCCAAAACAAACCTAAAGAAACCTAAAGTGTAGCACTGCTTTCTATATGCTAATATAGTCTGCTTTAGATGGTCCAAGTTACTCCACCTCAGCTGCATAAAAAAGAATACTAAACAGAATAACTGGTGAATACAGACAAATGTCTAAATCAATTTTTCTGGTGAACAAGAGGTTATGTGATATATTATTATTGAACTCATGAGTCTGGTTATCCTGAGGATGAGCTTTACATTATTTTAATGTAGACATTTCTAATATGAATAAAATGTATTTGTGTGAAAGGACTATTCAGCAGCCATTTATAAAAAAGTTCACATTCAAAAAATACTAAACAAGCATCAAGGAAAAAATCTTGTTTTGTGTTTTAAATGTGTCTCAAAACACATTTGAAATGTATTTCAAAAATATCATCATACAAAAGCAAGTCTTAGTTAGAAAAGGCATGTATTTAAGTATTTTTTACTTGCTTTCCATCAGTGGATAACAGCGACTTAAATAACTTTTTATGGTATCCCTTCCATCAGTTAAAAAATACTCTTTAATTACCTAGTCCTAGACAATAATGCAACATAGCCATCTTAACATGATTATCAGAAAGTAAATAAGAAATTAAGGAATACTACAAAGTAACATCCTTGTTGAAGCCAAAGAACAGGAGAGTCAATATATGAAAGGTTACATGTCTTTAGTACCATTAGGCAAAACAAAAGAAAGATGCATTACCCTCTGTTTGTTTAAGTTTTTTCATCATTATTATTTCCTCTGATTCTAATTTTTCCTTTTGAAGTATTACCTCAACATTTAACCTGCAAACTAATTGCATGTTAGCATAAACCTTACGCGCTTAACTTTTATTCTGTAGGACTCTATGCAAAGCCTGAGTAAGCATGTAAGGTCAGAAAAAATGGACTTTGTAAACATTATAACAGCAAACCAGAGAATTAAGAAGAATATTATAAAATTTTTGTGAAAGTAAAGTGAAAAACTTTAATTTACCTAAATTGTGGCTACTAATATAAATGTTTTAAAAAATCAGTAAGTGATAGTTAAACATGTGTAAATTGTATACACAGAGAGAATGGTCTACAAAAACTAATAAAATGGTTTAGAATTCCTGTGTTTACAGTCTGTTAACAAATTTTAGAAGCAAAAAAGGAGAAACATTCTTTTATGCTAGTGTAAATCCAGGTTACAGTTGTAGTCTTGATATACCTGATGTCACTACAGTTTTGTGCTGGTTTAGCACTGAGGACACTTTTCATTCTAATAGTTATCTTTGACTTTACCAAGCAATCCCCTACCCTAATAACCAAATCATAAGATGAGCTCATAGGACTGTTAGAGGTGTTTGGGAAGAGCTGCGTGGAAGAGTACAGGAAAAGACATTTCTCAAATACAGCTGTGTAGAATGACAGCAGACATGCAGTCACAGATCCAAACAGGTCTCTGATAAGCAGAGAACACCGGATGTTTAAGAGTTTCTTGTGTTGAAGTTCACTGACAAGCCATTCTACTGAAGACAGAAGTGGCAGAGACGTAATTTTTAAAAACTTTCCCAGCTATCAATAGCTTTACCAGAACTTAAACTTTTACTAAATTTACGGATTGGATGCAATCAACTTGATTATTGTTCAGGTATTCTGAATCATCACTGAAGACAAGAAAAAAACAGTAACAGCACTGAGAGATTTTTCTTTCAATATATGCTGAGACAGGGTTAAAGTGAGAGAATTAGATAAATAGTTGTTTAAAATACAGGGATAGAGGCACAAATGACACTGGGCAATTCCATGGGTCTGGAAACATTTGATCAGCTGGTGCCTACCCCTAACACTGCAGTACCTTCCAAAAGCTGATGTGCTTACATGCTGATTCCAGAGACTTGCTCTGTCATAACCAGCATGGTTCAGGCTCACTGTGAATCGATTTCATCTGCATCAGAGACAGTCAGAGCTGCCAGCTCTAAGCATTCAAACTCAGTAAACACGGTCCCTACCTTTGCCAGGCAATTTGCAGAGCTTTAATTTCAGCTTTTGCTCCATTTTGTCACAGAGTTTCATAGCATATGCAGTTACCAAGGCATTTACAGAGCAAAATATCAGCAGAGAGCCAAAACTATCAGACCTATGCCTACTGCTGAAGGCCAGGCCTTACTTTTCTTCAAAGTGGACTTGAACTGCTTCCTGTCAGCTGTTAACTCTGAAAGTTTCACTGATTAAGTAAGAAAATTGTTGCTCTTTTTCTTCAGGACACCTAAATTTTTCCATAGATTTACACGATACGAATGGAAAAACCCCTTCACATCATCAGAACAAAGGTTTACTTACCCTCTTACCCGACGTCCAACAACAAGTTACTCACTGGAAAGGAGCATAAGTGTGACAGGCAATGTGTGCCAGGAGAAAGACCCCTCCCTCCCAATACCATACAAGCATCTGACAATCAGTTTTAGGGAAGATGTTTTATAGTTGCTAATGGACACTGGATTCTCTAAATTTTTTCTTTTTCTCTTGGACTCCCTGCCTCTGGAAAGCATAAGTTTAAATGACTAACCTCTCCCTAAGGGGGAAGAGGGATATTATTTTTCCACTTTAGAACTGCCGCTTGAATAATGGCATTGGGCACCTTTTAGAAACAGCATTGTCAGAAACAGTGAGCAATCACTCCCCATTCACCTCTTCTATACTCTCATGATTTCTTAAATCTCCATCATATTTCACCCCTCCAGTTTTTTGTCATTTGAGGAGTCAGTTTGATCTTCCTTTTAAGAACTTCCCCTCTTCCACACTTCAGTTCTTTCCCGCTCTGGGCCTTCTCTGGTTTTTGAATATAATTCCAAGCTGTCTTTCCTAAGTGCTGAGAGCTAAATTAGAGCCCAACATTGCATGTATGTCAGTGCAGCTGATTTAACTTGTCCTTAAGTGCATTCATTACTTTGCATTTATGAATACTGTAGTTCGGCATGACTTTTAGTGGCATCATGTGAGCGCTCTTCACAAAGTCAAATAAAAGCAGTATTTGCAGTCACCACCTTTTATTCCCTTGAAATCAAGCCTGATTTAGTGCAAGGTCATGCTATATAATCATTCTCTCAGTCACTTAATTTCTTCGTTTCCCAAGGACTCTCAGGTAATGCTATGCTAACCTTAGATTTGCTACAGTTCATTTTCTTGTTTTACTCTCAAACTGCTACTATTGGTGCTGCAGTTTGAAACTGTTCCAAGGGCTTCTCACTGAAGGAGGCAAAACCTTGCTTTAGCGTCTTTCTAAAATGCTCTGGAGCAAACAGTGCAGCAAACACTAACTTTGCCTGTTTGCTACTGCCACACATTCTGTCAGGTGCTTCTATCACCTCCTTTCTCTACTCCTCATGTGCTGGCCAGTACCACTCGTTTACCAGTGTGCTTCACCATGTCGTAATTTAATAGAGGTTTATGATCTACCACACATCAGCTGAAATCCAATTCCACCACTTGTCCCTTCTAACCCTGCTGTGGAGCTCAAAAGGAAATCACATGTGCCTGCTTAGGAAAGGAAATTACTTCACTGAACTTGTGTTCTCCTCCTTTCAAAATCAAGGACAAAATTCTTCATCATCGATTTTCTCAAGACAAACAACCCACACGAGTAAGGCTGGCTGCAACTGAGTTTGTAAAGCTTCCCATGGTCTTGGTGCTGATTTCAGAGAAGTACATCCAAGTTCTTCTCTGTCATTTGGATATATTCTCTTCTTACAAGCAAAGGGCTGAAGCTTCCAGTCAGGGGGACAAAAAAGCTACATTTTAAAATCTTAACGTAAATACTATGAAGTGGCAGGAACTACAGTTAAGAAGAAAGTCTGGCTGGTTTTATTTTTCCAAAACTGGAAGTAGGTTAGATGCATATAATTCGAGGTTCAAGATTACTCTTCCCACTCTTTGGGTCATTAACAACCATGTTTAAAGCAAAAATGCATGAGGATCTGCAAGCTCTCTGTCTTGTCCTTTTTAGCTGGCGTGTCTAATACTCAAATGGAGTTCTCAAGTTTGCACAGCAACAACTATTCCCTCTGAAATCACCAGAAACATAGCGTGAGTTCGAGTGAAGCTGGGGGGACCACCCTTGGAGCAGGGTACTTGACAGCTGAAGTAGTGCTGTCACAATCTGGCTTTTGCAAAATACTTTGCAAAACAGAGTTAAGTTACTGCCACATAACACCTGCTGCTGTGATACCATAAAATAAATTTTGCAGTTGTTATTTTTAGCTGAAACTACTTTTTATTTTGTTGTTGTTTTGTTTAATTAAATACCCATCTCTTCTTATATTGATTGCAGGGCATCTGTTCACTTGCATGATTCTAACTCATGTCTTCAGCTCTGTATTTGCCTTTCTATTCTATTTATTCATTTGTACCTATAGTAATTTTACAGCAAAGATTTTCTGATCTGTTCTATGCATTTCTTCCTTCTGCCAGGACCATTCATCTTAGCAGAGCTAAGGTTATGAAATATGAATTAATAATTCTTCCAAGTCAATAAAAACCTATGCCAGTATACAAAATTTGTGTAATTACTGCAATGTGTTGGGCAAATAAAAACCCAACAAAAGAGATTAGCAAGAGTTTCTGACGTTTAAATATTTAAATAATATCCACTGCTGCAAGGGTGAAGTTCTGATGATCTCAGTGGAATTACCAAAATGTCTGTGTCATAACAACTAGCATTAAAAAGCCCAAGTCAAACATAACAGAATTTCCAGGCACCTTGTTCTAAAGGAACACAAAGAAATTCCAAAGAAAGGCCACTCATCTGTTAATGCCAGGTGCAGGGAAGTGCTGCCATCTGTCTTATGATTCCCTTTGTAATATTCCTAAGACTACCTTGTACTTCTGTGCGTGATTCTGTGTGGGAGTCTGTCCATCCCTCAAAGTGTTGAGCTGCCCCGAGATGAAGTGCAGGTATTTAGCAGTTGTTCTTTATAATACTAAATCAATTTTTTTTTTTTTAACCCAGACTCCAATGTAGCAGACTAGGACAGAAAAGTTTATTTTTTTTGCAATTCAGCAATTCAACTGCCAATATCAATGAAGGTTTAATTTAAGCAAGGAATATACACCATTTTCTTCTATATTCACAATAAAAAAAATAAAAAAGCCTCATGCTTCTACAGTATTTAATAGATATGAACGAGATTAGTTTAGCAAATGGTTGGTTTTCTTTTAAAAACAAAAACTATTTCTTTCCTAGTTTTCTCCCAGCTAGTGGACAAAATTATCTATTTCACAATTCCCGGTGGTAAAGTCATTTCTTAATTAATTTGTTAATTAATTTCCACTGGTAATTATAGAAGTTAATGTCAAAATACCACTTGAGAAATCACATCTGAAGTCAAAGAATCCATATCATTTAATTTATCCCTTTGTCATCTTGCAAACAAGATGACAGTAAGGGCAACAAATAACATCTGAACATTAGTTGTAGAGATGTATTATCAGAACATAACCACAACATATGTACTTCTATTCCAAGAGGAAATAGTCTCAGGTTGTTATGGAACCTCCAGCTGGGAACATAATGTCAGAGTTGAGCTTGGGACTTTGAAAGCAAATGGGCCACTAAATTTGCAAAGAAAAAACAAAACGACCCCAACACAGAAAGAGTACATTGAGTAGCATTGCAAAAAAAAATCCCAAGAACGTAAAAAAGCCATAAACAATGCTCAGGATCCCAAGTCACAAATTATTCTTACTTGTGTATTTATCTGCTTTGCTTAATCTACCATTTTTTTCTTTTTCTACCCTTATTTCTATTGTCACTTATTTCATCTTCTCATTTTTAACTGGAAATCTATGTTTCCTCATTGTTGACTTTGCTTCAAAGCAGGGTCTGCAGTTTGGTTTCACATAAGCTTGTCATGAAAATGCTATCAGAACCATTCACAGTGTCTGCCCTGTTCTCAGGGACAAAAGGGAACATCAAAATGCTTTGTACTTATTGTAAATGTGTGACCCTCCTTCCCAGACTGCCAAGATGCAAACACAGAGCTGCATCCCATTTTGATGAAGTTCTCACAGTGCAGTAATGCAGCTTGAGCTTTGTGTTTCAGAAAGGAAAGCAGCAGAAATTGAATACAGATGTAAAAAATTCTGAAAATAATATTGTTCTTGCAACACAAACCTTTTTACATCACTGAAGGAAAACATGCATTTTAACTGTTTTGCATTAACCAGAATTTTTTTAATACCTTTCATTTCCTGTTTTCATTATTCAAGTAGAAAGCATTCAGAATTTTAAACAAAAATCACTTTTGACCTTTTTAGTAAAGGGACGTACTATAAGACCTGACTTGTATTCACAATACTCCTAAACCATATTACCTGACCCTGATGCCCCTTATTTTCAGCTTTATTACTTATGATTTCTTTATGATCTTTCATGATAATTAAAGAGACTGCATGATTCTTTAAATAAATCATCTATAAGCTGAAGATAAAACTGCAAACCAAGTTACCTACCTCTGTTCCTAAAGGCATAATCCTTGTATTTGAGCTTTCAGTAAAGAAGGACCATTTCCTACAGTATCACACTGGAGAAAAAAGAGGGGAAAAGGAAATCATTTAGTCACTGAGAAGCAAAAAGTATGGGTTTCAATACATCAAGGTTTTGTTCCATCTGGGAGTGTAAAAGCATGTGTAATTTTAAGTTATGCAATTTACAGTATCTAAAACATATTTCATTTAATCATTTACATCTTGCAGCACTATTTTATTAAATAGTGAAATAGTTATAGCTTCTGGCCTTAATCAAAATGTTTTATCAAAATTATCTTGCTTATTTCAAATGAAGACTTAAGATGTGAAAACAGAGAGTCCAGTAAATATTTGAAAGGAAATGACCATGAATATTCACTTATGAATGGCAGAGTGAAAGAACACACGAAAGCTACTCTGAACGTAATCTTCTCCAGACCAGCAAAGCATAACTGGATCTGACTCATGTGGCTACAAGGACTTGTAACTGTCCTGAAAATGCTTTGATTATGAATAAAGGACTTGAGGAAATTCTCAAGATAAATCATTTTAGACTGTTACGATAGTTATAGACCATTTTTGTCCTCCCATTTTCAAAAGCAACACACTAGTGGAACCATTCAGATGACTCTTTAAACACAGAAAAACAGCAAAGCCAGATTAAAACTGAAGCACTAGATTTAAAAAAAAAACAAACAAACCGGTCCTGCACATATGGGACAATTCCTGTCTCCTAAACAGAGACACATCTGCCTGTTTGTGCTCTGCCACTGCTGTCAGTCTGCACTTTTCCATGGGTGGAAAGAGTCCTTTCTTACCCTCTCATTTCTTTGTATAGAAAACTCTTTTCTGTTCTGCCTTTTCCTTTTAAGTTGAAAACTTAAATACATATTTAGCCAGGAAAATGGCTCCCAGGATTTTTAATCTCAGGGGAAGGACTTTCAAAGAGCAGGGTACACCAGCATCAGCAGGGCTGTGCCTACCTGGCTGCTTTCCTACGGTGGTTTGCCATGATTTAACGCAGCTGCACAATGGACAAGGGTTTATGAACTGAGACTTTCACACAGTTTAAACACAGGGACACCCAGCTGGCAAAGCCTACACAGGTACCAGCATGAGACAGGTGTCCATCAAGAGTCATGCCATGGCAGGGATCCTGCTCCTGCAAGGATGCTGCCTCCCAGGCACCCACCACTCATTATTACAGCTTTCCTGGGACTCAGCACCAGAAACAGAGCAAGGAGGTCTGTGCAAAAACGGGAAAGGGAGAGGACGAGAGAAATGCTGTTACAGCATTACTCATGTCCTGTCTCTGTCCTAGCGGCAGCTGCAAGGATACCAAACTCCTGCTTTCAAGACATCTGCATTCCATCTGTTGCCTGAGATGGAAGTTAGTGATTCCTGTGCCAAGCCCCAAAATGATGGCTTGTAGCGTCTCCATAACCGAGTGTTCTTTGCTTTATTTGGAAATGGATTTGTCCTAAGATGCCTGAATAATTACACATCGTTTATCAGGTGCATCAACAGCTTACAGCCGTTAGCTGTCCGACTGATTTCAGATAAAGTCGGTTTGGATTTGTATAAGCACAGGGACTAAATATTTACTAGAGGTAATGGCATTCTTCAAAAGGAATTATTACATTGCTAATGCAGGCAATGCCATAAAAGTGACTATTCTTTAATATTTTATTTATAGTAATTATTTTGGGTCTCGGTGTTTTTCTTTTTTAAAAAAGAAACTGGTGAAAAATGCTGATTTTAATGTAATATTATAAAGTCTTATTTAAAATGCTGGAGGCATTTTATTTGACATTTCTAAACAGCACCATTTTAATTTCTTTCTGAAAAGGAAATAGAAGTGATTGTCATCATTCTTGTTACATTTTTTACATTTTCAGTAGCAGCTTTTTTTGTTTGTTTGGAGTTGTCAGGTTTTTCTCGCTTGTTTGGTGCTGTGTTTTTAGAAATAGGGTTATGGATGAATCTGTGGTGGGTTAGCCCTGGCTGTCAGTCAGCCACCCTCACTGCCCTCCTCAGCAGGACAGGGGGAGGCGTAAGATGAATAAAATCTCCAGTGTGTAGGTAAGGACAGGGAGCTCCCTCACCAGTCAGCAAAAAAACCCCAAAAACCAAACCCACCTTCCTGCCTTCTTCCCAGGCTCAACTTCACCCCTGAGTCTTCTGCCTCCTGCTGCCCCTGAGGAGCTGAGCACTGCCCTGAGGCCCCTCAGAGCCCCTGGAGCTGGTGGAACCAGCCACACCTCCCAGAGCAGCTCTGGGGTTCAGCTAGGGGGCCAATTGCCTCTAAAAGAAATATCCATTAAAAATCCCATCCTATCCTCCAGTAAGAGACAAGGATAAGAAAACTTCTGACAATATACAGTACTAAAAACAATTCTTTCAGCTTCCTTTCCTAAGTTTTGGGCTTAATTTCTTCTATGACAATGGCAGAAAAAATGAGCTGTCTGAAATACTCGGGAAGTGGTCAACAATATATTTTAGGTTTTGAAATATTAGAGTGACAACTCCTTAGCATGTACCTTTTCAGATCAAGATAATGTAGAGGCAAATACTGTTAGAGATGCTGAAGGAAAGGGGCTTGGATCTAAGCACACAACTCAAACGAGTTATTAAGACGCAAATCACTACGGGTCATGTTCACTTCATGGAAAAAATCAGAAAGTCAGAAGGCCTGAGCTTTGAAATGGGTATACTTAAAAAAACCAAACAAAAACAATCTGAATTTTACTTTTTTTTAAAATAAAAAATAGCAGTCCTGTGCATGTGAAACAGTAAGAGCTCTGAAATTAGCCATACAGCAAGTATATTCCTTATAATGCATGCTACATGAATATTTGGTTTCAAAATTACATAATTTTTCCAATTTTTGTTCTCTGCTAAATATGAATCAATGACATTTGTGCAATAACAGTAAAACTCGTCTTCTGTCAGGCTTTGTGGCCTCTCTCAGGGTATTTATGGAAACAACTTGTACAAAGCAAGGATTTAGCTTAATCTTCAGATTCTGGGTTAAATTATGTTTCAAAAACCATAAGAGAGGAGGAGTTAGCAGGATTTAAAAAAAAACCCTCTAGTGAACAGATCACATTTGATACACTCAAACAAAGTTACCTTTAACTCTCTAATACACTTCTATGAAGTTCACCTTAACACTAAGATACTCAATTTTGCAAGTGTGTTTCTTAAATACTGCAAGAATTCTTGTGAGCTAAACACAGTGTTATTCTATTACCATGATTTACACGTTATTACCTTTTCACTCTGCTATAAAGGAAAGGAAAAATACTGCAGACTATAATATGCTCCTCCATCTTCTTTTTAAATAGTTGAGAATGTTCTGGACTGTTTCAATGCACAATCTGGAAACTCACTCCAGCAATAAGATAATGGTTATTCTGTGTTAAAGTAAAATGTGAAACTTGCCATTACTTGAGGAGATGAACTCTAAATGTATAAATCCTGACTGACAACCAGTGAGTTATTACTTTTACCACTTGCCCACACATTTGTTTTTGTTAATGTTTTTGCACTCCCTTTTCCTAAAGACCCAGTAGAACTTTATGAAATATAGTGACACAGAACTCTGACACAGTCCTTGTTACAAAACATGCCTCAGATGGCAATTACTCAAAGGATGCCATGAGCTCAACAAAACCTTCAATAAATACAAGAGAACTGAACATCTGCAGCTATTGTTTCAGCTGTAAATCTTGTGAATGCTTTTTACTGTAGCAACAAACTGCTAATAAATCCAACTTTCATTGCCAGAAACATATAAAGGACAGGATACACTTCATGATGTTTTCTCAGTGTCCTCCCCGAGCCCATGCACTCAGGCATACCATTTCCCAGATATATTTTATAGCTAGCAGTGATACTCTGTCCCCTCTACCCTCTCCCGTGACTGATGAGACAGAGACCATTGACTGAATGCCATTACCTGGTGCTACCTCCCTCTTGCTCAGCAGAGATGGGAGACTTTATGCTTACAATTCACATTAGGTTTAGCAGCCATAATCAACATTAATTGCACATGTATCATGTGTCAAACAGACTCCTTAAAAAAAAAACCATGAAGCGAGAGAAGTGTTGCTCCTGCTACTGTGCAAAAGCCACAGTTTCCTGGCCTTGTTTTGACATGAAAATTGAATGCATGAGACTGACAGACCAGCCACAGAGAAGGATACTCAACAAAGTCTCAGATTTTCAAAGTATTTTAAATACTAATTCAATAAAGTAGCACAAAAGATAAAGACTCCTCAACAACAATAGATTCCATTTAAAAAAATAAAGAAATTATTCCTACAATAAGATTTACAGAAATATTTACCATTCAAAGCTACTGGACAGGTGTTTGCTCTTCACATGGTCTACTGTACTCTTTACATTCTTACTCAACTTTTTCTTTGCTTCTTCATTTCTTGAAGGTTTGAAATCCACCATCATCTATAGCCTTCAGAAACATAAAGCCAATCAAACACAAAGGACTAACGAGCAAAATATCACAGGTTTCTTTCTCTCCACATCCTCACTTATTAACAAAAACAGAAAAGGGAGGAGAACTGTTCCACAGAAAACTAACTTGTTGCCACCTACCTCAATGGTAAAGACATTATAAACATTTCTCTTATAGAGTTCAGCATTGACTGTTGAGTCAGGGAAGTCTGCAAATTCAAAGTTTGTCTGAGAGATGTATAATTTGTTTTCTGGGACCTCAGAATTTTGTTGGTGTTCATCCTTAGCAAGTTCTGTGTAGCTCTGCTGTACTGGTATTTTCACAGCTGGCCACCTGCCTTCTAGAAGGAGAAGCATCTAAAATTAAAGAAAAGCAACAGCTTAGTAGACTCTCACTGCTAAAGACAGAGAAAAAAATTTCAGTGCAGGAAACAGGGAAGAGGAACTGAAGAAAGAGAAGATGACTATCTCATAAAATTAATAAAAAATATTTTATTTTCTCTAAGTTTTACAAATTACATTTTGTAGAAGAAATACTTGTCATTATGAAGGGTATCAGACTTCAGAGGTTGATAGGTTTTGCAAACATGAAGGATTGACCACGGTTACTCATATAATAATAATTATAATAATAATAATAATAATTATAAACAAAGAGTGCTGGTATGACAGGAAGTGAATTAGTGCATAAAACCATTTTCACAGTTAAGAAGAATTACATTCTAGAAAATACACTTCTATGGAAATGATATTTCAATTGGGCATTTATTCCATTAAGTTCAAAAATAGCCAAAAGCGCTTTCTATTGCCAGGAGATACATTAGTATCAATACATGATGTGGGTTTCTAGACAATTTTTTCTTAGCGTTTCTTTGATTAAAGTCATACAGGTAGAATGTTCTGAAGAAACCGTAAGCAGCTGCATTATAGCAACAGATATGACTTCACAGGGGGGTTGATTACCTTCTGCTTGGAGGCTGAGAAAGTGACTGTAAGGACAGATCCATTTTTAGGAGGTGCTGCCACTGATGTTAGTTGGCGTTTACTAAACAGACCAAAACAGGTGTATGTTTGGTTCAAGACAGTTTAAGGGAAAGCTGCTTATTCTTTTACAAACTAATCCCTCTTCCCTTGTGTTCAGTCACATAATAGTCTGCAGTTCACAAGTACCAAATACCAGCTCGCATTGTAAAGATGGAATCAATAGCATAATCCTATTAAATTCCGCAATGCAGGCTACTTTTCAGATATATAGTGGAATCCTCTTAAATCGATTTTTTTTTTTAATAAAAGGTAGGGTTATGTGAGGCTCTAGCTAGAAACCTAAAACATATTGTCTACCTAATGCTCTTAAGATAGTATTTCAGTCTGTTTTCCTCTGTAAAATTTCTGTGTGTTGGCTGGATTGTGACTGCGATGCTTTTCTAGGTGAACATCCAAAACAAAACCAGAATTTCATTAGTTATTGCAACCATAGAACAATGAAAAAATTGATGGTTTTTCTCACATAAGGCTTCAGTGAGAAGTGGCACATCCATTTGCATGTAAACTATTGTTGTGATTTCACCCCAGCGCGACACAGCCGCTCGCTTGCTCCTCCACCTGCAGGACTGGGGAGAGAATCAGAAGGGGAAAAGCCAGAGAACTCCTGGGCTGAGATAAAGACAGTTTAACAGGGAAAGCAAAAGCCACAGACACAAGAAAGCAAACAAAGGCATTAATTCCCTGCTTCCCATGGGCAGCAGGGGTTCAGCCATCTCCAGCAGAGCAGGGCCCCATCACAGGTAACGGGGACTTGGGCAGACAAACGACATCACTCCAAATATCTGCCCTTCCTCCTTCTTCACACCACTTTATACACTGATATACAATGATGTCACTGTCACACGGTCTGGAATGTCCCTTTGGTCAGCTGGGGTCAGCTGTCCGGGCTGTGTCTCCTCCCAGGCACCCCCAGCTTCCTCACCAGCGTGGCAGCACAAAAAGCAGAAAAGGCCTTGGCTCTGTGCAAGCCCTGCTCAGCAATGACAAAAATATCTCTGTTATCAGCCCTGTGTTCAGCACAAATCCAAAACACAGCCCCACACCAGATCCTGGGAAGGAAATCAACTCTACCACCCCCAAACCTAGCAGATTCCACCCCTATCCCATACTATTCACATCATGCCCAGATCCTGCACTATTCAATACAACTTCACTACCCACCACATCCCTAAGGGGTATAAAATAACCTCTGTGTCCCAGCCATGCCCCCTCCAGGCTACTGCAAAAAAATTGACCCTGTCCAGGCCAGAACCAGGACAGCTATTGACACCCAGTGCCAAAATTCCTTCACTAACACAATCTTTTATTGAAAGTTAATGTTGGCATTTGCTTGAGAATCTTTCTGCACATCTATCTCTTGTGCAGTTTACTTGATCCCAAACTTTCTCTGCTCATATTTAAAAATTGGGGGATCTCTAATTCTCTTTTGAAAAACTGTCATGTTTGAAAAAACAGGAAGATTTAATGCATTTCCCTGCAGGAATATAACAGGGGGGTAATTATGGCCTGTGACACTAGCTACCTGATTTTTGCACCTACCAAAACAAATGTAATCTAGTGCCTTGTATGCAGTCCACACCCAGGCCACTGCAGAGTGTGTTATGGTGATAGCTGCTGATGGGCAGACAGAGATTTCCAGTTGTACCACTTGAAGATGATTTATCCAGCAAGTCATGCCATAGTCCATACATATTCCAGGAGAGCCTGATATTTTTCTTGTGTCTTCCAGAACAAAGTACACACACTAATTTAAGAAATTCTTTCTCTATTTCCACAGAAAAGGTCTCTAAGTGTTCTACTTCCCATCTTTCCCTATACTACAAATGCTTCCGAGTTGTGCAGGCACTGTAGATCCTGATGCTATCACCAGATGTGCCAAAAAATTAGGGCCTTCACAGTACCTCAACTAAATTGAGAATCAAAAAAATCTGTAACTGCAGTTTGCAAGTCAGAAAATTATAGCAACTCTATGATCAGAATGATAAACTGGCATTCCCAAAGACGTGATGGATTTCTCATTTCTCCAAGCAATAAATGTACATATTCAATGTTTTCTAGACTAATTTGATGCATTTTGTGGGTTCATTTTTACTACTAGCATCATACCAATACTGGAACTCCTATATTCACAAATCAGCAGCAGAATCCCTCACATGTACAGTGCCATCTAGACACCTTCCCTGAAAGGGAATCCTGGAAACAGACACGAGCAGAGGGGCAGGCAATGCCTCTGCTTGACCTGCTGGTGCAACAGGGCCATGAGGGAGCTGGGGAGAGCACCCAAAACCCTGCCTTTAACCCATCCATCTTCCACATTTTAAATGAGTCTCTCAATAGATCACAACACGTTACAAAGGTTTGGGATTGACAGGAAGGGAAAAAAAGCGCAAATGTAGCAACCTCATTAGGATTCTGCTCTCAAAGGCTCCACACAGCTTTGTCTTTTGAAGAGAAAAAGCCGCTTAACAAGTCAGCAATAGCTCGGTGCCCCCCAGAACAGCTATGGTAACAGTCTTCATTGCACAAACACGTTTCTTGAGCTACTTTCCCAAGTCCTCGCTAATGCAAACCTGTGGAGTGAAATAAATGCAAGACAGCTCTTTTGTCTCCCTGTGTTTTTTAAACACTCTGCATGACAAGTATATCACTCCTGCTTCCTGTCTTTTGCCTTCTGTTAGAAATTATTCATCAAAATACACATTCCTGAGGTTAGGGGTAAATAGTTCATGCAACTAAATCCACATAATCAGTTGCACAACTGCAGTCCATGTTAACTGAAGATTTCAGAGATTTTTGTTCAAGAGAAGCCAGTTGGCAGTGCACTTTGACATGTACTTGTTCAAGCACTTGAGCAAACTTTTTACAGTTAACAGGAACGCGTTAGGGTGGTTATACAATTATGCTAATCAGGGGCCATAACAAAACCAATTTACCCACCTCAATAAAGCAGTCATAGCTCTTCTCATTTTTAGAGACTAGCAGGCAGAGGTGTTGATTTTCCCCTTCACTCCCATTTTCTCTCAAAATCTGGACACGAACCTCTCCCAGCACCTTGCTGCCATTCCTGGAGCGCCTACAGGGAAGTGCACTCAAGAGCCACATCTGCCAGAGGACTGGGCAGTGTGGCTTCAGCACTCCGGACACTTCGTGGCTACTGCATCAAGCCTGAAAAAATTAATATCAAAACAGCACGGCCTGAGGAATAAATTGACTTTAGCACTGTCATATTGATGTTTGATACTAAAACTAGATGGACTGCTACTCTTTTTCTTTGCCTTGCCTTTGCGTGAAGGAAAAACTATGATTCTGTATAAGCAAGGTGCAAGGGGCAGGCTACCTCAGGTCCTTGCTCAGCAGCAAGTCTAACAGGTTATATAATCCTCTGTGGGAATTTGATCCCTTCTGTACAACTTTCAGCTACCAAGCTTCAGGATTCTATTACAAAAATCACCAAGACATTAAATATTTGCTTTAAAACCTTTCTGTTGTACTGTATCCTCCTGAAACATGAACCCTGGCCAAAAGGGGCAGGAAGCGTGCACTTATTAACAAAATGTGTAAAAAGCAAATGCATTTCTGATTAATAAATCACGATAGAAGCATTAATCTCAAGAGTAAATGAATGAAAATCACTAAGAGGCCCATTATTAATTTGAGATTTCTATTGATAAAACCTATATGCTAGTTGTATTAGGATATTTGTCTTCCCAGTCCTTACACATAAGAGTGGAATCAGAGATGAAAATANATCCTCCCAGTCCTTACACATACCCAAGTTTCTACAGAGTGGAATCAGAGATGAAAATAAAGTACTTACAAATTGATACACATTTGCTTCATACATAATTCTAAACATGAGGTAAATCTAGCCTTTTTTGAAGGGCTGATAATGCCAGTATTGTTTCCTTTCTCCTTCTTCCACCCCTTTGCCTTTATGAGAAATTTAAAGAAGCAGAACCCACACTGCACTCCCAAAAGCACACCACTGACATAGCTGGCATAGCTAATACATGTAAAACCACACATTTTATTTATAAAGCATGGGAAGTCCTAAGCATTTTAGAAAGTCTCAAAATGACAAAAGTCGAATAAATATACATGTTTAGGGTGGCCTGTGTAGTGCTGTGCTCATTTGAAAGACGCTCAGGGACTCAGCACTTCAAGAAATCCATGAATTTCTAAAACACATCATCCTTGCCCTTTGAACAGACCCAGAGAGATGAGCTCATAGCAGAAAGTCTTTCAACACCCCTGGAAGGAAGAGGACCATTTAGAAGCAGTGGCTGGAAAGCCCCAGGCACAGGACACAGCAGTAGCACCAATTTCCCTGAACAGCTCAGAGCTCTTTTGAAAGGACCTACAGGATTAACAAGTCTGATTTCTCATGGTTTTGAATACTATCTACTTAAATTTAGTAAATGTAGATAGAGGCCTATACACCCCAGGGGTGAGAACAAATTGCAGCATAAAAACCTTCACTCAGAATGGCTTGAAGGTCAACATAATTAGTGAAAAGCTTTTCCATTTCTTCCTTCCCTCCTCTTTACTTTATAAGCAGAATAAAAAAACAAAAAACACCCTACCCTGAAACACGGATGTGTTTTCTATCAGACACTGACAAATTGACAAGGAAGTGGGAACAGCCACATTTCTAAGATCACTTTGTGTTATTTTTACATGTACAAGGGAAACATCAGTGATTTAAAAGTATTATGCAGAATATGACTGATTTAACTGGTGCTACTGAGGCAAAGAAGATAAAACACCTTGCATATTCAGTGATTCATTCTAGATACAAATCATAGAGAGAAGATGGTAAGAACCAGGTGTGGCAATCAAAGAGAGCACTCGAGCAGGACATACCGCACTTGTGAAGACTCAACTATGTGAATGAAAAGAAGAGGAAATCTCAGGGTCCCCCAAAAGCCTGATGGGACAAGAGCTTTGCGGTTCTTTGGCCTTTCTTGGCATCTGGCCAGCACAGGAGAGCAAAACGTGAAAAGGAGTGGTGTAGGTCAGCAGCACATTTACAGAGGCATAAATGGGAATAAGATGCAGCTACACCTCTGATGAGTTAACTTCAATGAATTAACTAGTTAGAAAAAAAATTGTGTAACCAAGTATGACTATGGAAAGTATTTTCAGTAGAAGAATTCTGATATTTAAAAAGAGGGGGAAAAAGGTGTTCTTGCAAAGACGCATTTTGCAAGTGCTACAGTTTTATCTTGCCCTTTAAGAGTAGATGGAGAAGGGGAGAAGAAAACTTATGATTCAGAAATAAGTCTGAATCCTTTTTCCATGAAGCTCTGCTTAGAGGACAGTATTCAGCCTGCTGTACTAAGGGTTAACATCACAACATAACTCCTACACGTAAATATTTCTACTTTGCCACCTAAATTCTCTAATTCAAACATTTATGGTGCCTTTAATCCAAATCAATTGAACATCATCATAACAATCTAGTGAAGAATCTGATCTGCAAACCAGCATGGTTCTAGAAATACACACTAAAGTGTATGTGTGTATATATACATATATATATATATATATATATATATATATATACACACATATGCAGCTACACCCAGCCCAGTACATTTTTCTATTTGATGATTCATTAACACAAACCTAATCATAAGCATATTTTGTTCTCAATTATACATACTTATATTTAATTTCTAAATATTTAAACCCAGATTTTTTCAACACTTATAGCATTGAACACATTTTTTCTGATCGCTCATATGGAAGAAAAATGCTCATATCCATAAAAATTTAGTGTGTCTTTAGTAATCAGAACATTTTCAGCTAGTTGGCAAATATGGAGTCTTTTATTCAGATTTTAGTAAGTCTAAATTAATGTGCATGAGAAGGGAGCTTTGGTTTTGTAGGGACCAGACTCACACTCTATTGAATAGAAAGTGGTTTTCCTGAGTAAAAGATTTCAGAATTCAGCCTTTGAGTAGCCCAGTGAAAGAGCTATGAAAAAATTATTGTGTTTGGAGAAAGCCCTAAAGCTTTTTTTTGTGTGTAATTCATGTAAGTCTTGAACTTCTGACATTCATCAACACACTTCTTACATATCCTACAAAACAAAATTTTATGTCATGCATCATTAGATGATTTCATACTGGCCTGCAGTCTGGCTCACTGATGTTAAAAACTTTCTTGGAAAAGCTCTTTGTACAATTTGGTAGTCTCAATATCACACTTGTAGTGCAATGAGTCAAAGATAGCTTATGCTGAAGTCCAAATAATTCTTAGACTAACTTTTTGGGTTTGGTTTTTTTCCTCCATTTGTTTTCTGCATTTAATTTATAACTATTTTTGTACAAAGTCACAGACTGTAACCTCAGTGTAGGAGAGGTAATGTGCTCTCCCCACCTATTCAACCAAAAAGGACACACAGGCTTAACCCAACTTCACATAAGCCCAGAAGTCAGTGTATTTGGCAGGTTTCTTCCCCAAGCCATCAGAATCCTGCTCCAAAAACAGTCCATACTTAAGGCAGGGGATATGCTTGATAAGCCACATGCTGCTCATCATAATGAAAATGGCCATAAATGTGAAAGACAACCGACTGAGGGAAGGCAGCCAGCATTTTCTAAACAATTTGATTTTTAAAAAGAAAATTAATGGCTTTTACTGTCTCAAAAGTGTGGCCATGATTGCTACCTTCAGCGGAGGTTTCTTCTGCGGATAGATGCCATCCCCCCCTGGGGTGGGAGGAAAGATCTCCAGCGGAACAGCAGGACAACAGGACAACACCCGACTCCCCTTGACTCCCCTAACAACAACACAGCGCCCCGGTTCTACTGCCAGGAAAATCTTTCACAGCACAAGCCACACCCTAACAGTTTATGTTCTGCAACAGAGAGCGTAACAATGAAATTAAAGCTGAGTAGACTGAGAACAGAAGTTATTTTTGAACCATCTCAAAACCATGTTATTTTTTTCGTTTTGCTGTACTTCTGCAGCAGGCTTTACATCACGTCTAGTGTAACTCACAGCTTGGCTTTCCCTACTTCAACTGTCCTACTTTATAAAATATTCAAATTCAGGAAGACAAAGTATTTTAAGAGCTTGGCTAGCATGAAGGTATGCTCAGAAATTCAGAGAAACAGTGAAACTATATTACTAAATTCTTTAATTCAAATTTACTAACACGGAAGGAATGATTTCCTCTCTTTCCTAGATTTACTGCACGACATTCCCAGCACTGAATTGCTGTGGGGTTTTGTTTGTTTTTCCCCTTTGTAAGAGAACACAAAAGTGACAGCATCTCTCATGGCATACACGGTCAAGTATAAATCTCTCTCCCATGTCCCTACCCACTCTTCATTACTGCCAGAGGGCAGATTTTTGACCCTGCTCCAGAGAATCTTTGTCTTCAGTAATGAAACTAGTTAATGAGCAGGTCTTTCACTGGGCAGTGTATCATGAGTGAATAAAGCTCACTACTCTTACGTTTCTAAATTATGTATTCAGGCAACTACATTTAGATGCATTCGATTTTTTTCTTCTATCTTTCATTCTTGTTTCAACTCAGAACTAAAACTGAGTTCATATACATTTCCTAAATGCTTTAATGAGGGTGGGTAGCCAGTGAATTATCAAAAGGTTACAGAAACTGTTCTTGGCTCAATTTTATCTCTCACACTCACATTTGTGTTCAAAGGCCAAGGTCTCTCTAGTACAAATATTTATCACTGTTCCACAACCTTCACATATTTCTGGTAATAGGGTCCATGCTTCTTCCATCCATGCAAAGTAAAATTCAGAGTAAGATACCCAGCTGCCTACTGAGAGACCAAAAGAGCCTTGCACATCCTTGTTAGGATCTTCTGTACCTCAACACATTAACAATAATCCCATAAGTACTGACTATTCCTTAGTCCTTCATTAAGAAGTTCTGTAGCCAGAAGATATAATTTTATTTTTTTTTTACACTGAATAGTGATTTGCAAAGATTCTGGTGGTTTTTATTTTGGGTTTTTTGTTTTGTTTTTGTTTTTTTTTTTTTTTAGATAATCTAAGACAATTTAAGATGAATTAGCCGAAAGAATTATTTCTTCGAAAGTGATTTGCAGAAGCTCTCCAAACCCTGAAACATAAATTTACTACTGGTCCACTCTGACAATTTAAAACAATATATTTTGTTTTGTTACTCAATTTAAATTATTCCACAGGGTCCAATTTATCAACCTTAAAATTCTTTAAAGCAAAATCAATATTATCACTGCAGCCCAGCAAAGTATTATATCTTCTGTGGTAGCTCCTTCAAAGAAGCAGCAGTCATTAGGTTAAGCCTCTAGGAGGAGACAGTCCTTCCTGGAATACATTTTACATTTAATCTGAAGAAATGCACAAAACTGTTGATGTATTCAAACTGAATTACTGTGCTGACAACTAAGGTATTCATATAGTTTACAGTTAGTTATTCTTTTCATTTTTAAGCTTCTTTTTTTCTTAAACCTTCTGTGGTGTCTTTAGCTCCTGTCATCTCCCTAGGCCTCTCCAGTTACATATTTGAGATTTAGTGAGTATGTAGGAAAGTCTAAACCCCTTAGCAAATGGCTTCCATGGCATTAATGCATTAGGCACACTAATTTCTCTCTATTGGTTTACTTCTGTACTGGCAGAAAGAAAAGCATTCTTTGCTCTTTATAGAAGTTACTCTGTGTTGTCACAGTAAAGTATGCCAACCTACACTGGTGCTTTCTGCCAGCTCCAACACACTAATAGAGAATGCTGGTTAGCTGCTGTTTTTTACTGGCGGTTCAGAGGGCTGTGATGTAGCTGTTATTACGTGTCAAATAAAATACAGCCCAGCTGGATTTGAAATTGTTCCACAGGTGTAGTTCTCCTGCTATACACGCCATGCATTTTTCTTTACAGAACACATTGTTCAGCAAATGATGAACATTGATCCTTAGTTGAGAAATGGTGCATCATTAAGGAAAACTTTGGGCCTCCAGTAGGGGATATTAGGAGGAGGAAATAAGAGCAGACCACGCATACTTGGAACAAATATGTTATTGGGTAGATGTTTGTTCCCAAGCCTGAACAAAATAGAAGAAATGTTTTCAGACTTCATCAGTAAAAGTGGAATCAACTTCCACTAAAACGGGCCAGATATTCAAACATTTTGAGCAGTAGCACTAATAATTCATGAAGATGCAGCTTTCAGCAGCATCCTATGCCTATGAAGAAACAGCATCCTCACAAACTGCTCGTATGTGGCTTCTAATGTTTACACAAACATTTTAGACAAATAATTGTATGGCTTCATCTAGTTATTGTGATTCCCCTGACACTGTAGTTTTAAAGGTCAAGTATGGTGTTTCTAAGCAGCTCAGGTTTTGAAGCACACTAAGAAGAAATTAAAATTTAGGGAAGAAGCAGGGGCGTGTGATCTCCCTTTGAACTCAGCCATGTGGAATTCAGTGATTAGAACCAAGTTAATATACTGAAGAATACATTAAATTTAAGTTTATTTGCAAGTAGTTCAAATGATGTACATATCCATCTTAAAATAATTTTTTAACAGTTTACATATTTAAAGACTTCTTTACATTAAAGGAAATGTATAGCAAAAATAGAATGCAAAGCAAAAACTTTGCCACTTTGCCAATCCCCATTATGCCTTCATGTTAATGTCAAATTACTTTTTACTGCAAATTTTTCTTCATCCTTATTCTTTTCCAACATGTACTTCTAGCTAAGATAGAAGAACGTGTTTTTTGAGGACTGGAGGATCAAGGACACATCTCAAGTTGACTAGCAGTTGCTAAAATAGGAACAGGTGTAACAGAAAATAATCTTTTTTCAAGTGTTTCCAGTATAGCACCTGTATTCCAAAACACGTGCTTCATATATAGATAATTGCTTGATTGCTTGCTTTCATGTCCTTGCCAGTAAATACTGGAAATTTGTCTCTGACATGATAGAAAAGTACATCTTTGTTGATATTAGCAATTTTTCTATTTAGTCTTGTTAGAAGACATTCTTAACCTACTAGGAAAAAAAAGAAAAAAAGCCACATCAAAAATCACTAATTAAATTGCAAGCAAGGTACGAGTACATTACATTATTTTATTCTACAACATTTCCAAGTTATTAACACTGCAGCATTGCTACTCAGTGTCAAACATCAACTTATTTTTAAACGAGGTCTTAGGCAAAATTGCCTTCCCATTGTTGTTCTGTGGGGAAAGTTATGTTGTCCCTTAGAGATTGATTCTCCTCCTTCTAAACCTGGCATCCTCCAGATTAAAAACCCCAACCACTTCTCATCTCAACCAAGAGTTTGTGACAATCCCATTTTGTTAATACCATTTCTTTGGAGCATCCCTGTATGATCATCAATGCACTCACGGACATGGGAGCTGACTGAAGCGCTAAGTCAGGGTGGACAAAAGATGCATTTCAGTGATCTGACTGCTGATCGTGGCCTCTGGGCTGCTATGCCAGTGTTTGCATCTCCAAAGTGGCACACCAATCTTTATTTTGTCAGGGATTTGAAGCATCTCTCACTTCCACAAAATCAGTAAGCCTCAGAGGAAGAGGGAGTTTAAATTGACCTCAAGGAAGCCTGAGCTCCTGAAGCAGTTTAGAATTTACCAATAGGACCTTTTCTCTACAAGCACCCCAGTACTCTGGCCAGGAAGGCATCTCAGGAGAGCAGAGGAATTCAGGTACAGAGAGTAATCTTTCCATTTTTACTTCTGTGTAGAAATGCATCCCTTACTTCTCCAGTAAAGTCCAAAAACATTAGTACCCATATTATCTACTTGGAATGTTGCAAATAGTTTCATTTATACTTTTACCTAATCTGCTTTCAATGAACGATAATTTCCAGGTGAAAATCTAATTGCTCACCAAAGGATAAGGTATCTGCCTATCAGGGATTAAATAACATGCATGCACATCCCAAGTACAGCATTTCAGCAGATAAATGGCTAATAAGACATGATTCAACAAAAGTAGTGTTTAACTCTGAGAATTAGCGTAACAAGACTTTGAAGAGAAGGAAGCATCTTCCCACAATAAATGAAATCCAGGGTCTCTCTCTCCCTATTGTCAGGGAAAATACTTCGAGGTGTTTTGGCTGGGTTATTTCTAAAAGGGTTGATATCAGCTTCCTCTAGGAAAGACTATTGGGCTCATCTAGCTCTACTCAGAGCAGTTTCTGCCTTCACACTGCTAGCTACAACATGCCCAGTCAATCCTCTGACAAGAAAATGGAAATTGGCTTCAAGCAAATGGATAACACAGAGCTAATCCTCCGATCAATCTCACACTGCCCAAGAATTAGGGTGTTTTGAGGGGCAGCTACTTCCAGCATCATCCACTGCAACACACTGAGTCAGGCCACTGGCATCCCATTGATTCATCCCCTGCATAAAGTTCAAGAAGCCAGTTTTTTAAAAAAAAAAAAAAAATCAATGTAGAGAAATTGAGGGTTACTTCCAGCCTCCATTGAAATAGATATAAACAAAAAATCCTTACTCAATCTGCCTATAGCCGCTGTCATAATTATTTATGTTTTATGGAATAGATTAAAAGTTCAGTAATTGAAAATTACTCTTGTTCTTAGAAATAAAGGCCACTTGAAAATAGTAGGAGAATTTGGAAGTTTAATAGATGCATTTTGTCATGACAACACTTCAGTAAACAGGCTGTAACTTTAAAATTAAAGTCTTTCATTTTAAAAAAGGTACCAATTTTCAAGTAGCAAGATGATTAATTAACAGAACAGACTGAAAGCTACCAAGGAGTTATCCATATTCAGTAACCAAGGCATATACTATGATTGAGTCAAACATGTTACTCTGATCAACCCACTCACATTCTGCATCTGCACAGAAATTCAGAATACTGGAGATTATTCACTACGGACTTAATTGATGAATTTATGCATCACTGGATTTAAGGTAATATTTTACTAAAGATTTTTAAGGGGCTTCACTGCAGATACAGATCACAAAATGTATTTCACTGGCTGCCTTGGTAGTGCAGGTCACCACCCTGCTTGCTGAGGGGCAAGGCTCTCTTCACAGTTGTAGCTAAAACAGCAGCAAGGAAATACATATACATGCTACCACTTTACAGCTCACAGACTGTTTCTGTCATCATTAGCCAATATTTTCACAGTCAGTGAAGCTACTGGTATAGCAGACTTTATAATTATCCAGCTTATAGTATTAGAAACATGCCCTTGTATTTAGTAGAAAATGCTTTAGCCAAAAAGCAAGGGGCGAATAACCTTGTTCTAGGACAGCAGAAAGCTTAATTTCTTTCATTTATAAGACTTTTTCCAAGATCCAACCATGACTGAGAGATGATTGAGAAATTCTTAAAGTGAGAAACAGAGTGTGTGTCAGTATCAGACATACAAACACAGCAGCAGCACGTGCTCTATTCATTTTTCTGACCATGCTGATGGTCCTCACAAAAAAATGCACAATCTTCATGCACCAACTTCAGCTGGACTAAATTAGATGCCAGCTGATAGAAGACTCAACTAATCTGCCTTGCTCTTCTGAACTTTCTCTTAAGGTAATAAGATTTTTGGTACTGTTTGGGTAGTAACTCCATTGTTAAACTTTTTTTGTTTTTTAAAGGTAAGTTACCTGTTAACTGTCTTTTGTAGATAGATTAAATGGGCTCATTTAACACAAATATTTGTTAGGCTACTATGAATAATACCACACCGTAAATTACAGCAGGGTATAGTTACATGAGAATTCAAAAAAACAATAACTCCTAAAGGAACTGACTGCGATTGCCAGGGCAAACAGAATCACAGACTATTCTGAGTTGGAAGGTCGGACCCACAAGGATCATCGGGTCAACTGAAATGACTGGCCCAAAGGGGGATCAAACCCACAAGCTTTGCATTATTAGCACCATGCTCTGAGCTTTTTTTTTTATCTACTACATATATGTATCTTCTAGGCTTGCAAAGAAATCACAATGTTAATACACTAATCAGTAATTCTTCTGGCTACACAACAGTACCTTAACCTTTTATCAGCATTCATGCTGTTACAATTATATTCAAAACATATTTTTGCTCCTGACTAATGTCTAAGGATACTCTAATGATCAGAAGACTGTATCCTAAAAATATACCAGATCTCTTCTTTCATTTCAAAGTGATAGATCTCTATAATCTTTTCAGATAATAATTTAGCTATTATGTAACAACATATTTGCAACACAGTTCACCTCTATGAAGGTAATTATATTTCTCTGGATGAAGATACATTTTAGAGATTAATAAGACTTTGGTCAAATAAGTGAAGTACCTTGAGATCATCCTGAGTGTTTGATTTTCTTACTCTAAAGGAAGTCCATTAATATAATTAGGATATACTCCTTATGTAAAATTATTTCTGTGATTTTCTATGTTCTCTTTCAGAAGATTAGTAACACTATTAAGAGGTTTCTTTTAAAGCTTATCATCTTCTAATACACAAGATATATTTTTTTAGATAAACTTGACCTGAGCAAGCAGTATTTGCACCAAGTGTCATGAATTGATGCTTTTAACAGCTACAGACAGCTATGGCCTTTAGCACCAACCCCTGCTGGTTTGCAGGTTTGAATGATGCCCTTCAATATTTCTCTGCCTTACTTTGTGACAGTAAGAAACTTACCAAGTAGTAAAAAGCATCTTCTCTAATGTGAACAACCAGTGACAACTGCAAAATCATTTTGACATTTGGAGAGTTGTTAACATGCTCACATCCTCTTTAGCATCTTGAACATGCTAATTATAAATTTCATTACTGAAGGAAAAAAAAAATCCCAGTAAGCTCAATGCTTGAATTCTGCTGCATCTTCTTCTTACTGCATGATCACATTAGAAAGATGAATTTGGGATAAAGTAACATACTGGCTTATGCCTCTTGAGAGCGCTACCACGTTTAGGAAATTTGATTCTCACTAAAAATTGCACGAAAGAAAGTCAGTGATATTCACATAGCAAATGGCACGGCAGCTCCCCAGCGCCAGAGGTGACGTGCATCCTTTGTCAGCCGCACACTGAAACTCGTGAGGCCTCAAGAGTGGTGAGGGCACACGCACTCCCCACCCTTCCACTCAAAGCCTCTGGGCAGAAGCACCGGCCTGAGCCTGGAATTCCCAGTGTGCTACAGCTCTGCTGCCAAGGATAAATGCTCTGTCTGGTGTTGCATTTTACCATACTCTACCAGAAACTCCTTAAATGGGGCATGTTTTCCCCCTGGATATCTGCCCTTACGATGCTGTAACTAAATGACACATGATTAAATCGTCAATTCTTAACTTATGATGTTTCTTCTTGCAGACTTGGCAGAGGGCACATTGTAAGAGATTAAACTGGCCACCTTACCACATGCTGCTAAAATTACCTTCAGGACAGCCATTTATGAAAGGTTCCTTATGAAAAACACTCCTCTCTATGCATATGAGCCATATATTTATATAAACCTGACTTCTGTTATACCATATTAACATTTGGTTAAAACATATCTTTTCTAGATTAAAACAATTTTAGAAAGCTATAATACAATCAAGATTTTTAAGCAAGAGACAGACATGCACAGAAATGTGCTGTTCCCACTGAGACATGAATGTCGAAGCAAAGCAGAGTGTAGAGAAAACTGAGCAGAATCAGCTAATGTAGCTCAATAAACAAACCTTCATGCACAGAAGCCCTTCTTTGGGTTTGAAATTGAAAGATCCTGCTAAGAAAAAGCGATGAAGCTCATCTCCAGGAACAAGAGGTTGGCATCATTCTTTCTACCCTAGACCTGAAGAAAGGCTTGCATGGATCTGGTGTGCACAGCCCCCAGACATCTCTCACTGGGAGCAGTTTCCTGGAAGAACAGTCCTTTAAAGAGCATGTAAACAAATGTCCCTAGATCTTCACTTTGGCAGGTGGCACTGTAAACCAAAGAAGGTCAAACATAAACTAATAATCAGAACTCTGTTAGAAACAGTATGGGCTTTTTAAGCACCACATTGACAACAATTTTGTAATAAGTTATCTCTCCCCTTCAGAGGTGAGGCATTAAAAAAATAACCAGGGGCAAGACATCATCTTATGCTGCATCAAGTACAGGTTTGGCCTGGGGTAGAGCAAACTTTCATCAGGGCAGTTAGCACGGGCTGTGTTTTGGGTTTGTGCTGAGCAGTGTTAATGACACAGCGGCATTTCTGCTATTGCTAAGCAGCGATCACACAGAACCAAGGCCTTTTCTGCTCCTTATCCCACCAGTGAGTGAGCTGGAGGTGTGCAAGGAGTTTGTAGGGGACACAGCTGGGACAGCTGATCCCTGCTGGCCCAAGGAATATTCCATATGATGATCCATATGGCATCACACTCATCAAATAAAGCCAGATCACCATTACATGTGAGGAAGCCCCACTTTCCTGGGACAGCTGAGCCCCTGCCTGCCCCTGGGATGTGGTGAGTTTATTCCTTGTTTTGCTTTGTGTGCATGCTCAGCTTTCACTTTACCTGTTAAGCTGTTTTCATCTCAACCCACGAGTTTTCTCACTTTTACTCTTTCCTGCTGCAGAAGAGTGAGCCAGCAGTAATGGGGCTGAGTTACCGTTTGGGGTTAAACCACAACACAGCATTAAACTATATCCCTCAAATCAGCTTCTCTGTTGCTGCATTCCAACACAGAAGGACTGAATCATGAGCTGCAAGGGGAAATTTTATGTTCCCTTTGGTTTTAAAATCCAGCTTTACTACATATCCAGTATATAGAGCTGATTGTTATTTCTTCTTATCTGCTAATTGCCACAGATTGTGATGATCTATTTATATCTTCAAAACTACTCCTAAAATGCACTGCAAAATAGTTGCCTGAGGATTCAGAGGGCAAAAGTGATCAATCATTTGGCAGATATTGTATTTTTCTGCACAACCAAATTATATTTCTGTTTCTCATTTTAAAAAATCACTACAGTTCACATAGAGGAAAGAAAAAAAAAGAGCTATATGAGGAAATCTTTGTTTTAAAATCTAATATAAAAGGGAACTGCAACCAGCCTGCAGATTTTTAGTTATTTCCTCTGGATGTGGCAGGTATGCCCATTTCACACAGCCAGACTCATCCTTCGAAGGGGCAATAGATGCCATTCTGAAGCAACGCGTTTCAAGCCCGCAAAATGATAAAGCATTTTGACAGTCAAAAGTGGGTGTCTATATTTAGCTGTGACTACTCAAGCTGTGTCTGGGAAGTGACAGCCCAGCAGTACCAAATACCAGAGCCGAGGAATGCTTGTCCCACTGCCCTGTCCTGAGGAGCCTCCATGGGCAGTGGCTGCCCAGGATCACCGAGTCTGCTCCCGCACGTGGCTCCGCTCCCACCTCACCCCTCTCCTCCTCTCCTGTGCTCTACAAACCACTTACAGGTTGTTCTCTGCCAAACATTCATGACAAGGCTTCATTCCTTCCGCTACAGCTCACCTTTATGACATGAGAATTGATAGCACGGGCAGGCGCCCTTTGCTCCTAACCCCTGTCCTGGTCTCTGTGACAATGCTGAGGACAAGGACAGGATTTGTTACACAGATGGGATTGCTTCTTGGTTGCTGCACTGTGCAAGGCTGAGAGAGCTTATGGCTTATGAAATAGAAGCAAAACAAAAAAGAAAAAGAAAAAAAAAAACCACACCCCAAAATTGTCATTGTGACCATTTCTTCGGGTTTATTTTCTTCATTTCTCCTTTCCAAGAACCTGCTTGTTTTCTTACTGTTTTCATCACTTTTAACTGAGGCTGTCAAATTTCTCCACTCAGAGAAATGGCAAACACTTGACTTTGATTAGGAACATCAGGTTGGTAAATGTAATAGCACTAGTATCTACTTAACTGACAATAGCTGAATCTATTCAGCTACACCAACAGAAAGAGGTCTGGTACCGTGCTTCATACATTTTCCTTTTTTCACAGCTGTAAGGTTATAACAGGCATTTTTAGAGCTTTTCAATGAGAGAGAAAATGAGGCCTGTAAACAGGTCAGCAGTTCAAAACACAAATTATCTGCGTGTTTTGCTTTAGGTTATAGACTGCCATAGTTTCTAAAGTAGTCTACTTCTTACTCTGGAGAAAACAAGATATGTAAAAGGCAGAAAATCACAACTCAAATGAGAATGAAGACAACTCTTTTAAGGATGAAAAAGACACAGAATACTGATGCATTTTTCTTACTGAAGCTTTAATTAAAACTCTTCTCTTGTACCACGGGGCTGAAGAATTACCTGGTGACTTTACATTCTCAGAAACAGCCTTAGAAACTTAACTGCAAATATAAAAAAAATGGACATTTCAAGCAATCTTTGTCCTAACTTCATAATATAAATGCTATGTCTCTCTACTAAGAGCTCTTCAAAACTTAAAGGTGATTAATAGTGTTACATTTAATGTTATTGTTATAAAGGATCTTTTGTACAGGTTCTGAAAAAAAAAATTATATCTAAAATGTTTGTATTATTTTTTCTGAAAGCCAAGAGACTTTGCAAGTGACAGGATGAGATCTTTGCCCAGGAGCTGGTTTTCATAGCAGAAATCAGAGTCCTCCTCACTTCTTGTTCCACACTCATTAGCACTGTCAAAAAATTGTTGTAGATGAAAAGACATATTATTCTGTTCCTCCTTCTTTGGGAGGCCAACAAATCCTAAGATTTTCTGACATGATCTGTCTTTCAAATCTAACAAATTCTCTAGTGTTTAATAAGATTGGGGGGGATGGAGTGGGGTCTTACGGCTTTATTGTGTCCACTGCAGTGTAATCATATTCACCTCTCCTCCACAACCCAGCACTTTCTAGCATGCTTTGTCTACACAAGAGGAAAAAGTGCCTTGTTAAGTCTATACAAGATTTGTTTATCTATAATTAACTTGGATAGAGTTTCCTATCTATACTGGATCTGGCTGGAACAGAATTAACTTTCTTCACAACAGCCCATATGGCGCTGTGTTTTGAGTTTGTGGCTAAAACTGCACAGATAACACAACATTGTTGTGGCTGTTTCTGTACAATGAGGTGGACACAATAAAGCTGGGGGGAAAAAAAACCAAAACCCCCAAACATTTTATGAAGCATTTTATCAAGGCTTTCTCTATTTCCCACTCTCTTCTCCTCCTCTACTCAGTAAGGAAGTGGGAGTAAGAAAGAAGCTGAGTGAGGACACAGACAGGACAGGTGAGTCCAGGTGGCCAGAGCGACATTCCATCCTATCCAATGCTATGCTCAGAGCTCACTGCCCTCTCCCAGTGCTCCCAGTTTGAAACCAGGCAGAGTAAAAGCAGAAGTGCTCATGGATCAAGATAAAGACAGATTAAGAACCGAAGGAAAATGGGGGGGTGGAGGGGAAAGACAGCCAAATCACTCAGTCAGTCTTGGAAACCAAACCCCCTCACCTTCCTTCTTCTACTACAGGGTTTTTGGGGTCATTTGTTTGGATTTGTTGTTTGGTTTGGGGATATTTTTCCCCCTTGAGTGTTCATCCATTTGCATTGTTAATAATAGCAATTAATTGACAAAAATCAAGAACATAAAATTGTCTCCAGTCAAAACTGAGAATTATGCAGGTTGTTGGTTCTCTGTGGCACAGATTCTGCTTTTGCATTCACATGTGATTACAATTTACCAAGCTGTAGTTATGACACAGTACAGACTTCATAAAGGATGCTACATTACATCTTACCACACCAAGGATTTTTTAAAGGGTAAAGTATGGGGAAATAAAGCATCTGATACAGAAAAAAAGAAGTTTGAGTATTCTTGTCTGTGTGATGAGATGGCAAAGTCAGTCATCATCTTGTTGGGCTCTCCACAACCAGAACAAGGGCATTTAGAAGGAAACAATGCCATTTGAATCTGATTTGAACAATCCCAAATACAATTAGAAACCATTTTAAAATTGCATCGAGACCAATAGCAAAAATACTAACAGCATAGAAAAGCTGGTTCACAGCCATCTGCCTAGCATGCAGTTTGATAGATTCTTGGGGATAGTTAAGGAGAAAACTCCCTAGATACTACAACATCGATCTGTTAAGCTCTAAACCAGCTTGCAGAATTTCTCAAAAATTGAATTGGAAGTCCACACAATACATAAAATCATTCAATTAATTCAAGCAAACTAATTCTGCCCTCCATTCATATGTTTGTTTTTGTTCTTTATGACCTCAAGCAAACTGCAATAATTTATCTGAAAAAATTATTTATCCAATTCAACTTAAAAACATTATCTCCCTCCTTCTCATTTGGGCTTTCTCACATCTGACTGCTGCCAGATGTTACAGGTAGAGGAAGACATAACATGCCATCTGCACCACTGAATGTCTCAGACACGTCCTAACAAGCTGTTGGCTTCGTCTGAACATTAATGGCTGATGGCAGCACAGCAGGTGCAGTGGAAGACCAGTGGGAAATGCACTGAGAAGCCCAGAATGGGCTCAGTATTTAAGTGCTAGATGAAAGTTGGGAGTTATTAAAAAAAACTCCAAACTATTCAGTACAGATTAAGAGACATTGAGAACACAGTTTCAGTTGCGACTTGACTTTCCAAATAATCCTACATGGTGCTAAATTTTTTAACCAGAAAGTCTTAGCCTATTGTCTTTCACAGAAGCAGGAAATCAGAAACATAATTACCAGGATATTTATAAACTGAAGTGCATGTTAATAGCTTGCTTGACATGCTCCAAAAAGGTCCAACAGCATCAATTGTGAGATAACAGGAGACAAATATGACACACGTGTACAAAGATAGACTTATTCCTTAGCTGGTTTTAAAATGCAAAGCTACTACAGATAAAGGGCATTCATTACACTACTCTGCTCTTTCTGAGCAAACAGTTCATGTACAAGTGCACAAGACCCTACCCAACATAAAACAAACAACTTAACAGCATAAAATCAAAATTTAGGGGGGTTTTAATCACAGTGTGTGAACAACTTTCTTCTGTGAGGTTGAATCTAAGGTTGATAAGCATGGAAAGAGCAATTCACTTTACCATTGATGCATCAATGTTATTTTTTTATTATTGCCATATTTTTGGTCCCTCTGTAACTAGTATCACTTGTTACTTTGTTTTGCAAGGATTAACCTCGCCCCCAGATTTGCACTGAATTATTTCACCACAATATGTTAGAGAAAGAGTTAAAAACTTCAGCTACTCTCAACAATCATCAAATATATTCCATAGCTCTCAGGAGAAATATATAACTGCAGATTTTACTCTGAGAGTTTTCTAGTATAAGAAGTCCAACATATATAGCAAATCTCATCTGAACTCTGTTGACATATCACCAAAGTTTTTCATGTCAGTATACCTGTATCTGCAGTGAAAGAAATGTCTTTAGAGAATAAATAAATGAATAAAACTAATCCCTCTTACTACTCTCTTGAATATCTGAGATTAACACAGAGTCTGTGAACTATGTGGAAAAATCCCAGCTATGTTATCTGATATGCAATGTTTTCATGTCTTTATCAGCAATTGAACCAAGACCTACTCATTTCACACAGAGAAAACTGTTTGTTTTTAAAGATCAGTGCAAATAGTTTCCTTAAAAGGCTGAAGTCACCATAACTCACTGTCCTCTGACCTTACCAATTACCCAGCACAGCTATAAGAAAATAAGTTCACTTCAGAGCCATAATTCTAAAGGTCTTTGTATGCCTACAAATCTTAATCAGAGAGTGGGAAAGACACAGGTATAAAAAAAAGACTAGACACAAATTTGATGAAAAAAGTGATGTGCCTGATCATTTTTGCTCATTAAAAATTTAATGATTCTCTACCATCGCCTCTCAGCCCTTAAATTAAGTTCAAGTTTCTCTCAACACACCAGATAAATTCTACTTCAGACTACAAGCAACCTCAGACAATCACCAAGATGTGTCCCTGGGGAGCGAATGAAGTTACCTGGTTTATTTTGAGAAAGGGAAGGTGAAGACCACACCGAGCTCCATTTGTTCTACATCACCCAATTCCTTTGTCAGCCAACACAGCACCAAAATGCTGGAGGACTCTCTGTTAAGTCAAACCCAGCAGTTCTAACAAGGGGGAAATAAATAATAAATAATAAATAATTAAATAATAATAAAACTCCATCACAACAACTAAAAGGTTTTTAATGCCTTTGCTTGCTTTCCCCATTCAGTATTTATTTTATTAAACTTTGACCAATACCTTAAATTCTATTCTGTACTACATTGAATATCAAAAGTAAATAAAGACTTCCACTAAACAAACAAGTAGGGTTAATTCCAAGTCACAGAACATCCCAGATGTTCTACAACTGGAAGAGAGCAAACATGTGGTTTGGATTTTTTGTTTTGGTTGGCTGGCTGTTTTTTTTAAGTTTAAACTCCCTAAAGCTTTCAACTACTTTAAAATATCTCATTCACTCACCAAAAGCTTTGTCTGCCTATATGCCTATCCATTTCTCAGCATTTAATTGAACAGCACACAAACTGAGAGGACAGACTGATAATTCCTTAAATCACGATTAGATTTACTAATGCCAATAGCTCCATTAGAGTCAATGACAGCATTTCTTTGAGGGAAGTTCATGGGTTTTGTTTACTTTCCTTTTAGGCAGATAAGGGTGAAACAAAGAGATTCATTAACTTCACAATAGCTCCATAGGGTGTCAGGGATATGAAGCTGATCTATTGTTTAACATTACATTTTCTGACTCTTGCCTTTATTATCCTTTGAATAATTAAAACACTTGAAAGCATGTTCCATTAAACAGCTAACTTGAACATCATTAGTTGCTTGGATAACTGAAAGGCCAAATGTAATATGAGCTACAGGTAGTTTTAAAAAATGTTAATTCCTTTACACCCACAAACCCTGTCAACGGAGGTCTATACAGCTCATATTTCTGAAATACAGTATTAATAGTAGATTTGAGTTCAGCAGCAAAATCCACTGCTATTAATTGTAACCTGATACTGAATTAAGGAATATAAAGCTCTTGAATTTTAAAATTTTTATGTTAATAACATTTGCTGTATTTCTTTCCACATGCTCAAGTTATAAGATACTTTTAATTTAGCAGAAGTACAGATAATATTTTCTTCCAATTGAATCAATATTAAGGCAGGTATCAGTTATCACTGCCAGAGAAACCTCAGGCCCAAATGAACAAAGGTAAAACAGGACCCAATTTTTACCAATGAACAGGATCAAACAGGAACAGTATTATTCCTTCTTTTTTCCTTAGAAAATCTTACAGCTTATGTATCATCATTAGCGAAGTGTGAAAAAAAAGGATACCAAAATATCATCCCACACTTTCTTTAATCATATTAAAAAGTCATCACATAAGCATTATTCATTCAAAAACTGTCTCATTTTTAACAGCCTGGGGCTAACGGGAGATACAGATGGAAGAAAGTTAACAGAACAATCTACAGAGAGGAACTTGTCATGCAAAGTACTGTTTCAAAGGAAATAAAGAATACAGGAAGAGCATTCTGCATTTGCTCCATTGCTAAATATAGGCTGGAAGATAGCCATTTAAATGTATTTATTCCAATTTATATGCACATATTCGCCAATTACTTTTGTAAATTTGTTTCCAAATCAAGCAGCTTTGTAGGACCATACTTGCACTAAAAATATGAGAAGGTTAAAGAAATTTCCAGCCTGGCATTTTCCTTCCCCTAACGATTTACTGAAGCAGTCCAAGTTATTGGATCTTTTTTTGCATGTTTGTTATGAACATCCTTCAACATAATTATCTTTATGGCTTTATGAACTGTTGCAACATCTTCGAATATTTAACCAGTAGCAAAGGTCTGGCTTTCAGGAGCACAGCTGTGTGACATCTCCACTGTCATAGCAACAACATGTAGCGTACCAAATCATGTCATCCTTCCAAGTTCTACATGTCCAAACACAGCCTAGGAAAAACCCAAACCAAAGGACCCAAAGTTCAAAAGGAATATTGCTGAGTAAAATATTTCATATGTAATATACGTTTCACTATTAGAACTGAGATATAAATCCCCTGCTGCTATCAAAGACAATCACAAAATTACTGCCAACCCATGCCAATACTTATAGAAAACTCTGCTGTCCTAGCAGCTCAGAGCTCAACATCTTGTATCTTCCTTCATATCTAAATTGACATTGTTGGAACAAAATTCTGACACTTGAGAGCAAGGCCGATCTACAAACCACAAGTACATACAGGTAGCATAATCTGCAATTATCTAGCCAGTGTCAAAATTTAGCCCTTTATTTAGAAACACAATGCTGCTCTGACTGGGAAGAGCAACATTTCAGGCAGTACAATTATGTATCCTAAAAAGGAACTTAGAGAAGACCCTGTTAATGAGAAATACCCCATAGTATAATGAACACTGGTTGAGAACACGCATAAACATGGAAGGAGTTCCCTCCCCAACTACTACAGACACTCTCCTAAAAATGTACACCTAAAAATCAAAGCTGGGATCTTTCTGGGCTGATCCTGCTCCAGAAACTCCTCAGTTGTCATTCTTCTTGGGTTTTGACCTCAAATTGCTGGCTGCTCTCAGAGAGCTCTTCCAAACATCATTTCACTGACTCTAATAACTAAGTTAGATAGAACACAATATATACTCTGAAATAATAGTAAAACAAACTTCTGACATTAAGTGCATGGGAGAAAAACTAAGCCTCTATTCTGGCTTTTTCACTACTACCCTGCGTATCATAGCAGATTGCTGGCATTGGAGGCCAGGAGCCAGCTGACAATACCCAAAGCCTACAGCAGCTTTCACTGTGCTCAACACTGTTGAGTAAACCTACAGCAAAAACATTCCTCACACAGTTTTCTTCTTTTCTCGACCCCATAAATTAACTGTGGTGTAATTTTGCTAATACCAATCCATTCTTACCACATGGTATGTTAAAAAAAAAATAAAAAAAATTCTCAGGCCAAACTGTTTCATGAATGTATCTTTTTGTATGACTGGCTGATTTGAATGCAAATTTAAAATGTAAGGGTATAATTCAAAATCTGTACTTTGACATAAACAGCATACACACTTTTCATGCCATCCTCACTTACAGCTGCATGGAAGAGCTGAAACTGAGAAGAGTGTGTTAGAGCCAAGCAAAGAGCTGCTCAGCATGGTCTGCCTGACCTGCACCCCAGATTCTGCCAGCTGGAAAAATCAGAAACTTGCTGTCATCTGAATTTTAAAATTATATCTTGCTGCTAAGCTCCTCTTGATAGACCAGGGCAGCTACAGGATACAGAGTGCCTTGAAGGCAGAATTCTCTCAAAAACACAACTGTTTTTACCCTTTTTTCTTTTCTTTTCTTTTTTTTTTCTTTTCTTTTTTTTTTTTTTTTTTGCCATTTCTAACATTGGAGACTGTANTTTTTTTTTTTTTTTTTTTTTTGGCCAATGCTCAACATGGCAGCTTTAAGCGTATCACCCATTTGAATATTACACCACTGAGCAGCACCAGATAGCATTCCCTTGCTGTGGCACTCAAATAAATTTGCTGAAGGAAATAGCAGGAGATGAAACGCATGCTCCAGTTTCCAAGAAAAGCCTGTTAATACCTAATGCATGGTGGGGGGAGTAATAGTAAGGAAAAAAAGAAAAAAAGAAAAAACACCCATTTTAGAAAGATCTTGTTCAAGTGGTGTCGGGGGAAGATCAGCAGGACCTGGAGTGATCTGCTGAGTAAATGCAGGTCATGCGTGCTAAAACCGCCAAAGAGCAGCTTTCAGTGGCGTATCCAATTTCAGTGTTTACAATGCATAAACTACTAAATTCATCCAATATGACTCCTTATGGCAGCCTTTTCCAGAGCTGTATGCTGACACTTTAATACAGGAAGAGTATTTTTGTTTGCTTCTTGGTGTATATTTCTCAAGGAAAAGCATTAGCTCGTAGTACAGACCGAGATCCTAATGACAGCAAGAAAATATCCAAAACCAAACTCTGTTAGTATCAAGATTCCTATTCAGCAGCTATCTGCCCACCAACGTGACTCCTCTTTTGTGGTATTTTCTTTGACAAAGAGGGACATAGAGAGTATAATTTAAAACTAGCATATTAAGATTGGCAGGCATTTTTGTCTCAAACTGATGAACAGTGCCAGTAATAAGGGACCTAGTTTAGGGTTAAATATTTGTCTAAATAAATCTACTTCTGGTTTTAATGTATGCTGCTAGTAATACAATGCTGTAATTATTTAAATATACATCGTGTAGTGGTACACGTTTGTCACAGGCTAAGGGCTGGCCAAAAGCACTGCTCAAATAAATGAGTTTTTGACCATATCAGATGGGAAAGAAATGGCAAAGAAGGGCTTGAAGCAGCAACAAAATATGGTATTTTGTCCTAGTTCTTTTGTTTCCTCATATACCATTTGCTGTGTCAGCACGAATTGCAAGATACTACAAACTCTGGATTCTGAATTTCACATTGTCACATCTGTGGAACCATGTTACAATCCCACCAGCACTTACCACGCTTGTGTCAACCAAATAAAGTTAATTCCTGTGAAATCAATGGCATAAGCACAGCAGATTTCACCAAGGTCCAGATTTCACTCTTGGAAGAAATGCAGTTCATGAGCAGAAGCCAAGAATGTATAGGAAAGTAATTAGTATTTCTAGATTTGCTGGGTTTGATTTGGTTTTTAAGCAGCACTGGTACTGTCATTTATTGGTTAACACTTTAAGGTGGTTTCCTCAGATGGTCAAATTGGTTTAAGGTTGGGTTTTGAGGGACAGTCTGCCTACCCATTTTTTTGGATGGAATTCTTTTCAACAATGTCAGTACCTTATCTAAATAACCAGGCAATTGTATAAACATTTGGGGCACCTTAGTGGGAAGTGTGGGAAAGCACAGTTTTGGGTAGGATTTCATGAGAAAGAGTCCCTTCCAGACTTTAATGACCTTTCTAATATTCTCATTATCCAAAATTTTCTTTCAGTGTTGGACACATATATTTAAATCCAGCTGTGGACTAGGAAGGTCATTATCCTTGAATCTGTTCAGCTGTGCTGCTGAGCACTCCAAAATGCCCATAAAAGTCAGAGAGTTATCCCAGTCTCATTCAGAGAGCACATTTGTGAAACTGTCCCTTTATTTGGCATTCTGTACAAAGAAATGCTTAGCAAAACACAATTTTTTTTAATGGACTGTTCAGTGACTTGTGTCAGGCTAAATTAGTTTTTAATTTTAAGAAGGAGGAAAGCTAACTGCCATGAGATATGGATTGGGAACAGCTACCAGGGTCAGTACAAAACTGCCTCTCTCCACTGCACTACTCTTCAGGCTAATGGAATGCCATGCACCTCTTCCTAATCTTTGCTTCGGGAAAATCACAAATTCTCCTACAGAATTACTTATTGTGAGACCAACTATTTTCCCCAAGCATCTCACACCATACTATTTTGTACCTGTCAATACTGAAAAAAAAAAAAAAAAGGCATTTTCTATTGTCTACTGACCTAAATAAAACATCATTGTGCAGGGAATGCCCCTGGTCCTTTGAACATAGATTTGGTAGATTTCCCACCTCTGTTCCCCTCTCTGGCAGGCTCTGGTTATTACCAGCAACATGTTTTTCTCACTTCACTCCTTTTGAACAAAGAGCTGTTGCACAATATTACTTTACATAAACACCTGCTACGATGCTAAGACTGACAGAAGGACAAGAGCTAGAGACCATCATTATCTAATCTATCAGACTGATTTCTTTCTACCTCATCTTACTATGATTAACTTAAATACTTCAGAAGTTTTCTTTTTCTCCCCAATAAGTGTATAAAAATTCAGATTTTACGTAATTGTGTCTACTCTCATTGTCCCACAGCTTGAACAAAGACTGAACTGAATTATTTTATTTTTTTATATTTATTATATTGCCAGCTGCAATTTCACTAAGGAATATAGGAGAACACTAAAATGGAATGTCTGGAGAAACTGACACTCGTAAACAAGACAACCTAATACATTAAAATATAGTTAATATCATTCATACTGTACAGAAAAAACTAAAATTGCTTTTTTTTTTTCCCATTCTCTGAAAACTACCATTTGAACACAGCACCAAATAATGGCAAAACACATTAATATCAGGAACAAATTCTTCTCTTCTACCTCAGCCTGTTAGGTGCACAAACTACACACAATTCAAAAAAATAAGAAGTTGGATTGGCTTTACTAAAAACTTCAGAACTTTAAAACTTTCAGAAAATGTTACCAGCCAGTAAGCCCTGTCAAACCTGCTGACACTGAGTAAAGTGACATCAGTTTGCATAGAAGCAATTTAAAATCTCCCAAAGAGTCTTGTATGACTAAATAGAATGCTCTAGCACTTTTGGCATTTGTCTGCATAGACTGAAATATTCATGCAGATGGTCTTGACAAAGAAAGAGCACGCTGAATATCTTGGAGATAGTTGGACATTGATGCATTGATCGGGCAACACATGGAGTTAACTAACGCCAAAGTGTTGAAATGATGCCACCTCATCTAATGGCACAGATGGAGATTCATACCATCACCACTTTAGGTGGGTGTGCACTCCCCTAATGCAAGAACAAATCATTCAGAGCCTATAATGCCTCTTGCTCAGCACAGCAATACTCAACACTCCCCATTTTCTTTATGGGTATATAATAATCACATTTGGTACAGAAATGCTGGTGGTGTTGCTATCGAGGCTGCCTGTACTTAGTTTACAACCATTAGATTTGGAGCAAAGAGTTGCGAACAGCACCCACAAAAGGAGAACACAGAATTCACCCCACATTTTTATATTGAATCCACACATTAAAATAGCTGAATATATTGAAACAAAAAGAGACCAGGGGTAGTAAAATATTTGCATTTCTCCAAGTAAATTTGGTATTTAAAATTATTGTTTCATTACACAAACATTTTCTTTAGAACTACAATACACTGGCTTGAAAAAACTAAACCACAAAGTCTGTGGTTTTTATTACACTTAAAGTTGGACTGCAACAAGAAGTCAAACTTCACCCACTTCTGAAAGGTGTTACTAGTTTCTCCTCTGGCCTGCACATTGGCCTGTCCTCTGATTTGTACCATGAAAAAATAGGATACTTCCTCTGTATTATTGAGAAATGCTGTTTCTGATCATGTTGCTGATTTCAAAATGGGGCAACACAAATTCCAGTGTGACCCCATTTATACTGCCTGCATAAACTCAGAAGATGCTAAAACTCATAGTAATTGCAGAAGGAGAAAGAGCTGGTTTTTAACCCTGTTTTTTAATAGAAATATGTCTTGGTTACTGAGATGAGGTAGAGTTTTCAGTGCTATCTCTTCAATTCTTAATTTACATCAAATATATATTCACTTAGGGCAGCTACAGGACATGCCTACCAAATGAAAAATATTCTTTACTGTATGTGAAAGGTAAACTTTGTCTTTGATTCATAGTAACAATGAGAACTACCATGAAATTTCATTAAAAGTGAGACTGGCTTGTTTGTAAGAGTCAGAACACACATGAGAAAATTACTTCTTAACAGAAACTAAATATCAGCCATACAAGGCTTAGAAGGAACTCTAAAGAACCATGATTTTTAAAACTCAGCTCCACACTAAATCAAATCAAAATGCCAACCCATGAACAGAAAAAAAAAAATCTTGTTTTTCTTCCCCAGCACAAACATGTATTTGTCAAAATACTTCTAACAGGCATATCCCTCCTTTAAAAAATTTACTTATGTCTTTAAGCATTGGTAACAGAACAGAATTATATTGTTTTTTAAGGCTTCTCTGCTATATATTTAGCATATTTTGGCAGGGGGTGTTTTTGTTTGGTTTGGTGTGGGTTTTTTTGTGTATACTCACTTGTCTTTAATTTTAAAAGTGCACACAAATTTTGTGCAGTATTTCCCCTAAAATAGTCTCAGCCAGTCTGGATCCAGCCCTGCTACTCCTGATTCAGCAGCGCTGCTATTCATGCCAAAGGCTAAAACAATTAGATATGAACTCAATGAAATAACAGCACTTCCCATTTTCTAAATTATGTGAAAGGTTTTCATGTCTTTATGTGTTTATAACTGCAGGTGCCCTATGCCTTAGCCCTAATGTTCCCCTCTGCCACTCTGACTCATAACCATGAGCACGAGGAGCAGATTATAACCTTGATAGTCTGATTATCTCTGTTGTGTTTCTCTGTGCTACTCTATAATTTTACCGGTGATGTCTTAATGCTGACAATGGGAGGCATTTCAGCTAAACTGTCTAAACATTAGTTGGTCCAGAGAGGAAAAAGTTCCCAAGCATCAGACTGTAAGGAAGACAAATTGTCAGATATTTACCAACACCAGGCAATAGGCAGTGAAAGAACATCATGCACACAGACCATGCAAAATACACATTATTTTCACAGCCGTAGATTAGTTGAATTTCCTCAATAAATGTTGACATTCTTTCTGACTTTGAGTACAGCTAAGAAAACGGCCCAAATATCTATTCATGCAAAATTCAGTGATGAGGAAAAAAATACCTGCGGTTTGCAAAGATTACAACAAGACAAAAAGGAAATTATCTCTGATGACAACAGAAGGGAAACTGAGGATGCTGCATTTAGAAGTAGAGGGAGTCTGAATTAAGCATGAGAAGTTAAGTCCCTGTTCAGACCCAGAAATTTGATTTTCACTTGCTAATCTATTATTTTCTGAGTGTACCAAATACTTTACTCCCTCAATGCCATTTGCAAAGCAAGGTTGCTGAGGAGACAAACACATGGAGCAGATGTAAGGCTGAACAGATACCATGGATCCTTCAGCTTTATCTTTGGAAATTATTTACTTATCCATTTCTCCCTGGAAATTATTTACTCATCCATTTCTGCCCTGGAAGCAGTGGATTTTATTTCCTAGTCAAATAGCAGGGGGTTGTGTGGTGGGTTTTTTGGTGCATGAAACACAGGCTTGAAAAGGAAAATATTAATACTGCCGAGGAACATGTCAATATCAAGTAGCATCCAAGAAAATAAAAAATTTCAGGAAATTAATGAATTTAGCATTGTTCCTTTTCTTGTCTGCAGCTATTACAAAGAGATTAAATGAAGGAAAGGGAAACTGGGAAACAAATTATTTATAACTAAATTAAATATGAAGACATAAATGAAGAGGCACATAAAGATATTCAGAAATATATTTTAATCATTGCATCAATCATTTTAAGTATTTTGGAGATGGTGTGTCTACAGAAGGAAATTAAAATCTACAGAAGGCATACCTGGGGGGCATCCTTGTGGGATAAACAAGGATATTATCCTAGAGCTTCTTAGGAGCAACTATTATGTGCACTTCAATTAGAAGTCTAAAAGATACCAGCATAAGACCAAAAGCATGGAAATGGTGCCCAGTCTGCCGAAATAAGAAAAATAGAGGTGCGGTTGCCAGAGTAAGCTGGCAAGTATCTTATGTTGATATATGGAAGTATCACAAAAACCTCCATAGACAGCAGAAGAATTTGGAGACCCTTATTTTGACTTTTTTTCAGATGGGAAAAAAAAAATTTCTTTGAGAAGACTCTTATCCCAAGAGAGAAAATGACCAGGAAAAAGGTAAAAGCAAGTAGTTGAGTACTGGGCATAGAGGCAAAGAATGAGTATAGCCATTCATTTTATAAAGTCTGAATTCATTAAGAAAATAGGTCTTTCCTAAAAGCATTCCACAGATGTTAAGTAACAAGGGATAGTCCCTGTATTTGCCCAAGTTTGAAATAATATGTTTGACATATTTGGCACTGTAGGTGAGGTGAATCATATAACAAGACTACTGAATCACTGGATAACAGCTATTTGGAGAAGGACGGAGGAAACAAAAGGAAATGAGGAGTGGAATAGGTGGTTTGTGAAGTCCAACCTCAAAGAAAGCTGAACTTGATTTTAGATCCAGGATCACTCAGGAAAAGGAGATAAAATAACAACATCTACAGATCAAGACATTTTAAGTCTAGTGGGATGTTTTGATAAATGATTATTAAATCTCATGGAGGAGATATGATTTATATTATTTATACATATATATAATTTATATATGTGATTTTTATATTTTAAAATATCCTGAGGGAAATATTAAATAAGATAAATTTCATTGTTTACAGGAAAATTTGCAGCTACACTTGAAAGAAGATGCACTATGATAGATTTTTTAAAAAAGGATTTTGGCATCACTTAGCCCACATCACCTCTGTTAAAGACAGGTAATAAAACCAGAGCTGAGTCCCAGAAAGTAAGAGTCAGCAACATTCCTAGCATCAATATCAGCAAGCTCTAGGCAGGAGTTGTTGCAGTCCATCAGACACAGACAGAGATCCTCACCGTGTAGCTCATCACAAACCCAGCCACAAGCGGTCTGAACTAGAAGGCTGGACCAGAATTCACAGCTGCTGAGGCACAAGAACACATTTGATTCAGGGTAGGCAGCTGGGACTGGGGGCACGTTACACAGAACAGCCAGGTCTGGTGAGCACAGCTATTCCAGGGCTGACCCCTAATGCATAAGCTATATGCTCACTCAACATTTTATTCTCCTTTTGTTTAGGCTGAATGTACTGCAGAAAGAAAACATATGGCAAGAGATTCAGATATCAGCAGAAGAAAACCTTACCAAGAGGAAGTGGGATTCTGTAAGCCACTGGAGGCTCAAACCTCTTCCAAGGGCTAGTTTTCTATTTTTCCCAACAATTCTTTAATGAGAACATGCATGTGAAATGAAAGGGAGTTCTTGCTTTGCTTTTCTGGAAACAAAAAATCATGAGGTTTTTAAACAGCAAAATATATCAAAGCATAAATTTGAATAAGAGAATTTGCACATGAAAAACTGATATTGAAGAAAAATACAATAATTAATCTTCCATCTATCTCATAATGAATGAAAGAATTAGGGGCTTTAGAATCAGGTCAGCAGTGTGTTATTTATAGAGCCAGAGGAGGACACAAGGATGCAACATTGGTGGGCAAGCAGAAAAGTGAAAACAAATCCAAGTTCTCTTCTGATCCCTTCATGGAACTCTTGCAGGTGTCCACCATGCTCTGAATAACAACAAAAATCAGAATGTCTGAAGGAGGATGAACCTTCTAAACCTCAGAAAAAAATAATGCCTTTTATCAGCCTTTTTTCTTAGGCACAGAGACCAAAGAAGGAAGTAAGAAATTAAAGGAGTCCTACATTTTCTAGCTCTTCCTACAAAACAAGGTCTGCCCAAAGGCAGAGTGAAAAACTGAGATGTTAATTCAAGAAGACAATCTTCCGAGTACCCAAATCACCAGTGTGATACAAGAGTAATTCATCTGGGCTTGGTTACTCTTCAGTCTCTTGGAAGAGTAAACCAAGCACATCACTCAGGACATTTCTGACCAGCAGAAAAAGGCAACTGGAATATTAAAATGCTATTAAAGCATTCACAACAGTCTTCCATGAGACTTACGAAGACAGGAGTTTATAGCAGTGATTTATTTTTTAAAAAATGTCATACGCCCATTACTGTGAAAAGTTCTGACTTCACCTGAACTAAAGGAACTTTCTTACGTAGCACCACCTTGATCAACTACCCACGAGGAAAAATGACACTTTGACACAGTCCCGGGAGAGATTGTCGGGATTGATTGCATTCAGTTCTCTGAGAAATTGAAGCAAACATGCAAAAGATATGCTAATCCTGACACATTAAATTTTTTCAGAAATAACCGATTCCTACACTTCTGGAGCTTACATATCACTTTCTAATGTACCCACTGCTTCTGTGCTTTAGTATTTTCCTTACAGCCACTAATTATCACACCAAAGTCTAGCAAAATTGACAGGCAAATTATCCTTTAAGAGCATTAAAATATTTTCCAGGTAAACAGTAATATCCAAATATGTTTAAGTGATGCTTTTTCTGTACTAAGTCAGAAAAAGTATTTCTAAACATCTACATTGTAAATTTGCATCCCACCTTAAGTTATCGTTTCTTATTTCTTTCACATGATGCACCTTTTAGAGTAACAGAAAGCTCCTTTTTCTCCTTCCTCAGGCACTGCCTCTTAAATCCGACAGAACCAAATACACCAGCCCCTGCCTGTACCTGACAGGCACAGCTGAACCTTTGTCAGCTCATTGTCTATCATCTTCTTTTTGGTGATTATTCATTCCTCCCTCCTCCTCATCTGACACCAAAGGAAAACCTGCATCGAGTGCCAAGATCCTTCTTTACGTAGTCAGGCTTTCACCCATGTCAAACTCACTTGAGTTTGTGCTAAAAGCATACACGTAGCATGTACACCTACTTTTGTTTTGAATCCAAGATAAAAATAATAAAAGCATATCTTCATGTTTTTAGATTTCCCAAGCTAAAAACCATCATATTTCTACAAGAAGGTAGCAACAGTGGATCAGATTTTCTTTTAAACGTCTAAAATATGACAACAGTCTGCCCAGAGCTGCTTTCCAATGCTAAACTATTTTAAGTATAGCATGTTTAAAAGCCAGTTTTGTTATTTCTATATTGCAGAATCCCTCAAAAAAGCAAATAAGGCAAAGTTTTACCAAGATCTACACAAAGCATGCTGGTTAGAAGAATTACTGAATAAATTTGCTGTTAAATTGAGGGAGAAATTTCAAGTGCCTTTGACTTCAGCCATCCAATTTAAAATTAAATCTGAAAAGAAATAGAAATACAAGGTAACTCCCACACATCATGGGCCCCTATCTTCCCTCAAAACAGGACAGAAAAAATGCTCATATCTAAAAACCAGAAGAAATCACTCAGACATAGCCTCAGAGGCACTCTGTTACCCTTTACATCTGGAACTGCTATGTCAGACAGACATAAAATTGTAATAAACATACATTTTCCCATTGAGGCACGTTCATGCACCCTATTGAACAATAAGACACATCACACAGCCTTGCCAAGCCCACCTCAAGGGAATTCTATTAACCACACATCTGTTCAAGATCATGTCTTTCCAGCATTATTTTGTATACTGCCTCTGATCTGCCCACAAAAGAGCACACAAACAAGTCAGTAGAAAGGCTGCAACACCGTAAGAGGTCTTTTTTTTTGTTTTGTTACACCACGTGGAAAGCACTTTTAATTAAAAAGATTTGTTAAAGTAGTGTAATTAATTAGAGGAGCATAACATAGAAAAGTAACTGTTATTGATTGCAAAATATTGCTGCATGTACCAAGCTATGAGCCAAGCCACATACCAAGGAGAAAATACCAAATTTAAGTCTCAAACTTTCCTTTTGAAGCTTCTTCCCTTTTTAAATATTGAAATAAAGAATAATGTAGAAAAAAGAAAGGACTTCCTAGTTTAAAAGTCAAAGCCCACAGACAAAACCATCTCACACTGAAAAGTGCTTTAGGATGTGTCCAATAATAATCTAGGAGAAGCCTCAAACCATTCTCACCTCTGCCATCTCAAAGGAATCCAGATTTCATTTGGAGCACAATAGCTCCAGAGCATGAGTCTCACTGCAGTCACAGGCAAAATTCTCCAGAGTGATGGTGGTTTGACTAGCCTGAGGTGAAGAGAAACGAGCCCAGCATTGCCACAGCTCCAGTTCGTGCTTTAACAAACCAGTTACCGAGTGAAAAAAGAGTTATGCTGCAGTTATGACTCCAGGCTGCTACAGCTCTATCTTATAATGTGCAAAAAGTTATTAAAAATTTCAATTCTTCCCCTTCAAGGGTTTATTTGCATGGAAGTATATATCCCCATAGCATAACTTACTGCCTTGCAATCTAGAGTACTGAGGTGTATTGGAAACCATTGGCTGGGGTGAAAAACCTTCACCAGGCTTCTCCATCAGCACAGGAATCACGGTGGTGCCTCACTCAGAGGCACTGAGAAATCTCAGTTATTTAAACACAAGGTTGTGTTTAAAGCAAGGCAATATACCGTGACACAATATCCGTGTCACCCTCTCCAGATCTGATTCTTGACATTTACACTGAGTCCCATCTTCTTTGGGAAGGAATTTAGTACACACAAGGATTAATCATTTCTGCTGTTCTCAAATCCCTCTCTGTGATCCAATACACACAACAGCTTTGCTACTCTGGCATGAATAACTCAGAGGAACTAGAAACTCTCTAGCTCATAAATACACTGGACAACTGACCGAAACCTGTTCCCAGCTCCCTTCTTTCACAGCTTCTTCCGGACAACCATACTCACAAATTATACACAATATTGCTCTATATAGGCCCTCCGACATGACAGCAGCATTTTGCAATTCAGGCTCCAGCACTTCACGGCACTTGGCCTGCCTTTCAGCAAAGTGAAAAACATATCACAAGCTACCTCTTTGGTTACAACATGCCTTAGCCTGGATCTCTTAATAGAAAAGAAAACAAACCAGCCCAAAAGAATTACCCAAAGCATTGACATGACTTTCCCTCCCCTGAGAAGCATGCTATACATCAAACTACAGTCCTGCTCTCTACAGAAGCATTTTCCATTGTTATGTTCTCTTTGTTCAAGGGTTGTTACTCTTTAAAATCTTGTTCAATTATTAAAATCCGAACCACAAATATGGAGTAATGAATGCAGGCACTTACCTTGGTAAAGGAGTAATTGAAGAATAAAGGATATAAGATTTGCCATGCAGATCTATGCACAAAATTATTTTCAGCATAAGCAAACAAAATAATTAATTTTATACAGATTTTAGGTTTAATCAGCGTTTTGTTTTTGTCTTTCAGAGGCTGAAGCATTCTCAGATAGATAAGATTAGGACCCTGAATGATGCATATCAAGGCTGGAGAAGATATTGCCAGAAAAAGTCTACCTTTCAGTAAGTATTTTTTGTGCCTCACTATGGCTTCCATCATCAGAAGACATAACTTCAGTCTAAGGGCTAGAAAAGAAAGTAACATACAAAAATAAGGTTTCCCAAATTCGAAAAAACTTATTTAATAAGTGAACCAATGGCCTCTTCCCTTTCTTCTATAGTCTTTGAGATTATAAAAGCAACCCAGAATATTCTTAAAACATAAGAAATTCTTGATTCAAAGATGTTTTAATTATGCTGTTTTAGAAATGCAAAGATACTTTAAAATAAATATTTAGAAAATTTAGGATGGGTGCTCTTTTATGCCACCCAAACAACTTTTCTGGAAGACCAGAGAGCCCATACAATTACTCCTTCATTTTTTTAGCATTCTGCATTTATGGTATATTAGAGATCAAACATGCACCATCTCCATACTACAAAGAATAATCATTTCTATTTGTTTCTTAGGTAGTTTACTCACATCACTGTTTGGAGAGACACAAAATAAAGCTGGTTTCAAAGTAAGTTGTGAGCAAGACAACTGGAATTTGTGTTTTCCACCTGTGCAGATGCCAGGTGGTGTGGGGGGGCATGTGTCAGGAGCTGTCATCAGGTCCCCAAAATCCTGACTGTATCCAGTATTCATTCATGCTTAGATAAAGGTTTGGATGAGATGAGAGTTTAGATATATTTAAGCCCTTAATGACCCATAAGAACCCTGCCTCAGCTATTTATTTTTTTCAGATAAATTGCTTTGGTAATGGCAAATGTGTTGCAAGATTGTAGCAAGTGAAATAAACACAACTCAGAGCCTCCCCAGCTGCTGATGCAGCCAGGAGGGCGCTGCTGTATCCCACATCTTGGTAGAAAAGTAACTCTTGTATTTATTCATAATCAAAAACTCACCCACAATCATCTCATTTTTCCTGAGAAATGAAAAGTGGGGGCACAAATCACTGTCATGGGTAACACACTGACAAGACAAGTGAGATAAAACATTTTGCCCACACACTTGTCCAGTTCTGACCACTGAGAGTTTGGGGTCACATCTCTAATCGTGCTACGGGTGTGGAAAAAACCCACACACTAACTGGGCTTTTCACTTGCTTAGTATGAGTTTTGTCTGGGATTCTGCAAAAGTGTTTGATATAAAAAAATAACTCAGAAGTTTTTGATAAATCATAGGATAGCTTTTAAACAGACAGCAACTTTTAACACCTGTATGACACTTACAGCCATCTTACTGGAGAGAAGTTCTTTCATCAAAAAAGCATCCTTTTACATGCAGCAGTGCACAATCACTTAAAACCCCCATTTAACTTAAAATAAACCTCCATACTTTGTAATGAAGTACACACATTTATCCATTATGCCTTGGAGAGTAGATTGACAACAGGAATCAAGTGGGAAGGCAAATGTTAACCACTGAAGGAGGATCCTCCAGGGCTCACCAGTTAGCAACCATAGCCAGAAATACTTATTGCAGTCAAAAAGAAAAAATATTATTGTGATTAATGGGGGATTTTAATAGTCAAGCTGGATTTTCTTTTCATTTAAAATAAAAACAAAACCAAGAATAGGGTGGTGCATTCAAAAAAGTAAGTCACATCTCCAGAGACCTGAGTGCAGATGAGCACTCCTATAAAGGAGACACAGGAAAAACTTTGGTAAGCACACTTCCCAACCTGGTAAAATCATATCCCTTCTCTTGATGTCCTTAAATTAGGCAAGGGATATTTTCTCTACCCTTCCCAGATCACAGCAAACCAGATCAGGATTTGAATGACCAAGGAAAGCTATAGAAATTTATGATATCAATATCAAATCCTGCTCATCACTGGAAGAACCTGAAGTGCAAAAATCAGTCCCTTGTTTGATCCAAGTGTTTTATACAGGCAAATTCTAATTCAGTTGCATGTGGCTTCTTCCCCCCGTGGAATCAAAATACCTGGGTCTTGCATTTGCCACAGAGAAATCTGCCTGGGAAACATGGTATCCAAGCCCTCATAAATTTTATCTACAACAGAGTCAAACGTGTGCAATCTCAGACTTAATCACTCAATGTAACCCAGACATTGGCCCTGGGAATTCAGGTGCAGTGTCACGCTCCAGTGATATATCCGGTTATCTAACAAGATGATCTTAGAGACTAAGAAAAAGCCAACAAGATCTTAACAAAAGACATTTCCAGCTCATTCATGGACTGCCCATTCCAAAACCAAAGATTTAAACTTTCAGAAACATCAGCACTGGTTTTAGATGAGCAAAGTGTAGAACTTAGGAGGGAATGTCTCTGACCTTGGATTTACTTCTTGCAACTCAGACTTCCATTTAATGTCTGCAAAATCATGCTATGTGTCTACCTTGTTGCATCTGCAACACTTCATAGGAAGTAAGGGAGTGTTTGAAGACTTGAGAATTGTGACAAGAAGTTACTGGCAGATTCTCTTCAAGGATGAAAACTACGCAGTCATTGAAAAAACTCATGTACAGGATTTAGTTTCCAGTGTGTGTCCACTTTTGGGTTTGTGGGTGGATTTGGGTTTGGGATTTATTTGTAAAATTTTAAAACATTGGAAAAGTCCGAATGGCTGTCCACATCTTTAGAACTGGTCTTGATTGATACTGTTAGAATTAATCACCTAATCATTCTTCTAATTTCTAAATAGTTTCTCCTAGCTCCAGAAGAGGTGCCTGCCACCTGAGCTGTAGCATCCTACTTTTAAATGCATCAGCTCCCTTTCCCATTTGACACCCCAGTCCCAGTGCAAAGCAAGCTCCAAGTGTCAGAATCTCATGCCTGCAGAGAGATCCTCACAGACACATGGACCCACCAACGGAGGCTGACAAATTTGTTTATGCACTCGCTCTTCCACAGAGCTCTTGCCAATCATCACAGCTGTGCACATCAGGACTTGGCAGACTTTAGGCCTACAATAACTTCAGGTAGGAACAGCAGTCAGAATTTAAAGGGTAAAGTCTCTTACCAGGACCCTGTGCAAGGAGAATTTTAAATCAAGTTTTGCTTATGCAAATCACCAACGTCTTTCACAGACAGAATCTGACAATAAGCAAGCACCATAAGATGTAATGGCATTGAGCGAAGTACTTCATGGGGAGACTTGAATCAGGAGCCAGATAATGAAACAACTGCTGTCATAAGGCAGCTGATGATCTCTTTTGCAGTATTCCATGTATCTCTCAGCATGTAGAAAAATGTTAGAGGTGAGCTTATCCTTGTAGCAATCAATTAAAACATTTAGGGAATCTTGTTTTCCAAACAATTTTAATAAACGGTGACACATCTTTGATAGAAGTCAGTTTAACCTAAATCCCACCTGCTATTTTGCAAATAGCTACAATTCAAGAGTTAGGCTTAGCAATAGATTTGATGGCCTTGATTCAAAAATAATTTTACTCAAACTAAGTTTCAGGAAAACAACTATTCCTTGCTCCTGCCCAGTCCAGCTGTAAGAGACTGGAGCAGATTGCTGGCTCAGAACATTTCGGGTGCAGGTGTGGGGACAGGGGCAGGCCATGTCTTGCTCTGGCGAGGCGATGCCCTGCTCCACACCCCCAGAGCCTGAATCCCAGTCCCACACCCCGGGCACACCGGAGGCAATGCTCCACACCCCACCCCTGGAGCCCCAACCCAACCCCAGAGTGGACAAATGACCAGAAGTTCCACCTGGGGGAAGGGCCCAGGAAAGGCAAAGGGTACTTAAACCAAAGCATGAGGCAAGCACGTCTTGCCCCTACCTCCTCTCAGAATTTCTATCAGCTGAACACAACTGGAACCAGGAGTGGTAGCTATACTTGTTCCTTTCTATATTTTTCCTTCTCTTTCTTCTTCTTCTAATTCCCTCTTCTCAGAGTTCTGAGTAACTTAAAATTGGATAAGCTTGGAGTTTGCTAAATTGAATGGGCTCAAGTTAATGCTTCCTGAAGTGTTTTATGCTGATTGAATGCTGCTCTAAACTTTTGCCAAAGTTCTCTGATTTTCTCAAGTTGCCAGTAAAGTTTTCGTTGTTTCTTTAGTCAGTGTTTCTCCCATGTGTCTAACTCAAAGTACATGAAAAGCTGTAAGC